>JAAGEH010000366.1:1713629-1907626 GCA_011751065.1 Lasiurus cinereus
AGAGAGAGAGAGAGAGAGAGAGAGAGAGAGAGAGAGAGGCAGTCAGTTGATTTCAGGAAGAAACATTGATTGCTTACCTCCCATGTCCCCCCCTACCTACCTATATATGTGTGTACCCTGACTGGAAATCAAACCATTGACCTTCTGATGCATTGGACAGTGCTCAACTGAGCCATACCAGCCAGTGCTATGCCTAGAACATTTTCAACTTGCTTATTTGAAAGAATGTTCACACTGTACAATAAATTCTAACTTGTATAACAGTAAGAAATTTTTATCTTCACTCCCATCAAGTAAATACTATTGAAAATTATGCATCTATTAAATTCAGTTTAAATTTTTTTTATTTGTAAGTCATATGAGTTTAGCTGGAGTGACTCAGTTGATTGAACATCATCCTGTTCTCCAAATGGTTGTTGGTTTGATTCCTGCTCAGGGTACATAATTGGGTTGGGAGGTTCGATCCCTAGTCAGGGAATATATGGAAGGCAACCGATTGATGTTTCTTCATCACATCGATGTTTCTCTCTCCCTCTCTCTCAAATCAATAAAATAATATACAAGGGTAAAAAGAAATCCCTAAGATGTATCAAAGATTTAATTTGTTTTTAAATTCATCACCAAATTAAAAGAGTAAGTATTTTTAAGCATTGTAAATAGGTTTTGGATAATTTCTAACATTTTCCAATTCTATTTTTCTCTTTGAGGACTTATTTTAAACTGTTTTTGATTTCTTTGATTGTTATATTTGAATATATACCTGTTGGATTTATCAATGTGAGGATATTTTCTGATATTATAAAATAAAGTAGAATTTAAATTTTCAGGCCCATATTTTGAAAACTAGTTACTAGTGTTTTTCTTTTCAAAAATAGTCAAGATGTAAACCTTTTCTTGGGAAAATTTTATTTGATTTCACCGAGGATTAGAAAATTCTTCCTAATCCTTTTATGTAACTGAACATTTCTTTTACTAAAGTGCTTGGTGGAATTAACATTTTTAATATTTTTTCTGGCATAAACTGTACCTCCTTGGAGAAAACATGTAGCTATTTGTGATAATGTGATATACATAAATCATTTCGGTTCGTAGAAGGAAATGATTAAAACATACTAGAATCCTGCTGTTAAACTTGATTAAGTTTACTATCACAAACTTCATTATAGACTATTTGAAATCTTTTCAGTTTACAAAACACCAGTGTTTTAATATGCTCATTGTCATTTACTGTAAGTATTTTTTGCTAATGGACAGATCATTTTAATTTTATTTTTCTATTAAAAAAACTACTTGAAAATGTTGCTACAATTTAACACTGAAATATTTTGTAGCCTTATTTTTAATTTAAAAACATTTGTATTTTTACGATGCATTTTATTTTACTTTTATCATCTTTTTAAAAAAAATTGGTTTTAGAGAGAGAAGGAAAAGAAGAGACATCGCTTTGTTATAGTAATTATTTGTTGCATTCATTGGTTGTTTCTTATATATATCCTGGCCAGGTTTGAACCCCATAACCTAGATGTATCTGGATGATGCTTTAAACAATTGAGATAGCTGGCCAGGGCCTAAAATGCATTTTATTGGTCGGTAAAAATTTATAAATATTTAATTAATTTTGTGAATAAAATAATTAAATATAAATCCAACTCATGTTGGCTTTATATTGGCATTTGAAAAGTAGATTATTTACTGTTCCACTCTACTGCAGAGCTAAGAATAGTGTTTATATTTTTAAAGGGTTGATGAATGGTGGGAAAAAGGAATATTAGAGAGTATTTGTGACGACAAAACCCAAAATACTTTTACTCTTTGACCCCTTAACGGAATAAGTTTGCTGACTCCTGGGCAGAAGTATTGATTTTTTTTTTTTAATTACTACTCTTGTTAGGCTTCAAAGTTTTTTAAGTTGTTAAATTTTTTTGATGAGGAATCATTTAAAATAGTGTGTAACAATTAATTAAATCTTTGGGTGAAGATAATCTTTGTTCAATTTTTAGATCTCTGAGATTAGAAATTATGAGCAGACACAATTGCTCTCAATTTTGTTTTAATTCCTAACTTCCTTATACTTGTTAATGTACACTAGTCAAGTACTAAAGAAATACTAACAAAAGCTCTATAGGTCTTGACTGTTTTTATGTTAATGGAGAAAACATTGACAAAAAATTGTTTGTTATTTTATATTTACTTTGAAAAATGCCTTTGGAAAAATTGTTTAAAATTTTAATGTTTGTTTTTGTTCTTAAAAGCCTTGAAAATTAGGCCTTCTTATGTGCTTTCTCTTTTTCACTGTTCAGTTTAAAGGAATCAAATGGTAAGTGTTCAGCTCGCCTACATATTAAGATTAAAGTAGATTTACTTGTTTTAAGATGCCACCTCTGATTTCTTGTTAATTTTTCTCTTAGAAGTATTCCAGAACAACTAAGAGTATGGGCTTTGAAGTATAAAATAAGTACTGATTTTCTTATTTTGTGTCTTTTAATAATACTTTGTAAAAAATGGGACAAAAGATGAGAAAAAACATGTATCATGCTTGGCGATGTTTTTTTTTTTTTTTGTTAGCCTTTAACTTTATCATGATTTTATGGTGTACATGTGAATATATTTTTCAAAGTTTCAAGGCTATGTCAGTACTTCATTACTTAAATGCTGTCATTTTTATTTCATATCTTATTTCTCCTTAAAGAAAGGGAAGCTCTATGATAAATGCTTTAGCAAGTATAAATTAAACATGTTATTTTTTATTCTTGTAGCATAATGTATTTTTGAAGAAACTACTATAACAATGCATATATTTTTCTGCTATGCCTTCATTATATTTATTTTTTATATTTATTGTAGTGTAGAATGTATTTGAACTATGTTTTAGACATTATTTTTACGAGGTTCAAATTTTCTACTTAGCACAGTTTTATAGCTTTTGGACATATCACAAGAGGTTATTCTATTAACGAGGAATTTATGAAATTGTCTTGTGATTGTCTTCATGTTACAGTGGTACCTCGAAATACAAGTTTAATTCGTTCCATAACCTCAACCTTGAGGCGTGGGAAACTATGAGACACTCGAGTGGCAGTAAACTGGTGGGTCGTGTGCAGCCAGCCAATCCGCGCGATTACTCCTATCTCAAATTGCTCGTATCTCAAAGCAAAAATCTCTCGCTCGTGGGCTCGTATCTCAAAAATCTCGTATGTTAGGGCACTCGTATCTCGAGGTACCACTGTAGTTTGCTCCACTTATTGTGATTAAATTAGTGTAAACATTGATATATACTACATTGTCCCAGCCTTTATTTGTGGATTCAATCTGGGTTGGAGTAAACGGGACATTTTAGTTAGATTTTTAAATAATGCAATTTCTAGAGTAAACTCCATTTTCTTGGGAAAATGGTAATCTCATTCTAGCTATAGTACTTTTAAAATACTTTGTTTAGGAAAATTGGGTGCTAATTTGTTAAAAATATCCCATGATAAGATATTTATGTTTGGTTTTTATTGAAGAATAGGTCTTCATATTTGATTCAAAATATATATGTGGATTGATATTGAAGAGTTTTTATTCCTATTTGAGTAGGTGGGAATAGGTGGGAATATGTCCATAATATATGAACAAATGTGCATAATGACCCTGAAAATGAATGTATATTATATGCTATGGCAATAATTTGACCCAATCATGTTTCTTTGTCAGTGGCTATTTTATTATAGCTCCAGGGATTATTAAATAGTGAAATCAAAAGCATTGAGGAGATGTGACCAAGAGGCTAAAGGTGTAAATGTCTCTTCCATGACATTTTCAAATAATACATACACAGGGAGGGACCTTTTTTAAAATATGGCTTCTTAGGTTTCCAACCTATAAATTTATTTGTGTTTTGGTTTCAGGCCAAATTTGAACACTGTTTATGGAACAGCTTTATTGGAACACAGCCTTGTTTATATTTTGTTTATGGCTGCTTTGCCTCAATGTGGCAGAGAATTGTCTAGTTGAGACACAATCGTATGCAACTATATCAAGACTCCATGACCTGCAAAACCTGAAATATTTACTATTTGGACCTTAACCAGAAAAGTTTATGAATTAAAATGGAAATGTATTAATTTATATGTTCTTTTCCAGTGTATTTAGAAGGCTTATTGAGCAGAGCACCTCATACCTTAGACCCAAAGTTCCTGAAGAATCCAAATTAGTGCCAGAAGGTTCATTGATAGTTATGGTTATATAAATCAGAGTAAATTTATGGGAAGAACTGATAAGCTTTGCTGCATTAGTTTTTTATCTTTTTTTTTTTAGTTAATAGAGACTTAAAACATTTTTGTTTGTGTGTGTATCTGTGTGTGTGTGTGTGTGTGTGTGTGTATGTTTATCCTCACCTGAAGATGTTTTTATTGTGTAAATAGAGAGAAACATTGATGTGAAAAGATTAACATCAATTGGTTGCCTCCTGTACAGGCCTGGACCTGGGATCTAACCTTTAATTTAGGTATGTGCCCTGACTGGGAATCAAGCCCTGCATGGGACAATGCTTTAACTGACTGAGCAAACTGCCCAGGGTGCATTGTTCTTGATCAGATGTTATTTCCTCTTAATCAGTATTGCCATATTTAGCCTGTTGTTTAGTCAGCCACTTCTTTATGCCAGTCTCTTTTCTGCTTCTTGTGTGGGTATTCTGTCTCTTATTAACCCTTGATTATAACCAAAATTCTGATGTGCCATATACAAAACACAAAACAGACACTTTAGCCAATAATAAAATTTTATTACTAAGTGCTTGCAGAGAGAGCTGATATCTATTGAGTAGGTACAAATGAGTATGTGCAAATACATTTTCTGAAAAGGTTTGTGAATTTTTGAGGGCGGGGGGGGGAAGAAGTTGCCATTTTGTGGTTTCCATATATGGCCATCACTCCTCTTTTTTTAATTTTTTTTAATCTAGCCACTCTAAGAGACTTGATTGTATTGCAGTAGAATATTGGTTTTTTTGAAGTCTGATTATTAAACTTTTGAGCAATTGAATATTTCACAAGGATTTTTATAAGCTCCCCATTATTCTATGGATATCACTGCAGAACTTTTGCTGTAGGGTTTGATGTTTTATTTAGATGTTACCTGCTTTAGTATAATGGCAGCCAATTTCCAATGGTTTGTACATGATGCTGAAAATAATTGGATAATAATAGTTATATGCAGTGGTCTAAAATATAATGCTCTAGTTATGATCAGTTTTTAAAAAGTTATTCATTAAAAATGAATTGATTTTCTACAATGAACTAAGAACTGCATATTTTGGATGCTACAATATTGGAACTTAAACTTTTGTAGTCACAAAAACAAAGATGTTTGTAATGGTTACATACACACTTGGAAGTGAATTCTAGGATTTTTACAATTTGGGATATTGGAGTTGAAGATATATATTGATTTTAACAAACTTGAAATCTGACCACTTATCAAAAGGATTACTTAATATTTTTAATAATTCATATACAGGCGCAACAAAAAGTTCCACTGAAAGTTGATATGGGTACTGTTATGGTTATAGAGTGTGTGTGTGTGTGTGTGTGTGTGTGTGTGTGTGTGTGTGTTTAATATCTGATTAAAGGTTTTCTGAATAAGTCCAGATGAAAATGATTTCTGAGCTCTTTACACCCTGCATACATACCATCAGAGGACACTTTATTGAATTAAATTATTTCTATGTCTTACTAGATGATTCCGATACGTCTTTTTGTCTTACTTTCTATTAGATTTTCAGATAGGCTTATAATCAGAAAAAATTTTCAGAATCTTTTTTCCTCCTGGAGGAAAAGTATATATTCAGCGCATACATAACCTCTTCTGACTATTCAACCCAGCTGTGATCCTTTATCATTTTTAATATGGTTTCTATTACCTATCACCTTGCTTTGTAACTATTTTCTGACTTTGCTGTGCACTAATTGAACTCTAAATTTTTTCATATTGTAATCAGGAGACTTTTTCATATTGTAGTCACATAGATGTGAGCTGAGAGAATTAAGTAGTTGCTTGATATCTGATTTCTTTTTTAATCCTTACCTAAGAGTATGTTTATTGGTTTTAGAGAGATAGGAAGGGAGAGAAAGAGAAACATCAATATGAGAAAGAAACATCGATTGGTTGTCTCTTTTACGTCCTATGATTGAGGATTGAACCTATAAATTTATTGTTGTATAGGATGACACTTCAACCAACTGAGCCACCAGCTGAGGTTGGTGTCTGATGTTTCACATGCCAGTGCAGCTCAATCACATGGTTTTCAGTGTTCGTTATGGGCTACCGTACTTTCTCACAGATGTTAACATCAGTATTTTTGAAAAATAGGTGGCACCACTATTTTTCTAGACTTCATAATGAAATAACATAATGAAGAGTGAATTTTAAATAGTTAAATGAGAACAATTTTTGTGTACTTGGTTTTCAGTACAACTAATATTTCAATATGCTGTTTCCAGTTGATTATCTCTTCAGAACATTAGACTTACAGGAAGACTTGGAGGTTTCCATTTAGTACAGTAGAGGAGACAGAGGGGATTTCAGAGTATTTTAGGTGCGGATATCTCTATAGAGCAAGCAGATCAAATCGCTGTTTGATATGCTTGCTAGAGTGAGAGAGATAGTTAAGAAGTTTAGAGAATTTACAGGTTCCCTGTTAGGGAATGCCTGGTGTGGTGAGCATTCTCAGCTCTGTTGTCAAAATTATTTTTGGTTTATTTTTTGTTCATAAATGACCTGATTGGTTTATTATTCCACTGTGTTATAGGTATAGCCCATATCTTTTCATTTGAAATGGTAAGTTCTAATCTTACTTGGTTCAAAATGATAAGATCTGTTATTCCTGCCTTGTGACTTCTTGATATAATATTTAGAGCTTCTTTATATTTTTTATATAATTATACAAGGTGATTATATAAATTTATTTTAAAAATATATTTATTGATTTTTTTACAGAGAGGAAGGGAGAGGTATAGAGAGTTAGAAACATCGATGAGAGAGAAACGTCTATCAGCTGCCTCCTGCATGGCCCCTCCTGCGGATGTGTCTGCAACCAAGGTACATGTCTTTGACCAGAATCGAACCTGGGACCCTTCAGTCCACAGGCCGATGCTCTATCCACTGAGCCAAACCAGTTTCGGTGTATAAATTTTTTTTAGGCCAATCAGTATCTAGTATCTTCTGTACTTTATTTTATATGGAAGGCAGTAAGCTCTGGTAGTATCACTTGAAATGGCAGAATTTTATACCGGGTCTAACAAGATAGATATGAATGTCAATATCCATGTATTACTAACTAAATTACTAGTGATGTAGGGGATAGGAATTTGGGTTTGTAAGCATGATCTGCTGATGAAATGTATTTGTTTCTGCTTAAGATTTTAATTAAAAGAATATAGGTATATCTTATGATATCCTGCATATATTGTTTACTATGTTTTAAATTCTTTCTGGTTGTAAGTTTCTCAAAAGTAACTAAACTACGGCTTAAATAATTAAAAATTACTATATATTGAATCTGTTGCTTTGAATTATCTATTTAGGAAAAATATATACTTTGACAGAATTTCAAAGCTTCAGTAGACTAAGATAATTTGCTTAATTTATAGTATTTTAAACAGAAAAAGATACTATCTATTAAATGTATATTTACTTTTTCACTCATTGGAATACATAGATTTTATTTACTTCTTCTGCTTGCTTCTGTTTGTGGGACCAAGTTGGAATAGCTTCTCATGCAGTTTATATTTGTTCTTTGGCTTAATCTTTCATACATTGATCTGGCTAGTCATGGTAATAGTTTTGATTTTGATAAGGAAATATACTGGGTATTGGGTTATGGATAAAAATATGTAACTAGTCTCATGTGAATTTTGATATGATACTATATTAAAAGTATTGTGTTTTTAGAGTAGCTGTGAGATCATTATTGTTTATTTCTTTAAGAATTTGAGATAAAATAAATTTGAAGAGTAATTAAATTCTAAACAATTTCAGTTTTTAAAAGCACCTCTTTAAATACTTTATTCATTTTTTACAGAGAGGAAGGGAGAGGGATAGAGAGTTAGAAACGTCGATGAGAGAGAAACATTGATTAGCCGCCTCCTGCACACCCCCTACTGGGGATGTGCCTGCAACCAAGGTATATGCCCTTGACCAGAATTGAACTTGGGACCTTTTAGTCCGCAGACCGATGCTCTATCCACTGAGCCAAACTGGTTTCGGCAATACCTCATTTATTTTTAGTACTAAATAATATTCCTTTGTCTGGATGCACCACAATGTGTTTATCCATTCACCTACTGCAGGACATTTTAGTTGCTTTCAAGTTTTGACCATTATAAATAAGGCTGCAGTAAACATCTATGTGCAGGTTTTTGCGTAAATTTTCAACTCCTTTGAGTAAATACCAAGGAGTATGATTGTTGGATTCTGTGGACTAGTATGTTTACTTTTTTAAGAAACTGTTAAACTGTCTTCCAAAGTGGATATTCCATTTTGAATTTCTACTAGCAATAAATGAGAGATCCAGTTGCTCCATGTGATTGCCAGCGTTTTATGTTGCCTGTGTTTAAGATTTTGGCCATTCTAATGGGTGTGTGTATTTTAGTATCATTATTTTAATTTGCAATTCTTTAATGATGTATATTATAAAATCTCATTTTAACAATAATATAACTGAAAAATATTTCCCCAGTATTGATGGGTGCAGGTATTTTGTCATGCATGTTGTATTCAAATTGAGAGGAAAAAACCATCATTGATTGTGTATATTAAAAGATCATGTTACGTTACCAAAAGTATTTTTCCCTTCCTTGTCTAGCAAGTTTTCCAAAAGTTCTCTTTTGGTTATGTTGGAAAGTTTGCATGATATTATTTGAGTTGTATCAGTAGCAACATGTCTTCACCATTTTAGTTTAAAATTTATTTAATTTTCAATGGAAAAGATACTTTGTTGATGCATACCTTTTACTATCTTAACACCTTTTAAATGAGCGAATAATTTATTGGCAAAGGGGCCTACTTTTCAGATTTATTTTTGTATACCTATTTTTGTATTTCACATACTTGATGTCCATTCCTCAGAATTTATTATTACCTAATATTTCTGGATAGAAACATTATCTAATTTTTCCCATGACAATTCGGGTATCTAATCATCTTATTATTCCTTTATTTCTCTAATAAAATAAAATATAAATTTTCAAGTGTTAAGTGTAATTTTTTTTAGGAAAAAGATTAGGGATATTTTATGTTGAAAAGTTGAGTCTTGTTAATTGCCAAAACTAATACATTTCTCTGTAATCACATTTCTTTTAATATCTCAAATGTTCTATATCAGTATTTTTATAATGGGACTTCGAGCATTTTCCTTATTAAGACAGAGAATCTAAATGGCTCATGGTGATCCCTAGACAATCCATAGGATCTTTTTTAGGGACATAATAGAGATGTCTTTATAAATTAAAGAAGATAAATAAATAATTGTGGCTAATTGAATCCAAACAAGAATTTAGGTTGATCACAGTGTTAGATAAACATTTGTTTTTTTAAATATTTACTCTTTTCTTTATTGATGTTTTTAGAGAGAGGAATGGAGGGAGGGAGCGAGAGAGAGAGAAACATCAATGTGAGAGAGTCCCCAACCTAGGTATGTGCGCTGAATAGGAATCGACTGGTTGCCTTCTTCTCATGCAAATGCTCCAACCAGGGGACAGGATGTAAACCCACAACACAGGTAGGTGCCCTTGACCTGGAATCCAACTGCTGATGCTCCAACCACTGTTTATACCGTCAAGAGTTACACATAATTTTAGCCTTATTTTTGTACCATGTAAAACCTTTACCTAGAAAAATAAATATGTTCAAAATCACAGATTGATATCCTTAGTATTAAAGGAAAAAAATCATTACATTACACAAAATAACGTCAGATGCCGCACTTTAGAGTATATTGTGTTAGTTAATTTATATTAGTGTAAATTTTCTGCTATTTTATGGTTTTGAAATTCTATTTATAGACTATTAATAATTAGGACCCCTCCAAAGAGCTTTTGTTTAGATTATATCAGTATTTACCATATTAGAAATTTAAAAGAATTTTTTTTTGGGAGATGGTTAGTGGGAAGAATGACCTTATTTTATGTATATTTTTTGCAAACTTCTTTAATGCTCAACTGTAATGTAGTAGGAAGAATGGTATTACTTAACTGTGTTCTAAATTTATTTAATGTTTGCCTTTATGGAAAATGGCTGGCTCCCTATATTTGCTTCTGCATTCCATCTGTTGCAAAATGTTCTTGGTTAAAGTACATGAAAAATACACTGAGTAGCCAAATTATTATGATCTTTGAAGGCATAATAATCTGGCCACTCAGTGTGTGTGTGTGCGCGCGCGCGTGTGTATGTGTGTATTAGAGGCCTGATGCATGGATAGGGTCTGGCCAGCCTGGCCATGGGGAGGGGACATGGGTGGTTGGTCGGCCTGCCTGCTGGTCGAACTCCTGGTCGAGGGGACAATTTGCACATTAGCCTTTTATTATATAGGATATACACTGGCCAGATTATTATGTGTTCAGAGATCATAATAATCTGGCTACTCAGTGTATATGACTTCACACTGGAGATGTGTTTTACTTTTTTAGGTAATGGGTATACTTGTTTGATACTATAGTAAATCTTGATAGGCAGTAATTTCCATTACAATCATATTGGTCTACTTTGCATGGCTCTCTTTCCCAGGCCTGTTTCATAATGTCATGTACCCAGCATTAAAAAAAATACTGGTTTATAAAGTTACACAAATATTTTAGATTTTAATGTATTTTATTATGCAAAATAAAAATCTTAATATTAACACTGATGTCATCATAAAATGACTGCAAAAATTTGCCTGTCTAATGCTGTCTCAAGAAAAATTCTTGTTACAAGCCTAAAAGGATTTTATTCAGCTTCTAACCCAATCACAGTAATTGTTTTTCTTGAAACAATCATCGTACTTCATAATGCAGCAGACATGCTTTTATGTATATATCCTGTATTGTTGCATAGAATAATATTAAAAAGATATATATCCAAGGATAGTAATTTTAATAAACTTAATTTTTATTGCTTCATCCAGGTATCATAATTGAAAATTTTAAGCTGCTTTTGTATTGCATGTGAAGAATACAATGATTTCTGGTAAACATTTGAATACAAATGCTTTGATTTTTTTCCCAGAAAACAGGATTTTTGCCCATCATTGCTTTTGCACTATCCATAGATGTCGTAGAGTGAAAAGCCTGACTAGATCATAATATTATAGCTATCTTCTAGTATTAATAAGGCATGAAACAGTTTTGAATCTGTGTACTTCATGAAATGGTGCAGGAACTCTTGAGTATTCCATGAACCACACTTCCAGAATTACTATTTGAATGGAATGTTGCTTTGATATATATTTCTGAAAATCGGTCATACTTTGGTTGATTTGTTGGTAATATGTTAATTTAAGCTTTCTTCAGTAACAGACTTTCAGGGATACATATGCATAACTCTTAATGGACAACATTGTAAGGATAAATTTAAAAATTGTGTCTTTTGTTAGTTTTTGTTGGAATTCTTAGAAATGAAGGTGTCTTATGTAAGTGAAAATTTCACAAACTTTGTTTTGGCAGAATTTTATAGATCAGCTCAACCACTTACAATATGTATGTATGACCTTGAGTAAGTTATTTAAAAGTTCTGTGCCTCAGTTTTATGATCTCTAAAATAGGATAATAGTAAATCTATTTACAGGGTTGCTTTGAGGTTTAATTGAATTAAAAACAATTTTCATAGCTTTATCTTAGCTTTATTACACTGTAGTCTTTTGAGGTTTTGTTTATATATTGGTTAAACTAATTCATGTTAAACTACAACTCTTAATTTATGCTAAAGTAATAAAGCATTGTTAAAATTTGTATTATAAAATATATCACATATACTGTGAGTCAATTCTAATTTGAAATATATGAGAATAATTTATAGGAGAAGTGAAGGCATATGAATGCTTCTTGGGTGGGTACACAGTTATAGTGAACTTCTTTAAGTGATTCTCCTTATTGATATGTCAAATTTTAATGAAATTTACCGTCTTAATTTCCTTTGATGACACTTGAATAAAATCTCTGCCTCTTTCATTTTATAAGTATATAGCAGTGGATTTATAGAAGGAAACAGTAACCTTAAGACATTACTAGGAACCTGAAAACTTTGCTCATTCTAAAATAGTTTAAAAATGATCTGTCATCTAATTATACTACCTTTTTTAAAGTTATGAGTGAAGCTGTATAAAAGCACTAAATTATACTCTTTTAAAGAAAATCTTAACACTAATAAATTGTATGTATGTGTGTTTAGTGAAACATGCTGTGCTATACAATATAAATTTTGCTATGTTAACATGGATTATTGTAAGCTTTTGATTATTTTATTTATAGAAATATATTTTAGAATTGGAACTAGGTTATAATAGAGCATCAGGAAGTGAATGTTAAAACCATTGTTGCATAGTTAACTTAAAATCACAGATCTCTTCACTGTGTTAATATGATTTTCACAAAATTATGTTAACTAAGAAAATGGAATAATAGAACAATTTAAGAATATTTTTTAAAGTACTTAACTTTGTGTTTAATAAAGCTAAACATGTTATTTCAGAAAGTGATAGATATAGGTAAAGCTGAAGTTATAAAAAGATAATAGAAATGGTAGTCTCTTCCCCTTTACCTCCATTAGTGAATCATAGGTATCGAGTTAGGGTGTTCGGGTGTGTAAAGGGGATTTGAAAATTGAAGCTTCAAACAGTGAGAGTATAATAATTACCTTTTGTTACCTGCATTTCTAATCTTTGTAGTTAAGTCAAATACAAATTGAACCCTTGTCCTGCCCCCCCCCCCCCCCGCACCCTCCCCCGAATGTCATAATCATAAAATTCACAAATTAAGTATCTGCTGTAAATAATGCCTGAAAGATTTTGGGTATGCTGAAGCTGTCCACACTTTATCAGTAGGTTTGGATGTGACAGCTTGTTTGATTTATTGGTACTAGTACTAAGTGTGATTATAAAATAATATTTTCATACAATTAGAAAATTAATGTCTTTATTAGTCAGTTTTATAAAATAGTCTAGTTTTATTGCTGGTGAATAATAGTATTAAGCAAGTTTTATGAGTCAAAATCATTTTTAGGAAAGCTTAAAAAATGACATTTAAAATTTCTAAATAAGATGACATTTCTTTTTTTATTGTTTTTAATCCTCACCCAAGGATATTTTTCCATTGATTTTTAGGGAGAGTGGAAAAGAGAGGGAAAGATAGAGAGAAACATTGATGTGAGAGAAACATTGATCAGCAGCCTCCTGCATATCCCACACTGGGGATCGAGCCTACAACCTGGGCATGTATCCTGACTGGGAATAGAACTGTGATCTCCTGCCCTAATCGGTTTGGCTCAGTGGATAGAGCATCGGCCTTTGGACTGAAGGGTCCCAGGTTTGATTCCGGTCAAGGGCATGCACCTTGGTTGTGGACACATCTCAGTAGGGGGTGTGCAGAAGGCAGCTGTTTCTCATTGATGTTTCTCACTCTATGCCTCTCTCTTCCGTTCTGTAAAAAACGTAAAAAAAAATTAAAAAAAAAAAAGAACAAAAAGAATTGTGATGTCCTGGTTCATAGGTTGATGCACAGGGCTAAAATTGATTTTAAAAATAGAAAAATTATGCTTTCTTTAGATTCAGACATTGTTACTTTTGTTTGAGTATGTTTTTTAGACTCATTACATTTAACACATTTGTCTGATATTGGAAAAGATCAAATAATAGTGCAAATTATAACTATAATATGTTGAGTCATTTCACCAAATGAAAAATTTTAGGAAACAGTTTCTGTATTGATATTTAACATTTTATACATTTATATGACCTTTTGTATTCACTTCAAGAACATTCTGTTTTATAACTTGTCACCTGTGTTACAGCACTTTTATTTAGGTTTCCAAATAAAAACACTGTTCTAATGAAAGAAGGGAGTGTTACATTAAACATTTAATAATTGAGTTTTGTGGAGACTTTTATGGTAATCCTGTATTATATTCGTCGTGGGTAAAATAATGCTTGAATACTTGAATAAAAAGGCAAGGATAAATTACAATATTTCAGAAGTGCAAATAATCTGTAACCTGTTTTAGCATAGTGTCCCACAGCTGTTTGGATTGCATATATGAATGTGTTTGAATATAAAAATGGTAACAGTCATTTCTGTTTGGAAGAGTTCAGTGATCTGGGAGGAAAAAATTAATTGGACCTGGTGGTTATTATCATGAGATTTTTTTAAAAATATAGGCATGTGTCTTTGATGTATTAGAATAAAAACATTAAAAATATTCTGTGGTAAATTTCATATAATCTGGTGTATAATCTAGCATTATAAACTGGGTGCTTTAAACATTGTAGTATGTTAAGCCTGGGAAACTTAAAATTTCTTTTCAGTGCTCTTATGAAATTAGAGGTATTGGAAAATTTTTAATGGAAAGTGTTGTCCCAATTTATTCTTTTCTTTTTGATTTTAGATGGGAAATGTGATAAGATCGATAGGTTGACTGTGACAACTATGTTTACTTACAGAGAGAACAGGAAATGAGAATGGGTGATTTGGGTCCCCGTGGAGCAATAAACATGGGAGGTAGGGATTGGAAGCAAAGGCTTCTATAACTTACTTGTAATTCTTTGGGCAACAGTACATGCTATTTGTGGTATCTACATGTCAGTAACAAATAAAATTTGGAATCAACATTTTAATTATGAATTCTTAATTTATGAAATTAAAAGATACAAATATATTTAAAAGTATATGCCTAGGGAGAACTTTTTCATTTTGTTTATTTGAAAGCTAAAATAGGTAGTATCTTTTGTTGTTTATTTTTATTAAATATGTTTTCATATTTTTTTAGAGAGGAAGGGAGAGGGATAGGAAGATGGAAATATTGAAAAGAGGGAAACATCAATTAGCAGCCTCTTGCACCCCACTTACTGGGGATCAAGCTGCAACTTGGGCACATGCCCTGACCTGGAATTGAACCAGTGACCTACCTCTTAGTTCATGGGTTGACGCTTAACCATTGAGGCACACCAGTTGGGCTGTATTATCTATTAATAGATTTAATAAAAAATACCTGTAACCAGGTTTTGATACAATATAAAACTTGTTCGGTTAATTGCATGGTATAATATTTCAAAAATCAAATTTCATGCCTTTAAATTGACCTTTTTACTTTGGAAATTTGGTAGTTTTTGAGTTGTAGAGTCTTTAAACTTTTGGGGAATATTTTAGAAATTTCTATTTTAAGGTACCTTTTCTGTAACTGTGTTGTGTAGCTATTTTTATTTATTTTATTAAGTGTTTAATATTTTGCCGCATTTTGCACAGAAACATGCTCTTTGGAAACATTTATGACTGTGAAGAAAATGAGATGTCTTACACATTTAGGTTAATACATAACTTTAGAGTTGATACAGTTGTGTGTATATGTGTGTTTTAAATTACGTTTTTATTGATGTTAGAGAGGAAAAGAGAGAAACATCCATGTGAGAAATATTTACTGGTTGCCTCTTTTATGCACCCTACTGGGAATCAAGCCCTTAGCCCTGGCATGTGCCCTGACCAGGAATTAAACCGGTGACCATTTGGTGCATGGGTCAACATTTAATCAACTGAGCCACACCGGCCAGGGCAAGAGTTGATATGAAGTTTTTTAGAAAATGCCTATGATAATAACATTTTAATTTTCTTTTAGTGTTTTTTACAGAGAGTAAGGGAGAGGGACAGAGAGTTAGAAACATCGATCAGCTGCCTCCTGCATGCCCCTCACTGGGACTGTGCCCACAACCAAGGTACATGCCCTTAACTGGAATTGAACCTGGGACCCTTCAGTCCGCAGGCCGATGCTCTATCCACTGAGCCAAACTGATTTCGGCGATAACATCTTTAATATTTGTTGGCTTATAACCATGTTTTTAGGGAAATAGCACTGAGTAAGCTAGGGAAAAATAAGTGTGGAAGTTTTTCATTTTATTAACTTTGAAGTGTCTTGCATTTAAAAGTTATATAAATCTTTACATAACACACATCTACATATTATTGTAAAAATTATATTACCTTAACATTTCAATATGCATAACATGCATACCCACTGAACAAATCCAAATTGTACTTAGATTACGTAGTATATGGAATAAAAATTCTTAAAGCCTCTAATGTGTGATACAAGTATTTTCCATTATCAGCTTCCTTTCTTCCTCTCATGGCAGTTTCTTTGCCACTGCCAATTAGATGATCTAAAATTGTTTATTGCTGTTCACTTTGTTACTTTTCTTACCTACTAAAGTAGTAACTGAAATGTCTGGCATGCAAAGTAAGCATGAAACATGACCCTTATCCATAATGAACTCCATTGTGAGTTAATACAATTAAGGCACAAAGTAATCAGCAGAGTAAATTAATTGTAAATTATGAAACACAGTTGTATATATAATAAGTACAAGTAGTTCAGTATTTAGGTCTATTTCAAAGTAAATTGTGGATTGATTTAGGTGGTTTTAAGAATATAAGTGTGATTTTATGGATTGTAGTTCGGTTTGAAATGCCATTTTTATTATTAGATTGTCATTAATATCAGAACCAAACTTGAAGTATATCTGATGTTTCCAGGGATACAAAAACATTCTGACTGCTTGGTTAGCAACTTTATCAGAAGAAATATAAAACTGTGCCTTTAGATTTCTTATTTAGTTAGGAATTTAAGAGAATCACAAATTTTATGGCATTTTATTCTCCAAAGAACCATACTTACATTTGCGCATTTACTCAGCTTCCTAAAGTCTAATCCATGTAATTTTTTCCTCTTTACATTTTATTTAACGTGACACTTTTCCCAATGATTTACTAGGTTATGTATCATTATATAGTTTTGTTGCTGGTGTCAGTTCACATCCTGTCAAGTTGCATTGATGGAATGTGTCAATAGATTTTCTGGTATATTTACCAGTGTACATACCAAATGGAAAATAGGTTACAAAACTGTTTTTCATGGGATCAGATAAGTCGTAAGATTTGGATCTTTAAATTTAATTATTATTATTTTTTTTTGAGAGGAGGAAAGTAAGGTGGAGGGAGGGAGGGAGAGAGAGAAAGAGAGAGGGAGAGGGAAAGAGATTGAGATTGGTTTGTTGTTCCACTTGGTTATGTATTCATTCATTCGATGATTCTTGTATGTATCCCGACTGGATATTGAACCCACAGCCTTGGCATATTGGGCAGATGCTCTAACCCAGTGGTTGGCAAACTCATTAGTCAACAGATCCAAATATCAACAGTACAACGATTGAAATTTCTTTTGAGAGCCAAATTTTTTAAACTTTAGCTTCGTCTAACGCCACTTCTTCAAAATAGACTGACCTAGGTCGTGGTATTTTGTGGAAGAGCCACACTCAAGGGGCCAAAGAGCCGCATATGGCTCACAAGCTGCAGTTTGCCGACCACTGCTCTAACCAACTGAGCTAACTGGCCAGGGCCTTAGATTTTTATTTTTTAAATACGTACTCCATAGCTTTTACAAAACTGATTTGAGGGACGGAGAGAGAGAGAAACAGAGAGAGAGAGATTTATGTAGGAAACATCCATAGGCTGCTCCCATCATGTGCCCTGACCAGGGATCAAACCTGTAACCTGGATGTGTGTCCTAATCCGGAATTGAGCCCAGTTGAGACCCATAGGTGCAAGGGATGATACTCGAACCAACAGTTAACACTGGCCAGAGTTTATATTTTGTTAAGTTCAGTTTAATTACAGCTGTGTGGTAGAAGATGTAATTAGTGAAAATAAGACTACTTTAACTATTGATAGTTGGAAATAATATTTTTTAGTTATTTTACTACACCTATAGGAGCATAGTTATATTTGAATCTCACAAGTTAGATGTAACAATTCTGTTCTATTAAAAAAATCCTCCCTGATCTATAACCTGTTGTTTTTGCAGAAGTTGAGGTCAGATTGATTCCACCCAGATTCATGTCTTCATTCTTTCTCATTTTCATTGTGAGAGATGTTTTGAAAGTCTAGTAACATTTTTTGTTTATAACCGTGCTAAGGAATAGAAATTTCTTGGTTAGTTAAAGTATAGATTTATAAGAAAGAACATTTATGGATTAAGGAAATAATTCCTTTCCTAAGAAGTTAGATTCCTGAGGATTGGGTTCAGAATGAGCAAAAGGAGTAGGACTTTTCTCTCACAGCTGTTCCTCGTGTTAAGCCATTTAGACTTGTCAGTTTTAATGAAAACTTCATGTTATTATGTGTTTTTGAGAAATTGAATTCAGGATGTTATAAAATTGACCTACATAAATGAAATACTAGAAGAAAACTCAAAGTTAAAGTCAATTTTTTATTTTTTAAGCATTATATATATAAATGATGAGAGAGACTCAATAATTGGCTGCCTCCTGCATGCCCCTTACTGGGCATTGAACCCACCAGGGAGTATACCGTGACTGGGAATAGAACCCAGGACTTCTTGGTCCCTGAGATGACATTTAATCCACTGAGCCACCACAGGCTGTCAATTTTTATTATGAATTTTTAATAATAAACAAAAATATCAGTATTTTAAAAAGTAAAAATTTATGGAAGGTATTTAAAAATGCTGTGTTTGAGGCCATTATAAATATGGTATTATAGCTCAAACACTATTGTAGTTTTTGTCTTTCTTAAGAGTTTGTTCCCATTTGCAGAATTTCAGCGTGTTGAAAATTTAAAAATCTAATGTATCAATATTTTATCTATATTTGGTTGCAGTGACCTTTAAAAATAAGCTTTGTCATGTTAAGAGTCATTTCAATTTGTGTAGATCACATATTTCTACATAAAGTTAAAAAACAGTACCTCATACTTTTTGGAGATATTCAGTAACTATATAAAAGTCAAGAGATTACTTATAGTGAACATTATATATTTAAGGGAATGGCTTCTCTCAAAATTAATGCAATTTACATAACATTTTTAGTCATGACTAAAAATATTAAGTGGTTTTCAAAGTGCTAATCTTTTCCTTTTCATTTAAACTGGTAGAGTTTTTCCATCACGTAAAGGGAGTGGAATATTTGGTTAAAAAGCAAACTATAGAAATCATACTGACTTTTTTTGTTTTGTTTTTAATTCTCAAGCTTTTATAGTTTCAAATGTTCTTAAGTGATTGATAGGTGTCTTCTGTTTTATATACTTTTATTTTTGGAATGAAAATTCTATTAGTGTAGGTAACACTCTGTTACAGAGTAGTTAGCTGAGTTCCCATTCTCAGAGAAGGAAATGATTTTGATGATATCATCGGTATACATTGCATAAGTGTTGTTACTTTTTGTTGTTGTTACATTTTTAATGTTTATTGAACTAAGATAGGACAGCTCTAAGTATAGATTGTTTTGCGTAGATGGGTTTAGCCCAGCACCTGCTGGTAACCAAGGTCCTCCTCCAATGATGGGTATGAATATGAACAACAGAGGAACTATACCTGGCCCACCAATGGGTCCTGGTCCTGCCATGGGACCAGAAGGAGCTGCAAATATGGGAACTCCAATGATGCCAGATAATGGAGCAGTGGTAATGTATCATAACTATTTATTTTAATTATATTCAATAATATATACTTATGATCCGAAGGTAACTTCACACTTAATATAATTTGGGATTTGTTTTGGCAGTAAATATTAATAGGCAATGAAGAAAAAGCAATCTTGTGAAGTTATGTGTTAATTTTGAGGCAATTTTTAAGTATCTTGAGAGAGTTATGATTACCATCCATAGCATGCTTTGTACTTAAGTATGTTTCAAACACATATGTTACAGTTGTTTTTACAGTGCTTTTAATTTGTATCCACCTTTTACCAGCATTCAAGTACTTTATGTGTTCTTTTCCTGTGTGAACTTCTAACCTTTGGTGGGGGACAAAACTCTAGTACTTGTAAAAATAAGTTTTTGTAAACATAAGTTTAAAATTTTAAACTTACATTGTAGAATTACTAATTACATTTGTTACTAAGTTAAAAGTAGAAAGTTTTATGTCTTGGTTTGAGAGTGTGAAGATATCTTTGTGTGCATTATTATAAAAATGTTTTTCAGTAATAATTCTTACAATTGAATATCAGTAGCAAGACTTAATACAAATTCTTTTCCCTCAAAGTAAATCACTATTTAAATGAGCTTTATATTAAACATTTTCTCATTTGTTTTTTGTTAATAGTTGTTCTAGATACCATTTAGAAAAGGAAAATTGGTTGACTGTATATTGTGAAAAGGAAATTTAATTTTAAAACCACTACAAAAATCTTAAGGCGCCATTGCTGCTAAAAGAAAAAGCACTGCAAATTAAACTCAGACATGCCATGAGCTGTAACTTCTTCCTGGTCTCAGAGGAGTTAAAAGTAAATGTGTGTCTTAGAATTAGTGGATTCAATATTTTACCATTTTAAAATTTATTTACTTTATTTGGGGTTTTTTATTTAATTTAAATGCTATCTTTTATGAACTTGGGGAAATCAGACATGCTAACACTTTTTAAAAATAAATGTAAGGGAAAATAAAGAGGCAGTGCTGTCATACCTACTATGATCAGATGGTGCTTAATGTAATTAGTTTATTTGTTAACTTCAGTGGAGGTTTTATTTTAGAGTAAAATATCTGAAAGTTAGTAAAAACTTGTAACACCTTGTTTAAATTTTTGTGTAGCAATATAGTCATTAGTAGTAATTTTGAAGTGCTATAAATGGCCAGTTTTTTCACTCCTCCCTCTGAAATTGTACACTTTATTTAAATATTATCTTTGGTCTTTTTCACATTGGAGTTTTGAGTCTGTTCAACTTTTGAGATAATATATGTGGTTATTACTGTGAAATTTTTCTAACTATATGATTCAGGTGTCTAACATTGATTTTTAAAAACTTTATTTTTTCAATAATAGTCTTTACAAAAAACATTGCAAAGATTTCATAACTTTTTACCTTCTAAATATGATGCTACTCCTCAGTTTTATCTCTGATTTTTTAAAATATTTTTTATGCACCACAGTTACATGCAATATAAACTTTTTTTAAAAAAGGTACCAGAATGGTACTATAATATTGATTAGAGGTTTTTAAGATGGCATTCTCCATTAAAATCAGTTTGTTCTTCATGAAATTGGGGCATTATATAGCAGTATGTAACTCTTCGGATGTTTTGTTTTTTTTAAACATAGTAACTAATTAAATTGCTCCTTTCTTCCTTCTATGTGTGATCCTGATTCTGCTGGACTTTCTGCTGAACTCCATGACACCACTACTTGGGATTTTGCCAATTTTTCTTGTCACTTATATTTGGCATGTTTCAAATGGACTTCATATTTATTGTGTTTGTATTCTAGCACAATGATAGATTTCCCCAAGGACCACCATCTCAGATGGGATCACCTATGAGTAGTAGAACAGGTTCTGAAACCCCTCAAGCACCCATGAGTGGTGTAGGTCCTGTTAGTAGTGGTCCTGGTGGTTTTGGTAGAGGAGCCCAAGCAGGCAACTTTGAAGGCCCTAATAAGCGTCGTAGATATTAAACATTCTTTCAGTCATATTTAGAGAAAAAGAATTCAGTGGTATGCCTTTACACTTAACCTGTTACTTTGGGAAGAATGGTTTTATTGTTAATGTATGCAGATGTTAAAGTATTTCTTTGTAAAACGAGGTTTTGTATTTTTCTTCATTCATGAGCTTTGTAGATTAGAATGGTAATGCTGATGCTCATCATTGTGAATGTTAAAATGTGTTTGTGACCTTAGCTAAATATAAATAACCCATAGTACTGTTGAAATCTATGTAGTTACTTCAATAAAGAAATCATTTTGGTTAATTTACAAATGTTAGTAGTGGTATTCTCTTACAGTTTTGCTGAACTTTGCTGTAACAGTAATACTTTGGTTGCTTTACCTAATCTAGCCATCTAAAAATGAAAATGGATTTTCTGCTTTTTAGTTTGTGCAAGTAGCACTGAAGATAGCAGCTTAGTGAAAGGTAATGTTAATAAAGGATCTGGCCTGGAAGTTTATATTTGTGTAAACCATTCATGTTGTGTGAAACCAGAGTTTCTGTCAGATTTCATATAGAAGCTGAATATTCAGATATTCCAAGAGGAGTCTTAAGGATACCTTTGTCCTATGCTGATTTTTTTCAAATAAATCTTTTCAATATTGGAAAAAAACCTGTTTGAAGGCAAATCTCTCTTGCTTATGATAAAATATTTGTGTTTTTTCATGTTTTATTTATCTTTACTCCCATTTGGTGTCAATATTTAGATCTTATCCTTTAAATTTTCTTTAAAATTAAACAATACTGTTAGATTGTATACTGAGGATTTGCTGCATGATTTATAAGAAATAAGACATTTCTTGAGGTTAGTTTTTAAAAATATTAAGGATGGTTGACTCTGCAGTGTTGAAAATATTTTCCTAGATTTGGTAAGTCTCCACTAAAACTTGTCTGACGGGGTAGGTGTGTTTGTCTCCAAGGAATACAAGTTTAATAAAAAAAACCCACCAGAATTAACTTGAGAACGGCTAAAGTCATTGGAATCATAATATATTTTTCTATTATTGAATATGAAATTTGAATTTTGATTTTCAATACTAGGGAAAAACCGATTTTATGACATTATAATTTTTATTTTAAAAGAAAACCTTTGCTGTGTTTAAAATTTTGTTTTTTAGCCATGCATGTTTTAAAATTGCATTTAAGGAACATACCTTTAAATTAAACTGCAAATCTGACAATTAGCCATTCATTGATCACAGCATATTTTTTCTTCATAACTTTTCAGCGTTACCATATCATGCTTTAGCATTTCTTTTGGAAGAATAATGCACTATTATAAAATGAACAACATGTAAATACTACCTTTTATTTCTGCATGATTTCTGTTTTTGCTGGAGCCATACTTTGGAAAAGAAATAAATTTGCTTAATTTAAAATCTTGCATTAACACAGTTGAGTGTGAAGTATAACTGAGATGACTTCTTTTGTACCAGTTAAAATGTTCTTATGTACTATGTTTTAGATACAGCAGTATGGGTGGATTATTTTCTAAAATTTGCACCAATCATAGGCTTTTGTTTTTTTGGCAGTCAGTGGAGATTGTAAAATAATAAAGATAATTCTCATTCCTGTTTTCCATGATTATATATTGGCAGCGGGTGGGATTTGTTTTAATTTACATATTAATTTCAGTATGAGTAGTTTAAACATTAGCTAAAATTTTAAAGTAATATATATTGCACCTCATACCTTTCCTATCATCTGTGGGAGTTTTCTTTTTCTTTTTTTTTTTATATAATTCTTACATAATTTTTAGCTCTGTATTTTGTCTCAAAGCAGAATTGATGTTGGGAAAAACTTTATCCTTTGATGTTAATACTAAGCTATCTTTGGCCAAGGCTGTGGAATTCTGTAAGATTCATTCAAGAACATTTGAAAGCCAGTGCACAAAGATGTGCAAATCTGCTGAATATTCTAGTGTCCGGCTCAGCTCTGGCCCCAAGAAAAGAGTTCTGCACAGCTTTTCCCCTGCATCAAGAAAATCCTTGTTCCAGTACTTAACCAAGTTTACCCTGGGAACAGTCAGCTTCTGGGAGACAGTCAAGTGGAGCATCTGTGAACTCCTAAGCTATTCAGTTTTTAGTATGTTTGCAGAGTTAAACACCTGTGGCTGGATTAGTCAATATTTTTTCTTGTGAATTAGTATACCAATGAATATATTTCAATGGTATTTGCTTAAAAGTGGTAGATATGAAAATAAATGTAAGTTTGTTTATTTATGCTACCATAATCATTTCCATAAAATGGTAATATGAAACAATTTTAGTATTATAATATCACAATATTATGTTTTGTGCCATGATTTGAAACGTGGTTTAAAGTCTGCAGGATTTAGATTTCATATACTATTAATGTATAATTGTATGCATAAAATAAAGGAACACTCATTTTTCTAATTGCTTTATTTCAGCAGTGTACTTTCTCAGAATTTCCCTGTTTTTGTTTATTATGAAAATAAATGCATTCACTTTCTTGAGAGTTACAGTTTTATTTGAAGGATTCTATGTTCACTTATATTTCATAAAGCTTAATTGCTTATTCTTCCTTGAGTTTTTTGAATTTTTCTCCTTAAATAAGTGCTGACTGTTCATTGCAAGAGATTAAATATTTGTTTTTTAAAACTCTACAATATCAATAATATTAGGGCAGAAATTATTGTTTAGTTGGAATTGTGATTTAATAGAAATTATCAGTAAGGACAGTAACTGAAATCTTGTTTTCAAATACTAATGGAAACTTATACCTTTATGTTTTAATTAGAAGCATACTTGAATATTTCAGTAACTTGGTGTTTATGTGTAAAGTCTATAATTGCTAAATGTAGTTATCAGTAGTTAATTAAAAATGAGGGTTAGGTTGATAATTACAACCTAGATTCTGAATGAGAAAAAGAACGAAAATGTGTGATTGAAAGGAAATATTTTATGAAATAATGTAATCAAGTGTATATTTAAAAGTTTAAAAGGTTGAAAATTTAGTGTCAAATGGAACTAGTCCAAAATAAAAGGTTCTAATTTTTTTTTTCAATAATGGTAAATTTCTTGGGAAGTACTGTGGTATTTATATTTTTTTGTGTGTGTGAAGAGTTTTGTTACAATAGCTAATAATATGTTAAAATACATTCCTGAAATTTGAGAGGATAGTGATAATGTAAAAAAAAAAATCACAATTTTAAGAATAAGCTAGTAAACACCTACATACCTAATTCTTAGATGTAAATGTTTTCCTGTGATTATTTCATAGACAGATATTCTTAGACAATGGCATTACTATTTCAAAGTAAGTTTCAAGCTGTATTTCAAGGTAAAGAAATGATCATTTAGTAAAATAAACAGTATTTTTAACATAACAAGAATAGTATTTTCTTTACATGGTCTTTTATTGCTAAATTTTAAAAAATCAATTTTAATGTGCTCATTTTACGTATATTTCCCCAGTTGTATAAAATGAAGTATGCATACAGTTTCCAAATTGAATGTGATCATATAATTTATGGAATGTCACTCTGGGGAAATAGTAAAAAATTTCATTATTTTTATAATAGCTGATCATAAAATATACTTTTATACACTTCATTAGCTTTTTTTTTCTTTTTGTCAAAAGCATTGTCTTCTAAATGTGGGGATTATACTGAAAATTTTTTATTTGTTTCCTTAATTACTTATAACAGTATTAATTGTTGACATTTGAATCTTAAAAGACTAAATATTTAAAGGCCTAATCAGAGTGCTATGTTGGGAATATTTTTTGAACACATGTCTTTCTCTATAAAACCATGTGTAGGTTATAAATATCTAGAGCTCCTTTCAGTTGAAACTTTTTATTCAATTATGTATATACTTAAATATATATTATTTATTTCAGAGAGGAAGAGAGAGGGAGAGAGAGAGAGAGAGAGAGAGAGAGAGAGAGAGAGAGAGAGAGAGAAAGAAAGACATCGAAAGACATCAATAATGAGAGTCATTGATGCACTGCCTCCTGCATGCCCCACATTGGAAATTGAGCCTGCAATCCTGGCCTAAGTCCTGACTGAATTGAACCGTGACGATCTGGTTTATAGGTGGACGCTCAGCTAGCCGGGCATTATTCAATTATATTTGTATTCACCTGGTAGAATTAGCAGTCTGTATTTCTTTGTTTTATAACATTTAATTTTCCTTGTCAATAAGACAAGTCTAATATTCTAGGTGGAGGATATTGCATCCCTTAAAGTAATTTAGCTGGAGATCATAATTCCCATTTTTAAAAAACCTTCAAGTATATTATTTTATTGCTCAAATGACTATATCTATACCAACGTCTTTCCTCTGTAACAAATACCATATTTTATTAACTATGTTCATTTAAAAATCTTAACATTATCGTTTAATTTGTCTCTGAGTTAAAGCATTGTATTTTAGGAGAGATGGCATTGTGCTTATACTTGTAAATAAAATTTCAGCGTTTTTTTTTTTTGTTTTGTTTTGTTTTGTTCATAAAATACAGTCACCTAAATTTCATGTGAGGCACTTCTCTTTTAAAATTAAGACTTAAAAATACTAGGTTTAGGTGAAAAAAGAAATGTAATTAGTTTGAATATCTGACCTTTTTCTATTCAGTTTTCCTTATTTTAAAAAAGTATAGTTAAATGTATTTGATATTAATTAAGTACAAAGGTTAATAGTAAGTTAAGTGGAACATAATATTTCTTAAATGCTCTATATAAGAAAGTGTCATCTGTAGTGTTGAAGACTTTGAATGGATATTTATACTAAAATTAGGTTCTAGGTCTGAAGTTGTCAGTATAGATGCAAAGTTCACATTTTTATTATATACTAGAGGCCGGTACACAAAATCTGTGCACTGGGGGATCCCTCGCCCAGCCTGCATCCTTGCCACCAGCCTGCTTGTGACTCAGCTCACTGCTCCTTAGCGCTGCTATGGAAGTGGGAGAGGCTCTCACCACTGCCGCTTTGCTCGCCAGCCATGAGCCTGGCTTCTGGCTGAGCAACTCTCCCTCTGTGGGGTCATACTGACCATGAGGGGGGAGTTCCTGCATTGAGTGCCCCCTGATAGTGCGCATCATAGTGATTGGTTGTTCTGATAGTTTTGCTGTAATGGTTACTTAGGCTTTTATTATATAGACTAGAGACCCAATGCATGAAATTTGTGCATAGAGGTATGTGTCTTTCAGTCCAGCCTGCACCCTCTTCAATCCAGGACCCTTTGAGGGATGTCCGACTGCCCATTTAGGCCCGATCCCTAATCGGGCAGTCGGACATACTTCTCACAATCCAGGATTGCTTGCTCCCAACTGCTCACCTGCCTGCCTTTCTGATTGCCCCTAACCGCTTCTGTCTGCCAGCCTGATCACCCCCTAACCACTCTCCTGCCAGCCTGATTGATGCCTAACTGCTCCCCTGCCAGCCTGTTTGCCCCTAATTGCCCTCCACTGCAGGCCTGGTCATCCCTAACTACCCTTCCCTGCAGGCCTGGTCCTCCCTGCCCCCAACTGTTCTCCCTTGCAGGCTTGATCACCCCCAAGTGCCCTCCCTTGCAGGCCTGGTCCCTCCCAACTGCCCTCTTCTGCTGGCCTGATCACCTGCAACTTCCCTGCCTTGCAGGTCTGGTCCCTCTCAACTGGCCTCCCGTGCTGGCTATCTTATGTCCACATGGGGGCAGGATCTTTTGACCACATGGGGCAGCCATGTTGTGTGTTGGAGTGATGGTCAATCTGTATATTACTCTTATTAAATAGGATGTCAATTGGTATATGTGAGACATTGCTTACATTTACATATCTTTTTTTATAATGTAATGAGAAACAGTAAATCACGCACGAAGTGATTCTCAATAGTTTCTGACCTTTTTAGTTTTGGAGGCATTAGTGTCTTCCTGAGTAATTATAATGTTAATGTTTTAATTTGGTTACAATATTTACATGTTCTTGGACTTGGTTAGAATATTTTACACATTAGGATCACTATGGAGCCAGTAGTTGGTCAAACTGAACATAATAATTGGAGTAATTGTGTACTAAGTGATATTTTCTCAGCCATATAGAATATTTGGTAGCCTTGCCATTCAGAACCTCCCTCTAATGCATTTATTGATTGTGATAGTATTTACAGAATTAACATTCTGTACTATTGTGTAACTGGATCCTTTCCTAGGGCTGATAGAAAAGCAAGGGGAGAACAAAATCCCTTATCTCTCAGAATTCCCTGACGGGCTCATTAAGAAATAGATTTTTGGGCTCTACCCAGTCGTTTCTCATTCAAGTCCCAAAGGGGGCTAAATAATGTACATTTTTAACAAGTTCCCAGGTGATACTAATAATAGGTTTAGGCACCTTACTTTGAGAACCTCTGCTCTGGTGTTACTCAAAATAAGCAATGTTTTTGTTGGTTGATTTTGATGCATAATGAATATCCTGGTATATTGTGTTTTGTTTCAGATCAGTGGTGGGCAAATCACGGCTCACGAGCCACATGCGGCTCTTTAGCCCCTTGAATGTGTGTCTTCCACAAAATACCATGGCCTGGGCGAGTCTTATTTTGAAGTCATGTTAGAAGAAGTTTAAGTTAAAAAAAATTGGCTCTCAAAAGAAATTTCAGTTGTTGTACTGTTGATATTTGGCTCTGTTGACTAATGAGTTTATCTACCTCTGATTTAGACAAAAAAGGGCCACATGCTAACTTAAGAAGCTCAAGGAATGCCTGCATAATAGCTTTGCAAACTTAGAGACCTAAAGCAAGCATGTCAAACTCAAAGGATAATATGAACCAAATAAGGTTTAAGTTTATGTGGTTCACAAAAAAAACACAAAAGCTTCAATTTTCATAGAAACGTAGGTTTATTTTGATAGAGACATGTTGAATGGCAAGGACTGAAATAAATGAGTGATGATTAAAATAATAGAACATTTTAATAAAAATATTTTTTTCCTTATACACTAACTTATTGGACATTGAACAACTGCACAAAATAATAAGCCTAATGCAAATAAACTTATTTTGCTTTTTCTCCAAAAGCGAAATAGTTTCTGTTATGAACACCAAGAAAGTCAGTCCAAGACTAATGACATGGCAACTGGCTGCTAAAAGATTCGCTGCTAGTATTAGTGGAGAAAATGGTGCACCTGCACATAAGGCATGTAAGGGAAATGAATGCAACACAATTATAGTAATCAGTCATTAGTGAACGTTGTAGTTCGTTATTAATTATGTATAATGATATTGTAAAAATTACAAAAATTTTATTAAAACATTTCTTATACTGTTATATTGGCTGGGCTGCAAAAACATTCCTTGTGGGCTGCGTGCAATCCATGATCCATGATTTTTTACATGCTTGACCTAAAGTAACCACAAAAGATGGTCTGAATTTACAACTTTTTAACTAAAAGCAGTTTATGGCAGGTCGTCATGTCCTAGGCAGAATCTTCCCAGACAAAGGTTTACCTTTACTTTAAGCCTGTCTATTGTTTTTTGCATCCAGGATGACATTCCTTTGGGATGTCAAGGTAACTTCCCCTTTTCCAGAGCCCTCAGGATACAACCAGTTGACCAGGCCAGAGACCTTAAATACTCTAATTGTTATTGTTAATTGACTGTTAACTATCCTGTATCCACCTGTGTAAAAGATGTCTCTATCATTTTACTTTTTCATCCTATCCCAGAGGTTTCCCCTTTGTTTTTTCCCATCTCCCCAATCATTATCATTAATGGATTTCATTTAATGTACTTGCATCTTCTCTTTATTGTCATGTATAAAATAAGGTACAAAACTGCCATTTTCTGGAGCATTACCCTAATCTGTTGTGATTTAGCTTCCTCAAACAACTCAAAAAAATGTTCTGCTTTTGAATGTTTCTTTCTTTGACATTGTCTAGGATTCCTGGCAATTCATAGACAGCGCCTCCCTTTCTCCTCTCCCCCTGCCCTCAACTCTTCCAGCTAGTGCCACCTAACAAGTATTACATAAACTTCATTACTTTTGACTAGACAGTATCATTACCATTGTAGAAAGAGGATTTTCTTGTGTTTACAAGCTTAGTTAATTCAAGTCAAGAGGTAATAAAAAAGTGCATTTTGAAAATTTTATAAAGTGTTTGTAACTTAACCATCTTGGAAAATATGATACCATTTTGATAGATTTAATGATGGCCTGACCCATTTTATCTTTGTTAATCACTTTAGAAAGGAATGCGCTCTAAGGAGTTCAATAAATGGGAATTAAGTGGTTTTATGGTAAAAAGTTACAGGCTACTTATCAGACCTTATACGGATTGTACTACATACAGATGCACTTCAATGTTTGTTTTAAATTATGCAATATATTAAAGTGCTTATCTGCTATATTGACAGTAGTTTCTTCTAAAAATGTTTGATAATATAGTTTTTAAGAAAGTCACCTGGTTTGTAGCCTTCTAAATTATCTCAGTAGGTAGTTTCTGGAACATGATAGATGTCTGCTAAGAATAACTCTACATAAGAAGCAAGTATAGCCAAAACCGGTTTGGTTCAGTGGATAGAGCATCGGTTTGCGGACTTAAAGGTCCCAGGTTCGATTCTGGTCAAGGGTATGTATCTTGGTTTCGGGCACATCCCCAGTAGGGGGTGTGCAAGAGGCAGCTGATCGATGTCTCTCTCTCATCGGTGTTTCTAACTCTATCCCTCTCCCTTCATCTCTCAAGATTTGTGCACTGGAAAAAGTAAAATGATAGACATATCTTTTATACAGGTGGGTACAGGATAGTTAACAGTCAATTAACAATTACAATGAGAGGATTTAAGGTCTTTGGCCTGGTCAGCTGGTTGTATCCTGACGGGTCTGGAAAAGGGGGAGTTACCTGGACATCCCTCATCTTGTCCTGGTACTCTCATAGTCCCTTGCTCCTTACCATGTGCCTGCAGTGGAGATGGGAGAGGCTCCTGCCAGTGCTGCTGTGTTCACCAGCTGTGAGTTGGATTTCTGGTTGAGCGGTGCTTCCTCTATGGCAGTGGTCAGCAAACTCATTAGTCAACAGAGCCAAATATCAACAGTACGATTGAAATTTCTTTTGAGAGCCAAATTTTTTAAACTTAAACTTCGAACACCACTTCAAAATAGACTTGCCCAGGCCATGGTATTTTGTGGAAGAGCCACACTTGTGGCTAAATAGTCACATGTGACTCGCAAGCCCCGTTTTCCCAATCACTGCCCTATGAAAGCGCACTGACCAGCAGGGGGCAGCTCCTGCATTGAGCGCCTGCCCCCTAGTGGCCAGTGTGTGTCATAGTGACCAGTCATTCTGCCATTTGGTCGATTTGTGTATTAGCCTTTTATTGTATAGGATTTTAATCTAAATGTCATCTGTGTGACTCTTCTTCCCAAAGACTACCATAGCTTAGTGTGCTTTTAGTTTCCTAGGAAGTTCACTTGTCTAAGCTTTTTGGTTTTTTTTTTTGTATGAGGTAGAAATGTGTTTGGCTTTGGGAGGGTATGTCTGTGATCAAGGAAGTCCTCTTTTCAATCCTTTTATCTTTTAACTTTGCACCAACTCATCTCTCCCTCATTTTTTAAATTAAGGAGTCAAATTCCTTGCTGCTTCTAGCCTAGGACTTTGAGTCAGCTTTTCCATAAGGGGCTTCTTAACCTGTTTTCCAATTGAGCATTTCTTTTTTATTTTTTTAAAATAAATCTTTATTGTTCAATTTATTACAGATGTTCCTCCCCCCCCCATAGCTCCTCTCCACCTGATCCCCCCACCACTCCATGCCCTTAACCCCCCAGCTGTCCTCATCCATAGATAGAAGATTTTTGTCCAATCTCTTCCTGCACCCCTCACTCCTCCTTTCCCCTGAGAATTGTTAGTCCATTCCCTTTCTATGCCCTAATTCTGTTATATTCACCAGTTTATTCTATTCATCGGATATTTTTATTCACTTGATTTTTAGATTCACTTGTTGATAGGTAATTATTTGTTATCACTTTATTTTTTATAATTTTTATCTTTACCTTTTTATTCTTTTTCCTCTTCTTAAAGAAAACCCTTCAGCATTTCATATAATCCTGGTTTGGTGGTGATGAACTCCTTTAGTTTTTTCTTATCTGTGAAGCTCTTATCTGCCCTTCAATTCTGAATGATAGCTTTGCTGGGTACAGCACTCTTGGTTGTAGGTTCTTACTAGTCATCACTTTGAATATTTCCTGACATTTCCGTCTGGCCTGCATCGTTTCTGTTGAGAAAGCAGCTGACAGTTTTATGGGTACACCCTTGTAGATAACTGTTTTTCTCTTGCTGCTTTCAAGATTCTCTCTTTGTCTTTTGCCTTTGGCATTTTAATCATGATGTGTTTTGGTGTGGTCCTCTTTGGATTCTTTTTGTTTGGTGTTCTGTGTGTTTCCTGGACTTGTAAGTCCATTTCTTTTACCAGGTAGGGCAAGTTTTCAGTCATCATTTCTTCAAATATGTTTTCAGTATCTTGCTCTCTCTCTTCTTCTGGTACTCCATAATTCTGATGTTTGTACGCTTGAAGTTGTCCCAGAGGCTCCTTACACTATCTTCGCATATTTGGACTCATTTTTTCTTTTTGTTTTTCTGTTAGGGTGTTTTTTGCTTCCTCTTATTTCAGATCTTTGATTTGATTCTTGGGGTCCTCTAGTCTGCTGTTGGATTTCTGTATATTATTCTTTATTTCAGACAATGCATGCTTAATTTCTGACTTGTCCTTTTCTATTTTTTTGGCATTCTTATTAAGATCTTTGAAGGTTTCACTAAGTTTCTCAGAGTTCTCAATAAGTTTGTTGGCAGTTTGTAGAAGATTCTTGAGTATCCTTAGAAATGTGGTTTTAAACTCTATGTCCAGTCGTTTACTTTCCTCCATTTCTTTCAATCGTGACATGTTTCTTGGTTTCTGCATTTTGGCTGCTTTCCGGTGTTGATGGAATGGCTTTGTGTGCCAGTTGTCCTTAGGGCCCAGTAGCTCCGCCTCCCCAATCACCTGAGGTGTACACTCTTGGTGCACCCTTTGTGGGCTGGATTCATAGTCTTGTAGTTAAGCTTTAATTGCTATTGGTCCACTGGGAGGACTTGACCTGTGAGGATTAGCTGTGTCTATTAATGGAAGAACTGCTGTGCTGGAGACATCCCTATGGGGAAAGACTTGCCTCAGTGGGGCTTTGGTGCTCATTGATTCTGCCTCTTGAGTGTGTCACTTATATATGTGGGGAGTTGAAGTCTGATTTCTCACAGTGACCTCTAGGTACACTGGTTCCTGGATCTCCAAGGAGGTGCTAGTATCTGAGGCCACCCAGCAGGAGCTACAGGGAGCTCTGCAGATTTCTCCTCTTTGCTTGGTGTTTGGAAGTTTTGGAATTGTGTGACCCAGTTGCAATTTGTTAAGTTAAGCTGCCAGAGGGTAGGCCATTCATATGCAAGAGTCGCTGCACAGCTGGGTGGGTTTGTAAATTGGGTGGGCCGAGGTCTCTGGGAATCACTAGGCTAGGGTGTGGCAAACAGCAATTGCTGCCAGTCAGCCCTCTCTGCCCCCTTCTGTTCAGTGTCCCATGCCCCAGCGCAGTAAACAATGATTCCAGTGTGCAACTTTGCGAGAGAGCCACCCTCCCTTTCTGACCGGATGGCAGTCTAGTTTCTTCCTGTATGAGTCTGGGTCCCCAGAATCTCACCAGAAACAAGTTCAGCGAGTCGGGAACTTGTAACTCCCTCCCAATTGAAAAACAACAGTGCACAGCCCGATTCTCATGCGTCTCAGTACCTCTGCCTTTCTGAGCCTCAGCACGTCCTACCAGGTCTGGGTGCACTTTTTTCTTTCCTTCTAGTTGCAGAACTTCCACTTCGCCAGCTTTCCCGTGGTTCTGGGGGATAGTTTTTTTGTCTCTTATTTCTAGTTTTGGTGTGGTTGCGAGAGAGAGCACGTACAGATGTATATCTTATGCTGCCATCTTGGTTCCCCCCAACTGAGCAATTCTTATGAAGGCTAGTCAGAGTAAAAAAGTTTGTTTCATAAAAATAAATCTACCTTGGTAGATTTATTTTTCTGTTCAATTATCCAAATCAAGAAATTATTTGAAATCTTGTGATTGCAATGAGTTGGTCTACAGAAGTTAGTGCTTAATTTTAGTTTTAAGCACCAGAATGCAGAAAAATATAATGAATTTTGAGTTTCTCATTTGGTTTGGGGGTGCGTAGGAAATATAATATAGAATATATGTATTCAGATGTTTCTGCCTTGCAATAAATATAATGTGCTTTTATTTTGGTAAGATTAAGTTTAATCTGCATCCTTGTATTTGTGCTACAAGTGTTAGAGGTAAGGTAAAATTAAAGTATAGTGTGTCATATTATGATCTTTCCTACCTGTGAAATATTCCATAGGTTAATTAAAACTGTAGATCTAAATTTGGATTATTTTCTAGTTGATCAATATGGAAGAAAGCTATCTGTCACAATCAGTTTCTAGTCATGCTTTTTTAAATTTTTTATCCTCATTATAGGATTTTCCCATTGATTTTTAGAGAATGAAAGGGAAAGGGAAGAATGTGCGAGGGACACTAGGGGTGGGGAAGGAACCCAAAACCCTGGTATCTGCTCTTGACTGGGGATCTAGCTGGAGACACTATGTGTGTGTGTGCTTATGCTCTAACTACTGAACTGCTGGCCAGGGCTTGTAATTCTTTTTTATAGGTCATATAAGAATCATGTATATCAAATACACTGGTGGGGAAAAGTAGTTTTAGCAATATTTTAAATACTCAATACTGGTTTTCTACTATTGCTATATAGACAACTTCTTGTAGTCTGGACACTTTATAGCTATGCATAAAATAGACGAACCCTCGGCTCCCTGTGGCACATGTGTTCTAGATCTACAGGGCCCAAGAGTGACCAACAGTTGAAATAACATAATGTCAAAAGGGCAGAGAAAAGGACAGCAGCTATTTTTAGATAAGAGGACTAGAAATTGCCTTTCTCAGGAGATAAAGGGGCAGCATTCTGTTTACTTTAGTCTGCTGGCAAAACAAAGCTGTGGTGATATAAGTGGATGCAGTAAAGTGCACTGTGGGGGTAGTGCTATCCCGTATGTGGCTGTTGAATCTTAGGAATAGGACCAGTGCAACTATAACTAACTTAAATTCAGCTATCAAATGTAAGCAAACTTGGAATGACATGGGTGTGTGCATCTAAATTTAATGAACTCTACAGTATCAAGGAAATTTTACCACTTGAATTAGAGGTGTAAAGTATATACAATTGTAAATGTTTTGGTTTGAAGAGATGAATGTGAAATATCTTTTAATTTTTACATGGTTACATATTGAAGCAATACTTTGACTATATTGCTTAAATATATATAAACTAATTTTATTTTGCTTTTTACCTTCTTTAACTTATTTTCTAAGAAATTTAAAATTTCTTATGTTTGTACTTTTGAGTAGTGCTGGTTTAAAAAAATAAATTTTTATATCTTCCTTGCATGATTGTAATCTCAGAACCTCATTACATGGTCTGCAGTGTTTTAGTTCATTTATTTTTAATCTATTTATATATTTATTATTTTAAAAATATATATGTATTTCTTTTCAGAGAGGATTGGAGAGGGGGAGAGAGAGAGAAACATCAGTGATGAGAGAGAATCATTGATCAGCTGCCTTCTGCATGCCCCACAATGGGTATTGAACTCAGAATCCGGGCATGTTCCCTGACCTGGAATTGAACCATTACCTCCTGGTTCATAGGTTGATGCTCAGTCACGACTGAGCCATGCTGGCTGGGCTATTTTTATCATTTTAAATAAGTAATTTGAGGTTGAACTTTAAACTTTGTTAAGTGTATAACATTTGTATGAGACCAATTTACTTGGTGCTTGTGCAGAAGTGCAAGAGACTTATTGGAACACCCAGTTCTCAGGAGATAAATTGCACATATTAAGCTTACATTTTATTATTTTCACTTGTATTACTTTTCCTTTGTGTTTTATATCTACTGGTACTGTCTTCATAAAATATTTAAGCAAACAAATCCTGAAATATTTTTGTAATCAAGATTCTCTTTTTAAAAAATTATCTTAAAACTTTTGTGTGAAGTTTCCATATTTATTTATTTATTTACTTCATTCTAGGATGTCGGCTCTAAGAGAGTAGAGATTTTATTTATCATTGAGTGATTTCTCTTCATTTTCTAGCAAGTCTTTATTAAATGTTTGTTTAGTGAATGAATGACACCAACTGTAGGACAAATGATGTTTACTAATGAGAAGACAAAAATGAACAAAATGTGGTCTCTGCGCTCTTGGGATTTGGAGTCTATTGAATATCTGTAGAGCTGTAAGCATACTGACCATTTTGTTGTAATGAAGGGAATTGCAAATGCTCAGAAAACATACACAAATATGCATCTATGTTGGGAAGACTTCAGTTAGATAACTTTTGGGTAGATCTTAAAGGTGAGTATGTATTTGCCAGTTACTGATTTAAATTTTCTTTTTTGAGAGAGAGGGTAGGGAGTGTATGGTTAAGGCTAATAACAGGCTACGGAGAAAGCAGAACGTTTAGATAAACTGATCTTAGTTAAGGAGTTTTGCACTTTATCTTTTAGGTAACTAGGAGTCAAGTCAGTTATTTTAAATACAAGAGAAAATGGAAAGCAGAGGGACCACATAGAACATCGATCCACTGCCCCACCCCCAATGTGATATTTGAAAGAATCTTTAGTGACAGGTTTGCTCAGATTCCAGACAGGAATAATTCAGAAGTAACATGAATTTAACACTTTTATTGGTGTGTAGATGGGGGATAGGGAAATGTAGTGGTCTAGGAGTTTCTGGTTTGAATGGTGGAGTGATGGCGATACCACTAACAGACATGGAAGGTAAGTATATTCAACATTGTGTTTGGGGTGTGGGTGACTGCCTGAGGGTGAGAAACATGGTTGTTGGAATCTGTTAGATTTTATTTTATTTTTTAAATATATTGATTTTTTACAGAGAAGAAGGTAGAGGGATAGAAAGCTAGAAACATCGATGAGATAGAGACATAGATCAGCCGCCTCCTGCATGCCCCCTAGTGGGGATGTGCCCGCAACCAAGGTAACATGCCCTTGACCGGAATTGAACCTGGGACCTTTCAGTCCGCAGGCCTACGCTCTGTCCACTGAGCCACACCGGTTTCTGCGGAATCTGTTGGATTTTATATTTGGTTTTCAATACCTATGGTTGTTGGGATTTTAAAAACTAGATAACCTATTTGCCTGGTAAAAGCGTTCTCTTTTAGGGCACTACTATGTATTGCTAAAGATGACTGGTCCTGCTTTTACTTTTGCTCTTGCAGTTTATTCTCTGAGTAATAATCTGCTGCTTCCTTTAGAAATGTGAATTAGATAATTGTTCCTGCCCTTCAGATGCAGCCACTTTCTGTCTGTCTCAAAATCCAGCTAGATCGCAGGGCACAGGACTTTATTTGATTTGCTCTCAGTAGAACTTTTCAGCCACATACACCTTTCATTCCTTGCTCCCTAATTACTCAGGTGGTTCCTCTGTCTCCCCAGATATTTTTTGGTAGGTTTCTAAAGAAAGAGCTCCCCAGTAGAAGGACATACCATCTTTTTTCATTGTCACTTTGTCAGTATGTGATACTTACTTTTTGTGCCCACATTTTATTAATGTTCTTAGTATTATAGCACAATGTTTGGCAGTATTTTTTGACCCAGGCTGAAGGAAAATCCAGGAGAAAAATGCAGAGTAATGGCACAGATTTATTGTTTTCAGTACCAGTTGGAAGAGTGGATAAGAATTCAGATGGCTTATTTATTCAATAGTTATTGAGCATTTTTTATTTCAACTCTTTAGAATTGTTCCCCATCTTTGAGCTTAGACTCTGGTGGGTGGCAGGAGAAATTACGGGAAACAATAACAAATTCTCAGACAACTGCATGTTTGTGACAGAGCAAGAAGAGCCAACAGAGAATGAGTCCAGTTTTTAATAAAATTGGGATGTGTACTCCTACATATGTATAAATAGAGATATGTCTAAAAAGAAAATATTAAAAGAAGTGGAGAGAGAATGAATATGTAAAGGGAGTAATTTGGGACAATGGATGGAAGTCCAAACCTTTTTGTCTGAGGCTGGAGGAGGGGCTAAGTAGAAGATAAGTTCTTAACCAATTGGAACAATAATCTCGGGGTTTGTTTACATTTTTAAACTTTAAAATCACAAAATATCTTTTGTGTATTGGCTATACTGATATAGTGTTTGGTGTTGGTGGAACCCCAAGCAAGGAGAACAGAGGAACTATATAGTAAGTTTAAAATGCTTGCCTGAAATGTCCAAATTTTACTGTAGTTCTCTTTAGGAAAGTAATTTTTTTTCTAATTGAGTGTAAAATGAAGACGGTTGGTTTTAAAAGTTTACATATTTTTCCCCTCTTTTATCTTACATGGGTGTACATTGAATAATGATCAGAAGCAGCAAAAGTGAGATAGGTTAGCAGTTAAGAGAGACTTACCAGGAAATGTTCAGAACTGTCTCATTAAAATGCAAAAACTTCTCATTGATGTGGCTATCCGGAAATACTTCTATGTGATCATCAGATACACTTCTACAGACACTAAAGGTCTAATGATGTTAACCCTTCTAGTAATTGAACTTTAAAATGACAAAGTGATTAAGATATCCAAGAGAAATAATTCAGTAAACCTTGTATGTTATTATGAAGGGTACTCCTAATCCTCTCAGAGGCTTTATAAATAAGTTGACTATTGCACCAAAAAACATTGAAAAACCATTTTGCACAAATAATGGGAGGATGAGAAGCATGTAATGCTTAGTTTGAAGAAACATTTCTCTGACTTTGTATTTTTGTGTTAATAGTTCCAATTTGAGAGTGGATAATTCTAATATTCTAAGAGGTTCTTAAATGTGACTTCCCTTCCACCTGTCTTGTTTTATCTTGCGTTTATTATGGTCTTTCAGTTTAAATTTTTCACTGTTCAATTGGATGGATTGTAGAGATTTTTTAAATTACCTATAAAATAAGCATTGTTAGTTTCTCAGGATTGCCTTTAAAATTATTTGAAATGTTTCTAAGAGGACAGATTAAATTAAGATTTTCTTAGTGATTGTGTAAACATTACTGAAGTTCCTGTGTTTTTAGTTTTTCTTTTATTAAGTAGTAGAGTCTTGGTGCACAAATTTGTGTACCAGTGGGGTCCATCTGCCTGGCTGTGGGATCGAGCCATATCCTGCTCTCCAACATCCCCTGAGGGGGTTCCAGATTGCAAGAGGGCGCAGATTAGGCCAAGGGACCCCACTGGTGCACTATTGGGGCCAGCGAGGGACATGGGAAGACTGCAGAAGGGCTCCAGGACATGTCTGGCCCATCTTAGTCCTGATCTGCTGGACTCCAGCAGCAAGCTAACCTACCAGTTACATCATAGTGACTTGTTGGCCAGTTGCCTGTCTGCCCCCTGGTGGTCAGTGCATATCATAGTGAGCAGTTGAGCAGCCTTAGCATATCATTAGCATATTATGCTTTGACTGATTAAATGGACCACCAGACACTTACCATATTAGGCTTTTATTATATAAGATATTTAGCATGTTCATGTAAGTTTCCTGAGTTTTATGTTACAATGAATGCAAATTAGTATGAGCAGGTAAGAAAAATTGAAGTGCCATTGTGTTTTGGGTGGCACTTCAATTAGATGATACAGTGGTATCATCTAACTTCTTTTGGAGGACAAATGGAATCAAATCAGATTAGCCAAAGTTCTAATATAACTTGTTTCTATATAGTTAATATATATAGAAGTATTAAATATTATTTAATAGAGTGGAAAGAGGATTGTTTGTTTTTTCTTAATACTCCCCCCACTGGGTATTTTTCTATTGATTTTTTTTTAGAGAGTGGAAGGATTGGTTTTTAAGACCATTTGTGTAAGTTTGAACTCATTTGTGTAAATTTGTCATAAAATTTTCTATCCAGCCTCAATATCTCTACCATTTCCTTAATTGTCCATGCCTTTCATCATCCTATCTTTTTTTAGCTCCTCTCTGTATTACACACTTCCCTCTGGAGGCTTGTCTTGCTCTAATCTGAGCTAACGCTGTGTAGAATAACAGCAACAAAAACAAATCCCTTAGGGTTCCAATGCTCTTTTAGACTGCATGTGCTCTTGGCTGAATTATCTTTATAAAGACTTGGATTCATTTTGATAGTTAGCTATAATTCTTTACTGTTTATCCTTTAATAGTTAATTTCTTTTGCATAAGTATGCACATATACAGTAGCATGGGTATCAGCACTACAGTGAGTTCTGCTTTAAAAACTTTCAGTACATTGTTAAAAGTAACTAAGGTATTAAAATGTTAATTTAATGCACTTCGTTTGTTGCTGTCACATGAAACTTGGCTATATATTAACACTATTTGCTTAATAAAACAGTTTAAAAACAATGTAAAGGGTATATAAATTAATTGTAAAGGATTATAGCATTGTCATATTCGCAAATAGTGTAGGTTAATGTACACCAGAAGTGGTCATCAGTTATAAATGACTAAGTAGTTCTATAGTAAGTATGGGTGACCTGGACATATGTGCTCCATATTTCCTTCTTTTACTACTAAGGCGGCCAATATGATTTGGGTACAAGGTGCTTTTCTTGAGCAATTCCACACTTAGAGATAGAGGTGAGAAAACAATACAGCAGTTACAATTCAATGCTGCAAAAGCTCAAAGGGAAAACTAAAGGATACACCTCTTAATTTACCTTACATCACATTTGCATGGATTGGGAAGCAGACAGAAAGGAAGGAAAAATTTAAGAAAGTACATGGGGACACAGAATAAATCTTGGATTCCTGTTACAAGAATACATTTTGTGTGGTTGGCTTATTAAAGCATCATGTAATTGCTTATCTAGTACCCATTACTCACTTGAAAAAAAAGTTACTGGCTCTGTGTCCAGATCAGTAGCAGTGCCTAATAAATTTGGTGACTTGACAAATGAAGCCTGTTGGACAAATTGGGTGATATAAGGAGTTCAGAGAAAAGTGCGTGTAAGTTAAACCGATTGGGGGGAATTTGCATAGGATGCGTGAAAATGTTCTTGGGTGGGGAGGGTTCGAAGTCTATTTAGTACAATAGGAGTGAGTACCTTAATGTACAAATCATCTTTAAGATGTGTTACGTATCTTTTTTTGTAAAATGTTGTTCTTGATTTTTAGACATAGGAAGGGGGAGAGATGGAAAGGTAGAAACATTGATGAGAAACATCACCAATTGGTTGCCTCCTTCACATACCCTACTGGGGATCAACTCCACAACCTGGGCATGTGCCAGTAACCTCTAGATTCATGGGTCAATGTTCAACCTCTGAGCCACAATGGCAGGTAGAGTTATAACTTGTTTGATAGCAAGTGCTATCAGAGAGGAAACATTGTGAATGACGCTGGACACTGATAAATGTGCATAAAGCTGTAGTTACCTACCTGAAATGAGACTGGAAAAAGGGATCAGATGTTATTCCATGATGAGCTTCCAGGAGTTCTTTCAAAGGGGAGCAATACATTTGTGGGAAGAACACATTTATAGTAAGCCAGAATATAAAAGGGAAAACTGTTGGTCTGTGGTAGGATTGGAGAGGAAAAGTAGAAATCAAGATATATTGATCATGAAAATGTTAGGACATGGTGGTTAGTTGGATGTGAGAGGGGTATGTGGAGGAAATAAGGCAGGGATGATTGGTGTAAAGGAAATGGCAGGTACTATTGGTTCTACCTTCTTTTAGGAATAGAGCAGCAAGATAAGGATGGAAGGCATCAATCGGATCCTTGTGACATCAGGTCCTTGAGCAAGTAGTGCTTAGGAAAAGGTCTTGTCTCAAGAATTTGGAATGTCAACAACAAAGTAAGTAATAATGGATAAATGAAAGTATGACCCATAGTTCACCAATGTAAAGTTTATATAGGGTTGGGGGCTGAGATACCCCCTAAACATCTAAAGACAAAGCTGTTTATGCCACATTCATTGGTTACAGAAGTAAGCATGTTTTTAAAAATGGCATTTATGGAGGTTATTTTATTCATATTTGGTCAAAGATAGCATGAGGAAATGTGGATAACAAGAAATGGACTTACCACTAACTTAAAATTACCCAAATAGGTCCTATTTTATTGCCATCATTCAAATCCTTGAGATATAGAAGTAATTTTTATCACATCATTGAACATTAACTAGCCTTCAAATACTATAATTGATACATAAACTGTAGTTTTGAATTCTTTGAATAGTATTTATCTGATACACAAACAGAAATACAAATTGATACATAATGGAAGTAAATTTTTCTGTGTCTTCACCAGTTACCCAGCTTCTCTATCCAGGGGCAACCTTTGTGAGTAATTTCTTAAAAGTTTTTAAGATGCTGCCTATTTTAACCATGGACGATGAAACTTTAACTTTGTTCCTTGCATTTCCCAACCGAATGAATAAAGTAAATAAGGTCAGATACTGATTAAAACGATTGTTCCAGGTTAATAGTAAAAATTAGGTGTAGAAATTACATGATTTTAGTAAATAAACATTAATATCTCAGGAAGTTACATGTTTGGTTTATATATATACTAACGTCCCGGTGCACAAAATTCATACATGGGTAGAGACTCTATGCCTGGCTGGTGTTTGGGGCCTTCCTGCTGCCGGTTGGTGCTTGCCCTCCTACTGCTGGCTGGGTCCTCCATTCTATGCTGCCCCCTGGTGGTCAGTGCACATCATAGCAAGTGATCTAGCTCCCGGTTGAACTCCAGAGGGGACACTTTGCAGATTAGCCTTTTATATAGTATATAGATGTGTGTGTGTGTGTGTGTATGGCTATGTGTCAGTCTCAACCAATAGTTATGACGTGCATTGACCACCAGTGGGTAGATGATCAACACAGGTGTTGTCATGATGCACACTGGCCATTTAAAAATAAATGGCACCACAGACCTGGCACCGCCAAACCAACACTCGGCTTCCCCCAAGTGGGACACAGGCCCTACCACCACCCCAGAGTGACACCCCACCAAGTGGCAGCTAATGCTGCCAAGACCCATGGCACAAATTTGGCTCCTAGCCCAGCCCAGAAACAGTCACTGTGGGCGCCGGGTATTGACGCCTGGCTTCTTCTCCCTAACAACTAGACTCCTTGGAGTTTCTTCAGCTCAGGAACATGACTTGCTTTATATTTATAGCCAGGTGCAAACATTGTACAGTTTTAACCAAATGTTTGTGAAGCGTTTTCATGTTTCTCACCTCATTTGATCCATACAGAAATCCTGGAGTAGGTTTCATTAGTTGGAAAACAGATTTAGGAAGCTTAGAAACTTGATCTGACTGAGAAGAAATGGTGGACCTTAAAAATGACTTCACTGCTGCAGTTAAATGTTTCACCCTTTGTTCTCCCTGCATGATCTACAAAAATAATCTGCTTCGTGTTGATAATTTACTGCTGTGTTGCTGACAGTTACATCAAAAGAGAAGTTTATGTGCTTCACTGAGCTGGAAAAAGTTTCAGGCTAAGTTGACTTGTGCATGCGTGATACACATAAAGCTCTTACTGGTGCTAATCACGTGTGTTTCGATCTGGCATTGCCAATTGTGAATTTGATTGACACTTCTATTTTAGAGAAAGGGCGAATAGCAATATTAAAATATTCTAATTCCCTTTCAATGTGCATGAATCTGTATTGGACAGTAGTGTGTGTGTGTGTGTGTAGAGGAAGGGAAAGGGAGAGAGAGGAATGTAAATGATGAGAGAGAATCATGGCTCAGCTGCCTCTTGCATTCCCCCTTCTGGGCATGGATCCCGCAACCTGGGCATGTGCCCTTGAACAGAATTGAGTCCGGGACCCTTCAGTCCGCAGCTTGACAATCCATCCACTGAGCCAAACTGACGAGGGTTATGTTTGGGTTTTTAAATAGCATGCTGAGCATTGACATTTTGCTTTATCAGGTATTACTATGTATTCAATAATGGCTTAATTTACTTTTGTGATTGAAAAGGAGGACATTAGACTCAAATTCAGAAATCTTCCATTTAAAAAAAAATTCTCCAATTCTCCAGCAATGGGAAATGGGTATTATTAACATTGCTGTTACCAAATGGCCCTCAGTGGATGCTTGAAATTGTGGACAGTACTGAACCCTATATATACTATGTTTTTTTCCTAAACATACATACCTATGATAAAGTTTAATTTCTAAATTAGGCAGAGTAAGAGATTAAGTCATATGAATATGGTCTCAAAGTAATCTTATTGTATAATACCCTCATCTTTCACTCATAGAAGGCACATAAAGTGGCCTTCTCTGTGGCCTTTCTGAATTAATTGCCAGCATCACTGATTTGTATCTTGGGGCCATTATTAAGTAAAATAAGTGTTACCTGAACATATGTATTAGTGTTCCTGGGATTCCTCAACAAGTGAACTGATAACCAGCTACCAGTAGGCGGGGAGCATATACAACCAGGCATATGTGGGATAAAGATGAATCACGTTCCAGAGGGATGGAGTGGGATGGCATGAGATTTCATCATGCTACTTAGAATAGTGCATCACCCTAGCTGATGTTGCTAAGTGGTTAGTGCACACCAGAGGGTCACAGGTTTGATCCCTGGTTAAGGGTACATAACATGGTTGCAGGGTTTGTGATATATATTCAGAGAAGAACAGAGAGATGGAAACATCAATGATATGACTGCCTCCTCCATACCCCCATCCCCCACTGGGGATTGAGCTCCCAACCCATGCATGTGTTTTATTTCCAGAACTTTCTATTTAGTATTTCTGGATCACTAAAATACTTGTGTTCATGCCCAATAAATTGTGATTTCTTATTTTAGTAACTTATTACATAAATTTGAAGTCTTCATAGCAAAATGAAATGATTTTTTAATTTAAAAAAATGTATCTTAGCCATAGCTGGTTTGGCTCAGTGGATAGAGCGTTGGCCTGCGGACTGAAGGGTCCCAGGTTCGAATCTGGCCAAAGTTACATGCATGGATTGTGGGCTTGATCCCCCAGTAGTGGGGGGAGGCAGCCAATCAATTCTCATCATGGATGTTTCTATCATTCCCTCTTCCTTCCTCTAAAATCAGTAAAATATATTTCAAAAAATTGTATTTTAGACTAGTTAACTTATAACAGTAATGGATACATTTCTACGTAAGGACTTGAAGGAGTGCAGTTGGCTATTTGAAAAACAAATCTCCATCTTGAATGTTCATTTTAATTGTGAATGTTATCTCCAAGTTATGAACGGAGAGTAAACATTTTTCTTCATCATATATTATACTTACTAGTACTATGTTTACTAACAAATATTTATTAAGCATATACTGTAATAATACTAGGGACTGTTTTAGGCACTGGAATATCTACTGGTATTATGGTGGTTTGGGAAAACAAATACATCCATTTAGGTAGGATGGTCTCAGAGGTCCCTCTGTGGAGACATTTGATTTGATATCTGAAGGATCAAAAGGAGGAACTTGCAAAGTTGGAGGTGTTGAATTCAATGTGAGGGGATTACCGTATAATACAAGGAAGAGGAAAATGTCTAATGTGTCTGGAATTAAGTGAACATGGCAAGTGTTTCTCAAATCTTCTTTCTAATTGACCCAATTCTCTAATGAAATATTAACACCACAGACAGCTGTTTCAGTTTTGTAGTGGTATCTTTTATCTATGCTTTCAACATAAGAGATTAAAGTTTAAGATTTTTGTCCTCTCCTACTCCCACCTCCAACTAATTTTCTCCTTACTGGGGGCAATGTAGAGAAACAACCTATGCTCTGATAAATAGTTAAGACTTTTCTTGATGAAATAAAAAATGGAAAGGTTTGGGCCACATAGTGATGTGATCTAATTTATGTTTTAGAAGAGAATTTTAACTACATGGAGACTTGGCTGAAGGAGAGCCAGAATAAAAGCTGGCCCATTAAGGTGAGATGGAAATTGATGGTGGTATAGTCTATAAAGACTATTGATGTAGATACAGAAGAGGAGAAAGGAAGAGAGAGAATCATATATAATGAAAGTCTATGCAAATTGAACCAATGGCTGAATGACTAGTCGCTATGGCGTGCACAGACCACCAGGGGGTAGATGCTCAATGCAGGAGCTGGCTCCTATTGGTCAGTGTGCTCCCATAGGAGGAGGGCTGCTCAGCTAGAAGCCCTGAGCTGGGCTCTCGGCTGGCTAGCATAGTGGCCTTGGCGGGAGCCTCTCCTACCTCCATAGGAGCACTAAGGATGTCCAACTGCTGGCTACTCCACAGGGAGCAGGCTTAGGCTGTCAGGTGGACATTCCCTGATGGCACATGGACTGCAAGAGGGCGCAGGCTGGGCTGAAGGGACCCCCTCCCCCGCCAGTTGCATGAATTTCATGCACTGGACTTCTAGTAATTAGATATAGCATTAATGGTCATAAATAAGGTAAGTCTGCACAATATTGATGAAAGCTTAGGGAAAATATCCTTGGAGATACAGAGTTTGCCCTGTGCAACACACTTTATTGTAGGAAAGAAACGTCCCTTGGGTAATGAGACTCATCTGATTTTTAATCTTGATATCATTTTCCTATTTCTCAGTCATTTGTAATTAGATAATTACACACAACCTTCCCTCTCCTCCAGCCTGATAATTTAGAATATCAAAACTCTAGGTCACTTAAGTTTTTATTTTGTTTCAGTAGGAACATGCCTCCACCTCCATATTTTGTGCCTTCCATTCACTTCATGCCTTTTACTGGAGAATCTGTTTAAAAGCCAGTCTACTTTTTTTTCTGCTCTAGTAGTAGTGATTATAATTGTTTCTGTTAGAATTAAATAATTTTTTATAGTTCTTGGACCCTCTGTAATACTGAGTTCCACATGGAATCGGGACTTTGTTATACATATTGACTGCATTTTTGTTGAATCAGGAGACAAGACAGTTTTTCCAAGGCCACACTGGAGTAATTAGAGTCAAAATGAGCCCGGATGGTGTCACTCAGTGGTTGAGCATTGATCCACAAACTAAGAGATCACAGTTCAATTCCCTGGCATGTCCCGGATTGTGGTTTGGTTCCTCAGAAGGGGCCATGCAATAGGCACCCTACTGATGATGTTTCTCTCCCATGGGTGTTTTTATCTCTCCCTCTTTTCTCTCTAAAAATCAACATTTCAATTGGTTTTAAAACCAAATGAGGTTTATTTATACTACACAGTTTTATCTCAGTTCTATGTAATCAATACAGTGTTTTATTGTGAATATTTTAATGACCCCTGATAGTGAATGAAAATGTGAAAGGCATATATGGTCTACTGGGAGTTCAAAGGTTCACACACCATTAAGGAGATAATATTATGCATTGTCATGGCATCCTATTGGGTTCTGATGAGACATAGTGCAGGTATTGTGTTTGGAGTTTTTCATGATGGATATTTCTTGAATTTACTGATGAAGTAGAGGTACAGAAGTTTGAGAAGTGAGATTTATGACTGTAGTACTTGGTGTCTTTTTTCTTTTTTAAAAAAAATCTTTGTAATTGCAAGTATTACATGTCTCTCTTTTCTCCCCATTGACCCCCTCTAACCTGTCCCATCCCTCCATCCCAGGCCTCCACCACTCTATGGTCTCTGTCTAAGGACTATATGTATATGCATGCAAGTTCTTTGGTTGATCTCTCCCCACTCACCCACCTCTGCCTTCCCTCTGAAGATTTGACAGTGTTTCATGCTTCTATTTTGTTCATTAGATCCCACATTTTTTTCATTAACCCCTCCCCCGACCCCCCAATTCTCATCCAAGGATATGTTTTTATTGATTTGAGAGAGAGAGGAAGGAAGTGAGAGAGAGAAACACTGGTTGGTTACCCCCCATACACACTCTAACCTGCAATTGAAACTGCAACCTTGGTGTGGGTCCTGACCAGTAATTGAACCTGCAAATTTCCTATGAACAGGACAACACTCCAAACAACTGAGCCATCCAGCCTAGGCATTTTGTGTCTTTTTAATACCTTATTTTTATGTTAATCTGGTTTTTATGCTCCAAATTTCTCTCAATAAAGCTTAAGTCTTATGACATCTAAATATGTGAGTTTTTGAATGACTGGTAATGGAGATAGCTGTTGGGGGAGGGAGGAGTATTGAGTAAAAAAACCCAAACAACTTATGGACATGGATAACTAACTGGTGAATTCTCGGGAGAGGGAGAAGAGCAAAGGGGGGATAAATGGTGATGGACATAGACTTGACTTGGGATTGTAAACACAAAATACAGTATACAGCTAATGTGTTTTGAAATTGGGCACTTGAAACAATTTTATTAACTAGTGTCACCACAGTAGACTAAATAAAGTATATGGGAGAAAAATAAATAAAAATGTGTTTTTTAATTTTCTCTCCTCCCCTTTAAAAAATATATTTTGGCAACTTGTTCAGGATAAAGCATTAGCACATTTAACAAAGTGCCCTGGTTCATGTTGCTCAGTGGTTAGAGCATACATCTGCCTTTACACCAAAGGGCTGTGGGTTCGATTATCAGTCAAAGAGGATGTACCTGGATTGCAGGTTTGATCCCTGGCCCAGTCATGCTTGTTGTGGAGGCAACCAATGGTTGTGTGTTTCTCACACAGATGTTTTTCCTCTATCCCCTCCCTCCCCCACTTTCCCCTCCTACTCTAAAAAATCAGTGGAAAAAAATAATGTCATGAGGATTAACAAGAAAAAAAAGTAATATTAATGTATTTTTGTATTTTCATGTAAATATAGTTTGGTGATACATTTCTAATTAGAAATAGGGTACCCCCACAAATTGAGTACCTCAGCGAGGACTTGCTAAATGAAGCACTAGATAAAGGAGGGTTCTGATTGATGTTCACCATCTTGCCTCAACACTGATTTTGTTTACCACCTGCTTCAACCCTATTTTTAATTTTTTTTTGTTAATCTTCACCCAGTTACTTTGGGTGAATACTAACCATTGAGCAACACTGGTCAGAGCGTGCCATCCTATTTTTATTTATTTTATTTAAAAAAAATACATTTCATTGAGTTTTTTACACAGAGGAAGGGTGAGAGAAACATCAATCAGCTGCCTCCGGCATGCCTCCTACTGGGGATGTGCCTTCAACCAAGATACATGCCCTTGACTGGAATCAAACCTGGGACCCTTCAGTCCGCAGACTGATGCTCAATCCACATAGCCAAACCGGCCAGGGCTTATTTATTTGATTTTTTAAAAATATTTTTATTGATTTCAGAGAGGGAGAGAGTGATGGAAACATCGATGAATCATTGATAAGACTGCCTCCTGCTTGCCTGATACAACCTGATTATGCCATGACTGGGAATTGAACCATGACCTCCTGGTTCATAAGTCAGTGCTCAACCATTGAACCATGCCGGCTACGCCACCTTATTTTTAAATAGATTTTAATAGGTGGTCAGTACTTAACAGTTCAGATTGTATTTGTTGGATGTCTGAGTAATTTTTCCCATATACATCATTGTGATATTATTTATTGCATACCAGTAAGTTCATTTCATGGATTCTGCAAAAAATGTTTTTCCTAGTAGAGTTACATGGGGTCTTGGAAGTAAAATAACAGTGGATGCTGTTTTTAAGAGTTTTAACTATATGATAAAAAATAAGCTATTGTCTATCATTTGATCATTGTTTTCTGTGCTATTTATTAAATACAAGCGTTGTTTTACATTAAGTAACTAACAGGAATTTTTGATGTAGCAGTAATTTCCTAGACATATTTTTTAAGTAAATCTTCATTGATCAGATTATTGAAGTTATTCTCCCCCCCCCCATAGCTCCCCTCCACCTGGTTCCCACCCCTCCCTCTGCCCTTACTCTCCCCCACTGTCCTCATCCATAGGTGTACGATTTTTGTCCAGACTCTTCCCATACCCCCCACACCTTCCCCCCCCCGAGAATTGTCAGCTCACTCCCTTTCTATGCCCCTGATTCTCTTATATTCATCAGTTTATTCTGTTCATCAGATTTTTTATTCACTTGATTTTTAGATTCACTTGTTGATAGATAAGTGTTCATAATTTTTTTCCTTTTTATTAATTTTATATACATATCTCCCCATTGCCCCCCCTCCCTCCCAAGCATACCCTAACCCCCCAGTGTCTGTGATCATTGGTTATACTTATATGCATGCATACAAATCCTTTGATTGATCACTTATTTACCTCACCTAACTTTAATCTTTCTGCTGTAATTTCACAGTCTGTTTGATGCTTTATGATTTTTGTCCCCCTGAGAATTATCAGTCTACTCCCTTTCTGTGCTCCTGATTTTATTATATTCACCAGTTTATTCTGTTGATCAAATTTTTAATTCACTTGATTTTTAGATTCACTTGTTGATAGATATGTATTTGTTGTTCATAATTTTTTGTCTTTTACCTTTTTCTTCTTCCTCTTCTAAAAGAGTACCTTTCAGCATTTCATATAATACTGGTTTGGAGTTGATGAACTCCTTTAGCTTTTTCTTATCTGTGAAGCTCTTTATCTGCCCTGCAATTCTGAATGATAGCATTGCTGGATAGATTATTCTTGGTTGTAGGTTCTTGCTATTCATCACGTTGAATATTTCTTGCTGTAAGCAACTCTGAGAGAGAGCCGTCCTCGAGTTCTGTTCGCTGACAGACTGTCTAGTTTCTCTCTGAACAAGTCTGGGTCCCCAGAGTCTCGCCTAGAACTGAAGTTCAGAGCAGTCGGGAGCTTTTGTCTCCCTCCTGATTGAGAAAGCCAACTGTGTACTCATTTGCCAGCCCTCTCTTCGTGCGCATTTCTGCACCTTTGCTTTCTGCAGCTCCTCTGAGTCTCAGTGTGCTTTTTTTTTTCTCCCCTTTCAATTTCCACGCCTTCCTGTGAGTCTGGATGATGTCGTTTTGTCTTTTAGTTGTAGTTTTAAAATTGTTGTGCGAGGCAGCAGTTTAGGTGTTTATCTATGCCACCATCTTGGATTCTCTTCAATTTCCTAGATATATTGAACTTTTAAAGAAAATAGTGAAGGCTATACAGGTAAGTTCTTAATCATCTCTTATCTTGAACTAGAAAAGTATTTTATTATAGTCTAAATTTTAAAAATTATTTTTTGTTAATCCTCTCCCCCCTTTCCATTGAGTATTTAGAGAGGATGAAAAGGAGGAAGTGTGGAGAGAGAGAAAGAGAGACAGAGACAGAGAAAGAGATCTATAAGAGGCACACATTGATCGGTTGCCTCCAATAAGCACTCAAAGTCCCAAAACTGCAACCCAGCTTGATCTGGAATCAAATCTGAGATCCTTCTGTGTGGGGGGTGATGTTCCAACCACTTAGCCACCAGCCAGGGCTCAACTTGCCTTTAAAACTTAACCTTGTTTATGCAGTGACCAAGGAATTTTTTATTTTATCACAAGAACCATAATGCATATTTTTCAAAATCGCAGTGGCTTCAAACGATTTTGGGGTCAAAATTAAGTTTGAAAAATTTCAGTGTTATCTTTCACTCCCAAGTCTTGGTTACCATCTTAATTGCTTTGTAAATATAGCACATACAGGTCTGAACCCTTGACTTTGAGGTAATACTTTTCTTAGAAGTTACTAATTGAATATGTTTGATCAACTCATCAATTTGTACTTTATTGGATTTCATTTGAGTCCTTGCTGAACTCTGATGACCATAATAAATTTTCCTTATGATCTTTGGAGGAAAAGATAGAATATATATCAAATTATTTTCCTGAAAAATATTTGCCATTAAAAAAACTGAAAAAATGTGCCAGGTGGCTTAAATAAAAAGATAGTCTTTTTTTCTTCAGTATTTTCTAAGTTTCAATGTTGATATTTATAAATGCTGACTCTTTTTAAAAATATATTTTATTGATTTTTTTTACAGAGAAGAAGGGAGAGGGATAGAGAGTTAGAAATATTGATGAGCCCTAACCGGTTTGGCTCAGTGGATAGAGCATCAGCCTGTGGACTGAAGAGTCCTAGGCTTGATTCCGGTCAAGGGCATGTACCTTGGTTGTGGGCACATCCCCAGGAGGAGGCAGCTAATCAATGTTTCTTTCTCATCAATGTTTCTAACTCTATTCCTTTCTGTAAAAAATCAGTAAAATATATTAAAAAACAAAAAAGAAAAAGAAACATCAATGAGAGAGAGACATCGATCAGCTGCCTTTTGCACACCCCATACTGGGGATGTGCTGACTACCAAGGTACATGCCCTTGACCGGAATCAAACCTGGGACCTTTCAATCCGTAGGCTGATGCTCTATCCACTGAGCCAAACCAGTTTCGGCCAAATGCTGACTCTTATTTCTTAAGTAGAACCTTATTTTATGTACTTCTTAATTTTGAATTGCTTGAAGATTGAATTTAAAATAACCTTTTCTGATTCATTTGTTCAAAACTTAAAATCCTGCTTTTTAAAAATTTAGACTTCCTTTAGAATTTGTATACTTGCTTGATATGACAGTGTCAGTTTTCATGTATTTCAGATCTTATGAGTTTCTTCTCAGTCTACCTCCCATATCAGAAGTAACCATTATTCTATTCTGATCACCATAGGTCAGTGTTTGCTGTTTTTGAATATCATCTAAATGGAATCTTACTCTTTTTCCTGTGGCTTCTTTCACTCAAAATAGTGTTTTTGAGATTCATCTGTATTGTTGCACATGCAGTTGTTGTTTCTATTTTAATTGCTGCCTAGTGTAACCATTAACTATACATACCATGTTTTGTTTGTCTGGTTTATTATTGATACACCCTTGGAATAGCTTCCAGTTTGGGGTTATCCTATATAATAAAAGCCTAATATGCTAGGTATTCAGTCATCCAGTTAGCTGTTCAATCAAAGCTTAATATGGTAATGATATGCTAAGGCCACTCAACCGCTTGCTATGACATGCACTGACCATCAGGGGGCAGATGCTCCGACTGGTAGGTAAGCTTGTTGCTGGACTGAGCAAGATGGGCTGGATACATGCTGGAGCCCTCCTGGGGTCCCTCTCTAGCTTGCCAACCTCCTGTGTCCTTCCTGGCCCCGATTGTGCATCGACCTCTAGTTGTGAATAAAGCTGCTATGAACATTACTCTACCAGTCATTTACACATTTTATTTTTCTTTGGAAAAAAGTATGAATGGAATTATTGAGTATAGGATATAGGTATGTTTTTTATATGTTATCAGTTTTCCAAAGCTTCCTTCTTTACACTCTCATGAGCAGTGTATGTGGATTCTGTTGTTCTGCACACTTGTCTATACTCAGCATAGTCAGTCTTACATGGTTTTAGACATTGTAGGTAGTGTGTCGAGGTATGTCATTGTGGTTTTAGTTTACATTGCTCTAGTGACTTCTCATATGAATACCATTTCATATGCCTTTTTCTACTCATCATATCCCCATTGCTATTTATAGTTAGGCTATGTGGTTTCATTGCTCTCTGATGGAAAACATTGGTGTATATATAAACTATGATTTAAAAATAAAAGTGGCTTTGTTAACATTCAGGAAAATCATATGCTGATGGAATCCAGAATTAAATGTTCTTATTATGGATTTTTGTTTATGTTATGGAAGTTATTCCTTATATAATTGAATTTTCAATTCAGCAATTTTGAAAATTAAAGTGTTTACAATTTTTTAAAATTTCTAATGATACTCTACAAATTTGCTTCTTTCATGGGCATTTTCTCGAAATTATTTCTTTTGAGTTTTTTGCCTTAATCTTTTTGATATTATCTCCACATTCTATTTCTCTATACTGTTTACATCCTGTGCTGCATTTAAATAGAATCTATTAGTTAACATTGTAATGAGATTACTTCAGTGAAGAGTATCCTGCATATTTTGCCTGCTGTGAATTGCCTGTAATAATAGCATTTGGCTTATTTATTGCTTTAATCTGCGTCTTTGTCATGAAGGTGTGAATATTATTATGTATATCTTTCTGGACATGTTTGATAATGTGGAGCCTGGACTCTGTGTTGAGCATGTAGATAACAATACAATTCCTTCATGGTTCTCTAAGATGGGTGTCTGCTTGAGAGAAAGCCTGCCTTTGAGGTTGACTTCTGGCAAGGAGTCGTTCAACATGAGTCCTTATTGAAGTCCTATTTCTTGGGTTCTTACATTTTGTATATTGTAATTTGAACAGATTTGCAGAGCACTGTTCTTGCCTCTATGCTTGTTGAATCTTATTTCTTTCTTTCCTTAGAATGATCTGTTCTCAGTAGAAAAGAAAGGGGAGAATATTAGGTGCATTATTACTATTAAGAATAGGACTTTGTATCTTCAGTGCTTTATTCTTTAAGGAAAGTCTTCAGAAAAGTATATGTAGTATTGGCTGTCTACATTTCTGACTATATGAAAAAAACCTTAGGGTGGGATTAGAGATGCTTCTTCACTGTTAACAATTTAAATGTTTTGGCATAGGAAGGTAAAATGCAACATTAACTAGCAGATGGTTCTCATTGACCCAGTTTTATCCTACAATTAAAAACACTACTTTTGCCGAAACCAGTTTGGCTCAGTGGATAGAGCGTAGGTCTGCGGACTGAAAGGTCCCAGGTTTGATTCCGGTCAAGGGCATGTACCTTGGTTGTGGGCGCATCTTCAGTAGGGGGCGTGCAAGAGGCAGCTGATCAATGTTTCTCTCATCTATATTTCTAACTCTTTATCCCTCTCTCTTCCTCTCTGTAAAAAATTAATAAAATATATTTAAAAAAACAAAACACTACTTTTGTCCAAAGTAGTGTTCACATAGTCTTGTTATAGTTAAGCTTTAAGATTTTAATTAAAATCTTTTTCCTTTTAATGCAGTTATTTTTTCCATATTTGACAGTATCATTTTGATACAGAACAGCTAGCTATTCCTTACGATTAAAGTGCCTCTATCTTTGTGAATGAATTGTCTCACAGATTTTAAAATTCCAATTACCAGTATCACTGAAAGGATGCACATGTGAAGGAACTCCATGTGATGTTTCATTAGTGTTGATTATATTGCAGTGTACAAGAAACCTGGTCACAGAACTTGACTGGCTTTGAACATTATGTTCAAATAGTAACATAAGTCTCTCTTTTAAAGTCTAAATATAGGCAACTAGAATTTGACTAAATTCTAGAGATGAGTTTGTGGACTACTGTACTAATATGTCAGGTACCTTATAAGACACACATTTTGTAAGGATATGTAATATAAAACTGTGTCCCAATGAAAAATCGGGTACACAATCCTTTAGGAGAACATTTTTCCAGGTTTTTTTTTGTAGTGTACATAACAATCTGATGGAGTACAGCAGACATTTCCATGCCCTCCCTCGCTACAAGAACAAAATACTGTAAATACAGTAGGAATCAAGATTCTGTGTAGGATTTTGGATAATATGCCTTCAAGAGAACCTATCTAAGGAAAACAGAGGATTTAGCAAAATTTTAGTCAATATTTTGTAATCATTAGCAGACTTGAAGATGTAGTGTTTAGAATTTAATAGTGTTTAATACCAAAACATAAAAGTGAACTGAATTTTAAGTCAGTTGACCTTTGAGGAAATGTATTGAAACATCATGCTGAAAGAATCAAATGTGGAAAGAAACATCATGCTGAAGGAATCAAATGTGGTATAGACTTTAAATAGCATCTTAATGAAAACATGACTTTTAAGAACTCTAAGGAATGAGTTTACATTTGTCTTTTAAATCAGTGGTCGCCAACCAGTGGTCCGTGGACCATTAGTGGTCTGTGAGGTCCAAAAGCTTGGCGACCACTGTTTTAAATGATTACTGAAACTGATTTATAAAAGGCTAAATTTGATTTTATTGTATCCTAGGATGAAATAACACATGGCTGAAGCTACCTGAAATTCTACTTTCAGCATGAATCAAGTTTAGAGATGATGTCCTGAAGTCATTTATTTCCAGGTGTGTCTCTGTTGTAATCATTTATTCCTAATTTCCTTTTTTTTGTTGTTAAATCTTTATTATTCAGATTATTACATTTGTTTCTCTTTTTTCCCCTCCATAGCACCCCTCCACCCAGCTCCCACCCCTCCCTCTGCCCTTACCTCCCTCCCATTGATCTCATCCATAGGTGTATGATTTTTGTCCAGTCTCTCCCTGTACACCCCTCACCCCTTTCCCCCTGAGAATTATCAGTCCACTCCCTTTCTGTCTCCTGATTCTATTATATTCACCAGTTTATTCTGTTGATCAAATTTTTAATTCACTTAATTTTTAGATTCACTTGTTGATAGATATGTATTTGTTGTTCATAATTTTTTGTCTTTTACCCTTTTTCTTCTTCCTCTTCTAAAAGAGTACCTTTCAGCATTTCATATAATACTGGTTTGGAGTTGATGAACTCCTTTAACTTTTTCTTCTCTGTGAAGCTCTTTATTTGCCCTTCAATTCTGAATGTTAGCTTTGCTGGATAGATTATTCTTGGTTGTAGGTTCTTGCTATTCATCACGTTGAATATTTCTTGCCACTCCCGTCTGGCCTGCATTGTTTCTGTTGAGAAATCAGCTGACAGTCGTATGGGTGCTCCCTTGTAGGTAATAAACTGGTTTTCTCTTGCTGCTTTTAATATCCTCTCTTTCTCTTTTGCTCTTGGTATTTTAATTATGATGTGTCTTGGTATGGTACTCTTTGGATTCCTTTTATATGGGGTTCTGTGTGTTTCCTGGACTTGTAAGTCTATTTCTTTTACCAGATGTGGGAAGTTTTCAGTCATTATTTCTTTAAATAGGTTTTCAGTATCTTGCTCTCTCTCTTCTTCTGGCACCCCCACAATTCTGATGTTGGTATGCTTGAAACTGTCCCAGAGTCTGTTTACATTATGTTCACATTTTTGGATTCTTTTCTCTTCTTGCTTTTCCAGTTGAATGTTGTCTGCTTCTTTATATTTCAAATTTTTTACTTGATTCTTGCCTTTCTCTAGTCTGCTGTTAGGACTCCGTATAATATTTTTTATTTCAGTCAGTGCATGTTTAATTTCTATTTGGTCCGTTATCATCTTTAGTAGGACCTTTTCCATCTCTAGTTGGCTCTTTTGCATCTCTAGTTGGTCCTTTTTCATCTCCTCTTGGCTCTCGCTAAATTTATCCATCTTTTCTAGCATATTCTTGAAAAACCTTATAAGCATGGTTTTGAACTCTATATCCAGTCGTTTTTTTTCCTCCATTTCTTTTGTTTGTGATCCCTTCCCTTGTCTCGGCATTTTCACTATGCCGGGGAAACTTCTGTGTTGAATTCAGCCTTATGATACCAGACGCAAAGCCGCAGAAGCCTCTGTTGAGCTTGGGATGGGTGGAATCTCAGGGCTTCAGGGACCGCCTTGCCTTCCAGTCGGCCTCGCCCTCCACGGCCTCTGAGTCTCACGGACTGGGTAATGGCTGGAGCGGTCCTTGTGCGCGCCCGCAGTGCCTCTAACCGCTGCCTTTCCGGCTTCCCTGCGCAGCAGGACCACACGAGTCTAGGTCCCAGGGTTTCGCCCGAAACGGGCCCAGTGGACTCAGAAGTGGCACAGTTGGTAGGGTCTGTCTCCCGCCCACTCAGGAAAGCCAGCGGCACAATCAGCAATCTGTCCTCCGCGCAGCACCGTGTGCGTGCGCGACCAGACTTGATCTTTTGCGACTCCCCTAAATTTCCGTGCACCTCTCTTTTTTCACAGTCCAAACTCCCCTGTATGAGTTTCAGCTGGATCTCGGGTTTAGTGTCGTAAGATAAGGGGTTCAATGCCGTTGGGAGTCTCTGTTTCCCTCCCGCCAGAGAAAGCCGGCCAGGTACTCTGGCACCCACTCTCTCCGCGCGCTTGTCTCCGTACCTCAGCTTTTTGTAGCTCCTCTGGGTTTCTGTGAGCCCCTCTCTTTCCTTCTAGCTGTAGAACTTACACTCGGCCAGCTTTCCTGTGGTTCTGAATGATGTCGGTTCTGTCTTTCAGTTGTAGTTTTGAAATTGTTGTGTGAGGCAGCAGTGTAGGTGTTTACCTATGCCGCCATCTTGGATTCTCCCCAATTTCCTTTTTTTAAAAAAATTTTCTTTATTAAGGTGTTACATATGTGTTCTTATCGCCCCATTCTCCCTTCCCCCCCACCCCCTAGTGTCTATGTCCATTGGTTATGCTTATATGCACGCATACAAGTCCTTTGGTTGATCTCTCCCCCTTCCTAATTTCTTTATTTTCCTTGGTGCTGACGGTTGACTTGGTGAACATTCTATTTTCTCTGAGCAAGGATGGTGGTGATTTTTTTTAAGTTTTTTTAATCCTTACCCAAGGATATGTTTATTGATTTTAGAGAAAAAGGAAGGGGGTGGGAGGGAATAGAGAGAAACAAAAACATCAATTGCCTGTCTCAATTTACATGCCTGGACAAAGGATTGAACCCTCAACTTAGGTATGTGCCCTGACCAGGAATGAAATCCATAATCTTTTGGTGTAAGATGTTCAAACCACATGGGCCACCTGGCCACCGCTGGAGGTTAATTATAGCTCCGAATTGCCCTTGAATTTCTTCAGTGGTAGTAATGTGCCTTGATTTGTCTTTAGGTAAAACTGGACTGAGAATAGAAATTACATAATATCTTACTTACTAAAGAAAAAAAATCTGAAGTCTAAAGTTTTAGTCTTATGTTCCCTTGGAGAGACTGTAATCTTAAAATGGTTTAATATAAAAAAATCTGATCAATGATAAGGGGATAGGAGGTCCCTTTCTTCCTTGTTTCTTTCCAACCTTTGTAGAGGGATAACACTTTTTCTATTGTTTTAAGTCAGACACAAAATTTTATGTTAACATTTATAATTCAGTGATCTTTATGACTAGAATTTGGATGATGTAATCATCCTGACAGATCAGAAGTATTAAAGTGTATTCCTTATTTGCTGACAAATTATATTCTCTTGGGACCAGAAATGCAAGCATTACCTGAGCCTCTTGAAAGTGCAGAATTTCAGGACACACAGTGGAACTACTGCCGTTTCAACAAAACTCAGTGATTGCCATGCACACCGAGGAACACTGATATAGCATACTTGACTTTTGGTAAGTTTAACCATTTAAAAATATCTGACATCTCATGCAGGCCCGAAATGGACAGCAATTTTGTCTACTATTGTACAGCTCTAGAAAATTAATGTTGGGCAGTGATTCTCAAAGCTAGTCCCTAGTAGCATTATCATCTGGGAACTTATTAGAACGAACATTCTCAGATTCACCCTTGTTCCACTAAAGAAAATCTTGGGGTGGGATCCAGCAATGTTTTTTGTTTTTGAAAAGCCCTACACATACCCCAGCCATTTTGTGAATGAGTGGACCTATGAGCCAAGATGTCACTGGTTTGATTTCTGGTCAAGGAACATGCCCAGGTTGCAGGTTCATACAGGAGGCAGGTGACCTATAATTCTATCATCATTGATGTTTTTCTCTCTCCCCTAAACATTGATGTTTCTTCCTCTCTCTAAAATAAATGAAAAAAAATATATATATATATAAAGAAAGCCCTACAAATAAATCTGGTTTCTACTAGAGAATCATTTACCTATGGATCAAGAAAAAAAAATCTAATATACATAGGCTAAATGCACCACACACCAAAGCATGTTATTGGAACTTTGGGATTTTGAAGTTAATTTTGGTTAAAAAAAAAAGAAAATCTGTCAGGGGGCCATCATGGCTCAGTGGTTGAATGTTGACCATGACCAAGACATCATGATTTGATTCCTGGTCAGGGCATATGCCCAGGTTGTGTGGGACAGCTGAAAAATGATCTCTCTCATCACTGATGTTTCTCTCCCTCCTATGAAAGCAATATCCTATATAATAAATGCCTAATATGCTAAGTGTCTGTTCATCTGGTTGGCCATTCAAGCAATCAAATTGTAATATGCTAAGACCTCTCAACTGCAAGCTATGATGTGCACTGACCTCCAGGGCACAGATGCTGCAACCAGTAGGATAGCTTGCTGCCAGGTCTGGCTAATGGGGATGAGTGAGATGGGCCAAACATACCCTGGAGCCCTTCCACAGCCCCTCCCTGGCCCCTGTCATGCACCGGTGGGGGTCCCTCTACCTGGCCTGCACCATCACACAATTTGGGACCCCTTGGGGGATGTTGGAGAGCTGGTTTTGGCCCAATTCTGCAGGCCAGGCCGAGGGGCCCCACTGGTGTGTGAATTTGTACACTGGGCCTCTAGTGTGTGTGTGTGTGTATACATATATGTATACACATTACAGTAACTACTTTTTATTTCAGAATTTTATTTTCTAGTCAGTGAAAAGATACTGGTTCGTTCCAGGAAGATAATTTTATTAACTTTCTGAACATTAAATAAATGAAATACCAAATACAAATGTAATACTCATGGAAGTAACATGGCAATTTCCTCTTTCAGCAAATCTTACTAAAAATATTGACATCTTCAGGTTATCCTTTCAAACAGTGATTCTCATGCTTGGAGGTATAGAAGAATCCCCCTAGGGCTTGTGAAAGCAAATGCTGGCCTCTCCTGCATGTGATCTGAGTCTGAGGTTCTCATTTCTATAGAGGTGGAGGACTCTGGTCTGGGAACTATTACTTTTTAGTATTAACATAATTATCCCCTTAGGTCCTTAATCTCTATATGACCTCACAACAAAATGTCAGTTCTAGAAGTAAGTGAACTATTGAATAATATTTTATCGTTCAAATAGACTAGTTCAATGCTTGAATAGTTTTGGGTCTTCTCAGGGACTCAGCAAATTATTTTCTTTATAACTGAATGCTTGTAATGACATGGGAGGAAAAAAGCCATAAAGCAACTGTATTTCATTTGTGAGTTTTTTACTCCATATAAGCAATGTATGCATATAGGAGCACTAACACTTAAAATTTAAAAATTAGGCCTTGTGGACAAATTCTCTATGGTTTAAATATCTGGAATAGAGTGAACTTTACATTTTTGTTCAATTTTTGGTTTTATTTTGTTTTAAAGATATGTACCTACTCCTTACATGCTCTTTTGTGTTAATGTTGGGAAGTATATGGTAGCAACCCACACACACAGAATAACTGACAAACCACCTTTTCAACTCTTTGTGAATAGGAACCATTGGAGGGATTTTTACCCCATTCAATTTTGGGTCAGTCTCCAGGATAAGGAGCTATTCAAGAAGTTTGTCATTGTTGTCAGAAAAATCATGTTTTTACTAAAGCATATATCTTGGCCCAAGTAAAGCAAATGGGCGACATGAGTAAGGCAGAGATAATATGTTGTAGAATAATGGAAATCATATTCTTACAAGTTAAACTGGTTTAGATTTACAACTGGGAGCTCAGGATGACAGACAAATAACTACTTTCCACTTTTGTTTTAATTTGTCCCTGATTTAATTGTGAACTCTTTCATTATAATTTTTAGCTTATTACTAGGGCTCCTATGTACAGAGAGGTAGCATCCAGGCCTAGAGATCCCAGACTGGGTTGGAAAGAAGTTATTATCTACATGTTAGCACAGGATGGAGGAAGCAAGGTATATTCTATCAACCATCCTCTGAAATGACCAACATTTAGTTTTAGATGTTTATTCAGTATTATGCTATCAAACATTAACTATGAAAAAGTTCAAAGTTCTCATTTTTTAAGTCAATTTTGGCTATTGCTGTATGTAAGGGTTTGGCAAGAGAAGATTTACACTTTTCTGTTTCTTCCAGTTTTTACTCAAAGTAGACTTTCATGGAAAATGGTTTGTGAGGCCTTTTCACCATTAATATTTTGTCAGCACTAGTAAGTTATCTTTGACTTTTAATGCTCACAGTGTAGCTAGTTGGCATCGCTCAGTGGTTAAACCTTATCGTATGAACCAGGAGGTCATGGTTTTGTTTACCAATCAGGGCACATGCCTAGATTTTTAGTGGGGGGGAGTGCAGGAGACAGCAGATCAGTAATTCTCATCAATGTTTTCATCTCTCCCTCTCCCTTTTTCTCTGAAATCAATAAAAAACATATTTTAAATAAAGCTAATAATTTTATTTTTAAAATTTACTTTATCTTTAATGTTCAGATTATTACAATTGTTCCTCACCCCCCCCCCCCCCCCGTAGCTCCCCTCCACCCAGTTCCCACCCCACCCTCTGTCCTTACCTCACCCCCATTGTCCTCATCCATAGGTGTATGATTTTTGTCCAGTCTCTTCCCGTACCTCCAACACTCCTTTACCCTCTTGAGAATTGTCAGTACACCCCCTTTCTATGGTCCTGATTCTATTCTATTCACCAGTTTATCCTGTCCTTCAGATTTTTAACTAAGTTGATTTTTAGATTCACTTGTTGATGGATATGTATTTGTTGTTCATAATTTTTATATTTTTTCTTCTTCCTTTTCCTCTTCTTAAAGAATGCTTTTCAGTATTTCATATAATACTGGTTTGGTGTTGATGAATTCCTTTGTCTTTTTCTTATCTGTGAAGCCCTTTATCTGACTTTCAATTCTGAATGATAGCTTTGTTGGGTAAAGGAATCTTCATTGTAGGTTCTTGCTATTCATCACTTTGAATATTTCTTGCCACTCCCATCTGGCCTGCATAGTTTCTGTTGAGAAATCAGCTGACAATCGTATGAGTGCTCCCTGGTTGGTGCTGCTTTTAATATTCTTTGTCTTTTGCTCTTGGCATTTTAATTATGATGTGTCTTGGTTTGGTCCTCTTTGGGTTCCTTTTTTTTGGATTCTGTGTGCTTCCTAGACTTGTAAGTATTTCTTTCACCAGGTAGGGGAAATTTCTGACATTATTTCTTTGAATAGGTTTTTAGTATCTTGCTCTCCCTCTTCCTGCACCCCCATAATTCTGATGTTTGTATGCTTGAAGTTTTTCCAGAGGCTCCTTATACTATCTTCAAATTTTTTTCTTCTTTTTTTCTTTTCCAGTTGAGTGTTTTCTGCTCCTTTGTATTTCAAATTTTTGACTCGAATCTTATGTTCCTCTAGTCTGGTGTTAGGTTTCTGTATAATATTTTTTATTTCAGTCAGTCTATGTTTAATTTCTAGTTGGTCCTTTTTCATATCCTCGAGGGTCTTGCTACATTTATCCATCTTTTCTAGGAAATTCTTGAAAAACCTTATAACCATAGTTTTGAACTCTATATCCACCCATTCATTAGTTTTCCTCCATTTCTTTCGTTTGTGATGTTTGTTTCTGCATTTTTGCTGCTTCCCTGAATTGGTAGAGTAGCTTTCTAAGGTAGGTGTCCTATATGGCCCTGTAGCTCTGTCTGGGGACAGTTACCTGAGGTGGACACTCTTGGTGCACCCCTTTGTGGGCTGTGTGTACAGCCTTGTTGTACTTAAGTTTTGATTGTTGTTGGTATCACTGGGAGGAATTGACCTCCAAGCCAATTGGCTGTTAGGATCGGCTGTGTCTACGCTAGGAGAACTTCTGTTGAGGAGACAAGACTTGCAAAATTGCAAAAGCCTCTGTACTTGGTTTGGATCGGGCCGTGTCTCAGGGCTGAACAGACAACCTTGGCTTCCCATCAGTCTTGCCCGGGTCTCACTGTCCCTCGGGAATCACTGCAGTCCTCTCTGCACGTGCACGCGCCTCCAGACCTCTGCCTTTCGCAGCTCCCCTGAGTTTCCATGTATGCCTCCCTTTTCCCAACAGTCCAGACTCCCCCCGTATGAGTCTCACCTGGAACTGGGCTTCAGTGCATTCAGGAGTTTCCGTCTCCCTCCCTCTAGAGGAAGCCAGCCAGGCACTCAGCTTCACGTCCTCTCCACGCGTGCGTCTCCGTACCTCAGCTTTTTGCAGCTCCTCTGAGTCTGTGAGCCCCTCTCTTTCCTTCTAGTTGTAGAATTTCCACTCAGCTAGCTTTCCTGTGGTTCTGGATGATGTCCATTCTGTCTTTTAGCTGTAGTTGTGGAAATTGTTGTGCGAGGGCACTTTAGGTTCTATGCCAGCTTGGTTCTCTGAATGTTGAGAATTTTTAAAGCATCACCTCAGTTTCAAATTGCAACCTTCTGACATTGCATTGAGTAAATTCTACAAATTTAAGAATTTGGATGGAATTATTTGAGAAGATATTGTATGAAATAATTTCATATCCCTGGACTGAAACCAAACTATTTAACTGTAGTTCATTAATTTAATGAGTGTTATTTGATACTTCCCTTTGGTACTGGGTATTACAGATGAAAGAATGTCTATAAGCCATATTCAGAGCAGATCTGAATGGTACATTTAGGAAGTTAGACTGAAAAACCCAATTATGTGTCCTTATGTCATTATACATTGGAAAGGAGTAATGGCTGAGGAGTGATTTTCTTTCTTTTTTTAAGAAAAACTGGAGCAAAAAAGCTATTACTAACTGCTTTTCAGAGAGTCTGGCCAAAGAGGAATGCATCCCATTTGTGATGACCTGCTTAGTCATGAGATCATCTATGGTTGAAATGATAACCTCAGGTATGTGTTATTATTTACATACATTTTATACAAAAAGATTGTTTTCTTTTGACCTGTAGTACTAAGCCTATCTATATACATTTTAGTAAGTTACTACTTAGAAACTGATTTGATTCTTAGAGAAATCATTGTTCACACCATCCTATATAATAAAGACCTAATATGCGAATGGTGAAACGCCTTCAAGGCGTCATGCTGAAAATGCTCAGACACTCAACATTGGGGAGAGAGGAATAAGGACAGTCCAGAGTGCCAGAGACTGTGCTTGCGGCCTGGGAGAGGGACAAGCTACCTGGAACCAACCGGAAGAGGGAATCCTGGGTCCCGAGTGTGGGGCAAGGTAGAGGCAGTTAGTGATCAAGCCAGCAGGGGAGCAGTTAGGGGCGATCAGGCAGCCAGGCAGAGGTGAGCAGTTAGGAGACAGTGGTCCTGGATTGTAAGAGTGATGTCCGACTGCTGGTTTAGGCCTGATCCTGAGGCCTAAACTGGCAGTTGGTCATCCCACGAGGAGTCCCAGATCAGACAGGGTGCAGGCCAGTCTTAGAGGAACCCCTTCTCCCCCCAATTCATGAATTTTGTGTACCAGATCTCTAGTTATTAAATTATGTATCTCTACATATATTCCAGTAGACATACTGTTCACATACTTTACTAGCACATCTGTCACAAGATAGAAAACTGAATCAAAATTTCATGTTCTCTGATCCTGGTTCAGTTGAAATAACTGACCCATTTTTCCCCTTGATGACTTTTCATAGTTCATTCTTATTTCTCAGCCTAAACTCCTAAAGGAACCACCTTATTTTCTGCTTGCTCTTTACCCTACATAGCCATATCTCCTAATAAATAGAATATGCTTGTTTATTATGTTCTTGCACAGTAGTTAAGACCTAACAGAAATTTTCTTAAAAAGCCCATTCCTCTTATTTTTCTTATATGTACTGGCCTAGGTACCGCTGACCCCTTCCCTCTTAATGTTGCACTGTTGTTAACTGAAATCTCAATTCTTTTCAAAAAGTATGAAATCAGATACAATACTAGTACAAAATTTAGCTAAAAACTACACATTTGGTATCCACCTTGTTTTGTGATATAAAGAAAAAAGAAAGACAAACATTGTGGTACTTTCATGAGAAAATTAGGAAAGGACAGTTTTAGTCTGTAAAGTAAAAATGGCTGTCTGAATTGTAAACACAATGTATAGGATCTAATATGTGAAATTCTGAAAAAAATTTTTATTAAAATTACTAGAGGCCCAGGGCACGACATTTGTGCACACTGTGATGGAGGTGGGGTGGGGATTGTGTCCCTCAGCCCAGCCTGCACCCTCTCCAATCTGCGACATCTCTAACCACTTGTGCCTGCCAGTCTGATCACCTCCCAACTACTCCCCTGCCGGCCTGATTCCCCCAAATTGCTTTCCTCTGCCAGCCTGGTCACCCCTAACTGCCCTCCCCTGCAGGCCTAATTGCCACCATCTTGTGGTGGCCATATTGTGTGTTAGAATGATGGACACTTTACAAATTACCTCTTTATTAAACAGGATTAATCACAATTATAAAACTAATTGGGAACTACATTTTAAACATTTGTATAATCGAAACTGAGGTTGATTTGTTAGTTTTCTCTATGGAAAAGTCCATAGGAACATTAACCCTACATGAGGCAAAAGCTGGCAAAATTGATCTGGCCTCCCAGTATTCAAAGTAGGAGCACGTATAATATTTCTTTTTTAAGTCTCACAATGTTCTGTTTGACATCTTTTCTATTTCTTAAGTTCTTATTTTTTTCAAGTAAAGGATAACTGGAAACATACAAAGATGTCCTCTTCCAACTTGTGATGTGTGGCAACTGCCTATCAGAAACAGATTAGACCTTTTTCCTCAAATTTCAAGGGAGGCAAATTCACACTTTATTTATTTATAGAAATTCACCTGCGGTAGTAGAAAATTTCAAGGTAAAAAGAAAATTTCAAGTTAAAAACAGAAGTAATTTTCTTAAATAATCCTGTTCCATTCCACATTGTGGAAAACTAAATATGCAGTTCAGACACACCACCAATTTCAGAGCATTGGCACAAATACTTACATTTCTGTATTTTATGATATATTACATAGAACAAATTATGTCCCACATATGACAGATGTTAGGCCTTAAAACTGCATGAGGTTTACAGATCAAACTTTAAATTTGGAAGAGTTAGTTGTGCCAGAACTCCAAATTGCTTAGAAGGGAGTATTTAAAAATAGGTCTGAAAGCCATTCCATTCCAATTTTTGATCATTGCAGCTGCACTCTGTATGCACCTATTAGCAATTTCACCTGTAGGAAGCAAAAAAAAAAAGAAAAAAGAAAAAAGAAAAAAGAAAAACAAAACAAAACAAAAAAAAACATCATATAGATCAGCACAGAGGTAGTTCTCCTTTCTTAGAAGAGGGGAGAAACATACATGCCCAAGACTTGTTTCTGTTATTTGCAATATTCTCAAATTGGTTATCAATGTAAGTGGTTAGATTATCACTATTTTAATAAAAAATCCAAGTGCTTATAATTTGATTTTGTTATTATATTTAATACTTTTACTTCGTTACAAAGGGAGTTTAGTGACTAGCCTAGAGACATAACATATGGCAATTAAATACCAAAGCCAAGACTACTATAGAGATGCAGTGTATTTTATATCTGCTATATTTTACATTCATAATGCACTGACTTTTACCCAAGGGAGCACAGGTCTGTAGGACAGGTATATCAAGAAGCCACAACATGATAACGTTGTCTAGCGTAACAATTTGAGTAGGAACAATAAATATGAGAGACTTCTCACCTTAGCAGAGGGTGCTTCTGTCAGCCTTATAAAGAGTTTATTCAGGCCTGCAACAGGGCTGAATGAGTAAACAAAATGACTATCCTAGGGAAAGATACCAAAAAGCGTCAGTATTTCTTCCAGCATCTACATCTAGAAATAAATAGTCTAGCCTCATTTGTTTTAATGTTGCTGCTGCATTTAGATGAAATGCCTCTTTATATCATAGGCAATTAGGCAATGAATTAGAAGAATAGTTATAAGGAAAACAATAGATTAGAGAGTCATTCAATGAAGAAGGAAAGTACACCTGCTGTTCATGCTTCAAATAATCAAGTACATATTTGTACTTAGTTTATGCTTAATTTTAGCTTTCATTATGCTAAAATTTATATTTTTATTACAAATATTTTAAAACAAAAATATATAGTGGCTGTAGACCTTCCTTTTTAATATAAAAAAATGCCCTTGAGTAGTTGGCAAACTCATTAGTCAACAGAGCCAAATATTAACAGTATAATGATTGATATTTCTTTTGAGAGTCAAATTTTTTGAACTTATTCTAATGCCACTTCTTCAAAATACACTCGCCCAGGCCATGGTATTTTGTGGAAGAGCCACACTCAAGGGGTCAAAGAGCCGCATGTGGCTGACAACGGAAATAGGCCAAATCTGAAGAGACCAGAAACCTTTACGACTCTATAAGGTTTGAATTCATGAGACCGTAAACTGTGATTTCTTTAAATTTCCCTTGACTTATAAAAAAGCAATATCCAGGTAAATCTTTATGATTAGAATGCATCCAATAATATATAGCATAAGTGTTAGAGATATTAATAACTATGTAATTTTGCCGATACCAGATTGGATCAGTTGACAGAGCATCGGTCTGCGGACTGGAAGGTCACAGGTTCGATTCCAGTCAAGGGCATGTACCTTGGTTGCGGCGGGCACATCCCCAGTAGGGGGCGTGCAAGAGGCAGCTGATCAATGTCTCTCTCTCATCAATGTTTCTAACCCTCTATCTCCCTTCCTCTCTAACAAATCAATAAAATATATTAAAAAATAAATAAATATGTAATTTTGCTTAATTCAGCCTAAGGAAAGAGTTCTAAATGTGACCAAGGAATCATGCATTAAGGTTCTTCAAGGGCATTTTTTTTTTATATTAAAATAATAAGGAAGGTCTACAGCCACTATATATTTTTGTTTTAAAATATTTGTAATAAAAATATAAATTTTAGCATAATGAAAGCTAAAATTAAGCATAAACTAAGTACAAATATGTACTTGATTATTTGAAGCATGAACAGCAGGTATACTTTCCTTCTTCATTGAATTTCCTATAAGTGAATGTTTATACTTATAATGGAGAAGGAATGATATTTAAGTTCTTATACCATAAGAATTTATATTCTGTGTTATTTTTGACAAAATTTAGGATAATTACAGGTTATTGCTTCATTTTCAAGTAGGTTTACTGAATTATAATGAACATTTTATTAAAACTAGCATTTAAGTCATCTTTTGATTAGAAAAATGAACTTTTCAGTAATGAATTACAGGAAAGTCTTACCAGAAAAACAGGAAGTTGAAATTTATCATTTAAAATTACAGCTTGTACACTACATGGTCCACAGAGTCGAGCAATAACATCTTTACCCAAAAAATTGGCATGGAAAATGAACAGCAGGATGCCAGAGCCTGAGCAGGAGAGATGTACACACAGATTTTTAACCCAATCCTTGAACCTCCATCTTCCAGTACGCTAAGGGTTGAGGGTAGGGATGGGTAGGGTTGAAGGACAGACACAACTTATATGCCATGCCCATTCTCTCCTCCCTAGTGAAGGACTCCTTCAAATTTCCAATAACGATTGTTATTTTTTGTTTATATAATAGTTCCTACTTATAGCTCACGGAACAGACTTTTTAAATGTGCTTTTCTATGGTAAAATTATTTTATTTGAAAAGTGGCATTTGTTGAATGCATAGATATCCCTGGAAGTAAACCACTGGGCATTCTATGGTAGTTGTGTTTGGGTGTGGGTTTGAGTGATTTTCTGTTTTCTTCTACATACTGTTTTGCCTTTTCCAAATTTTGTGAGTAATAGAAAAAATATCTCATTTTGGGAAAAAAAGTTAGAATGAGATTTGAAAAAACTCAAGAATATAGACAACAGTGTGGGATTGTGGAGGGTGAGGGAGTAGGAGGTGGAGGAAGATAGAGATAAATGGTGATAGGTGTAGACTTGGGGTGGTGAATGCACAATACAGTATACAGATGATGTGTTGTAGAATTGTGTACCTCAACCTGTATAACCCAATAAATTCAATAAAAAGGAAAAGGAAGTTAAAAACTAAAAATAAAATATTCTACAAGACAAATTTTGAAGAAAAGCTGTTCTTTTTAAAAGAATAGTTTATTGATTTTTAGACAAGCGGGAAGGGAGAAGGAGATTGTAAGAGTGAAATATCAATGACCAGCTGCCTCCTGCACACTCCCAATGGGGATCAAGCCCACAAGCAGAGCATGTGCTCTGATTGGGAATCAAACATTCAACCTTTCAGGGACTATGGCCAACCAAAAGAGCCACACTTGCCAGGACCCCTTTACTTTATTCTGGTCCCAGGGAAGGAAGGGCACCCGCCTGTCAAACTATTTACGGTTTGACAGTGATTTTGTTTGACAGTGACTCCCCGCCCCCCTCCAAACTACAATCATAATTGTCAAAACTATAAATTAGGATTCTTCAATGCCAACTTCACCAAATAATGAGTAGTTATGAATGGCTGTCAATTATTGATAGGGCTAGATTTTCTTGAATATATTTATTTTAAAATTAGTGATAGGGTTTTATTTATATTTAAACAAAACAAAAAAAGCCAGAATCCAGCTTCCTACTTTTAGGAAGAGACTCAGCTTTCTGTATGTGTGGCATTTGGATCCTAGAGAAGGCATGGTGGCCAGGAAGCAGAACTGAGGTTTCTATTTTCTGCTTTTAAACTTTATTAAAGGGCTAGCATATATTTTTCCTTTACAAAAGGCCAAGAGACTATTGCTAATAATAAAATCCAGAAGAAAAAAGAAATTAATTCTGGGCTGAGAATATAAAAATTTAAATAAAAACTAGTATAATTATTAAGGCCCAACTTCCATACTTTGAAAACAAGTTCTACAACATGCTCTGTGGACCCCTCAAAGTCAAGCTGGGGTAGTAGATATCAGCTGGTCTCTCTTTTTTCTGCCAGAGCAACTCTGTTGATAATTATTATACTAATAGAATTTTCTTAAGATTTGTTTAAACAATGAGCTAAATTAATCAGCTAACAGCTATAGTATCACATTTCAAACTGAGAAAATGTAGGCTTACCTTCTGTTATGTTCTGTGGAGGCTTATAATTGAAATCTGTTGAAAAATCTGGCCCTTCACAGAGACGATGACATGCTATTGGAAAAATTGGTTCTAAAAGAGCAAGGCGTGCTTCAAAATAATCCTTTATTGTCTCTTCTGCTACTCTTGAAAGTCTAATAAAAAAGTATGTAGTAAGAGTTAATATTAATGTAAAAAAGAATTATGAGCCATAAAATTATGAAACTGTTGATTCCAGATCAACCTTAAAAATAACATACAATTCCCTTATCCCACTACTCCGCACTTGGCACCTGATATGCCATTTTTGTCTTTATTACTGTCTGTCCTCTCCCAAGGATTCTGATTCCCTGAGGGCAATCCTTATCCCCACTGCTCTCCCCACCTCTCCAGCAGTCTGAAAAGTGCCTGGCACATAGTGTTCAATAAATATGTATCTAATAAATGAATGATCAATTTGGAGAATCAGAAATGAGAATTCTGTTAAAAAATAAATCCAAGAATTAGCATACACACAAGCAGTCAAATAAAATCAGTGCTAATTCAGAAAACTTCATTTAAATAGTTTTTAATGAAAGCTGTATATAAGATTACTTTATTCCTGCATTTTCTCAATTGTTTCTTTTATTTGCCCTTTTTTCCCACTTGGCTTTACACTCAAGGATCTTTTTGTTGTGTTTGTCCAGATTTAGTCTATTGATAACCATTTTGCTGGGATGAATGACTATGAGATTTCTACAGATGGCATTTCTTCCTGTAAACCTTGAGTATTTTGCCAATTTGCTGCCCTTTGTCTTCCTTTTGGATGGGCATGAATTGAACATTGTACGTCTGCCTCAGCTCTTTGAAAACAGGAGTTACATGTGGGAAAATCCACTGAAATGATTTTTATGGGTTTTGTTCTGTCACAAAGGAATTAAACTTCATTTTTGGATGCTGCTGCTTCAATGATGGCCACAAAAGGGCAGAAACTATCTCACTAAGAAGGTACCCAACTCATCTGGTTTGCCCAGCATTCTAGGAATCCCCCCATTTATCATGCAAACTAGGAAGGCTGGTCAACCTACTTGCAGGCTATCTGGATGTATTATCCATGTGAACAAACTGAGATGAGCTGGCTTCCCAGGATTCCATGCAGCCATAAATGCTGGTCAGTCACACACACAAATAATTGGATGGGCCCTGGCAAGTGTAGCTTGATGGTTAGAGTGTTGGTCCACACATGGAAGGCTCTTGGGTTTGATTCCTGGTCAAGGGTGCTTACCTGGGTTGCAGGTTCAATCCCCGCGCCTGGTTGGGGTGCGTGTGGGAGGCAGCCAGTCCATGTGTCTCTTTCACATCAGTATTTCTCTCTCTTACCCCTCCCTTCCACTCTCTCTAAAAATCAATGGAAAAATATCCTTGGGTGAGGATTAACAAAAATCAATGTTATTAACAAAAAAAGGGTTGGGTGAGGCTTGCATCAAAGTCTGTTAAAGGGGACACACTCATTAGGCACATAGTCCTTTATTTTGACCTCTGCCACCTTTTTTGTCTGTCCAAAACTGACCTTACTTTCTGCTTAGAACATAGATCTCCTACCCCTGGAATTGGAGTTACCATCTTGTAGACATGAAGATCCAAGTCAGATTCTAACTATGGTGGATGAAAAAAAGAGGCTATTCTTGCCTAAGGCTGCCTACCTCAAGACTCTGTTATATGAATAATAAACACCTTACTTGTGTTAGCTACTGTCTGTGACGTTTCTGTTATGTGTGGCCAAAATAAATGTCTTAGAATTCATTTGAAAAAGAATGGATAAATTGTGAAGCATCTAGACCAGTGGTTCTCAACCTGTGGGTCGCGACCCTTTTGGGTCGAACGACCCTTTCATAGGGGTCACCTAAGACCATTGGAAAATGCAGATATTTACATCACGATGCATAACAGTAGCAAAATTTCATGGTTGGGGGTCACCACCACATGAGGAACTGTATGCAAGGGTCTCGGCCTTAGGAGTTTGAGAACCACTGATCTAGACAATGGATTGATTCAGCATTAAAAGAAAATGAGCTATAAAGCCAGCAGATGACATGGAGGACATTTAAATATGCATAGTAAGTAAAAGACCATCTGAAAAGGCCATCTACTATATGATTCCAACTATGTGACATTCTGGAAAAAGCAAAAATATGGAGACAAAAAGATCAATGGTTTTCAGGGCTTAGAGGGGAGAAAGGGATGAATAAATAAGTGGAGCCTGGGGGATTTTTAGGGCAGTAATACCATTCTATGTGACAGTATGATAGTGGGCATGTGTCTTCCATTTATCAAAACCCACAGAATGTACAACACCAAGGTGAACTAACAAACATGGATGATAAGTGTCTATATAAGTTCATGAACTGTACCACTTTGGTAGAAGAGGTGGGAGAGGCTGTGCATGTGTGGGGGCAGGGGTTATATGGAAAATCTCTTGTATAGGTACTTTCTGCTCAATATCACAGTAAGCCTGAAAGTGCTCTAAAAATTGTGTCCATTAAAAAACAAAACAAGAATGAACTAAAGTTTAAGAAAATGTGAGCCAAATTAAGAGGCTAGTCAAGATTTTAAGGAGATGCTTCTAGATTAAGTATAAAAGTTCCTAAGACCTCAATACCTGTAGAAAAGTAATTCATATGCAATTTAAATCTGTGAGCTTTTTTTTCTTCTTTAAAAAAACAACACTGTGGTACATCTACACAATGGAATACTACGCTATGGTAAAAAAAGGAGTTCTTACCATTTGCAACAGCATAGATGGAACTGGGAGCATTATGCTAACTGAAATAAGCCAGTCAGAGAAAGATAAATATCACATGATTTCACTCATTTATGGAATATAATGAACAACATAAACTGATGAACAAAAACAGATCCAGAGACAGAAAATCAATCAGACTGTCAAACCTCAGAGGGAAGGTAGGGGAGGGTGGGGGTAAGAGGGAGAGATCAACCAAAGGATTTGTAAGCATGCATATAAGCATAACCAATGGACACAGACACCAGGAGGGTGAGGGCATGAATGGGGGGTTGGGGGTACTGAGCGAATACGGACACATATATAATACCTTAATAAATTTAAAAAATAGATTAAAAAAAACTGTGAAGAGAAGCCCATACTTGACCATCTTCTGAGAGTTACATATACAGGCCATTCCAGTTTTTTTTGTGTGTGTTTTTAGGTTTGATAGAGGAACCTAGCAAGGTGTTTCTTTCTTAATTCTCAAGAGGATATGGTTTTCTATTTTGGGGGAAAAGAAGAGGGGGAGGAGAGAAATATCAATGTGAGAGAGAAGCATCTATCGTTTGTCTCCTGTACACACCCCAATCAGAGATCAGACTCATAACCTAGGCATGTGCCCTTACTAGGAATCAAACCTGCAACCTTCTGGTGTATGGGATGATTGTTTAACCAACTGAGCCACCCTGCCAGAGCTAGGCAAGTGGTCGGCAAACTCATCAGTCAACAGAGCCAAATATCAACAGTACAACAATTGCAATTTCTTTGGAGAGCTAAATTTTTAAACTTCTTCTAACACCACTTCAAAATAGACTCGCTCAGGCTATGGTATTTTGTGGAAGAGTCACACTCAAGGGGCCAAAGAGCTGCATGTGGCTCGCGAGCTGTGGTTTGCCAATCACTGAACTAGGCTATTTCTGTTTTGATGTGTCCAGCCCTATAACTTAACTATGGCACAGTCACGGCACACTTACGTGTCTAAATGATTCTTCAGCAAGTCGTACACCAACACGTTGTTACACTGCTTTGCAAAATACATTGCGCTATTTTGGTGCTTTGACAAAATATTGCAGTCAGCTCCACATTCAATTACAAGTCGTACAATATCCAAATTTCCTCTTTTACAGGCCTAAGTCCCCCAAAGGGGGAAATAAAAAAGGTAATAATTAGCTAAAATAAGTTTACCAGTCAGTGTTTGTCTCTTTCTTCATATATGAGCCAGTCTGGAAGCTCTTTGTGAAGAGAAGGAAAGACGGTTGGAAAAAAACCTGGAGTTGGGTCTCCCCGGGTATTGGAAATGTTTACATAAAGAGGAGGGGTCCAGTACAAAAACCTGTGCTACATTCAAAATGATACCTCTATTCCAACCCAGAAGAAACACCAGGCCTTTTCTAAACTGTACTCTCCATTCATGTTCTGTGTCCTGTTAGTTGATACCTCAGAGGGAGCATCCAAAGGAGAAAGCTTGCTCCTCAGTCTTAAGAGAGGTTATTAGCCCTGGGAATCTAAAGCACCTCTTAGCATCACAAAATCTCAGAATTTTCCTAGTAGTTGTTCTGAAAATAAGCATGGATACACTTCCTAATTTAGCAAATCCAGAATGGCCCTGAGACCATTCTGAGTATCTGTTTAGAACCAACTTGGTGATTTCTCAGTAAGATGGTTTGAATTCATTCTTTGAATGCCACCTCTGCTCTAAACATTGGACAATTTACAAACATAATGGGGAAAAATTCACAAGTAGGGCTCCTGAACAAAATATTTCCATGAGCCATCAATGAAATGGAAACACAAACAGTGAGCTGGGTTTAAACCCCAAGTGTAAAAGCCTAAGGCCGAATCAGCAGGTGAGCCAAGCCTTGAGAATAACGAATTAGAAAGCAGATTCAGGCAGCCCACTGTTAAGCTGGCTGTGGCCATGCTTGTTTACTGACTCATGAAAGAAGGCTGAAAACAGACTGCAGACAAATGCCAATAGATCAAAAACTGTAAGGAGAGAGCAGCAGCACAGCCTCCACTTGGGGAACTAAACCCCTACTAGGTGTTAAGAACTGCTGTATCCTAATAGCATTCTAGGCCAGGAACCCAGAACTGCCCCAGGAACAGATTAGAACATGCAGAATTTGCCCTCATAGATGCAAACCACCTTCCCCTTAAAACTATATACAAACCACAATTCCCAACACACAAAGGATGAAGTGATGAATTCACTAATAAAAACTAGAGCACAGCCTCCACTTCTCCATTCCTTGGGCCACTGGGAGTCACAGGACTGAACCTTGTCTGGACTCTGATGGAATCCCTCAGCTCTATGCTTATTTCTCTCATGTCACTCATCACACTACATGTTAAGTGCTTCTCTGATGGTCTACTTTTCCCATTCACCTATCATGCTCAAGTCCAGAGATTATCTCGTTCCTTATTATATCCCCAGATCCCAGCTGTTGGAGGCCTCAACATGCACCTCTTGAGACATGGAGGGGATGAGCAATCATGTGAAATTTACCTTCATTAAAGCGGTCTCACCACTGCTCTGCTGGACATTTACAAAAGCTCCTGCTTCCAAAAGAATAGCCACTGTGGTTAAAAAGTTCTATTAAAGAAAAGAAAACAAATTTAATTCTTCAAATTCTTACATTCAAAAGTAAGATATTTTGGGATATTTTGAAACTTTTAGCCACTAGGAAAAATATTCTATCCCAAGCAGTTAGGTGAAGTTTCCTGGTTCTTTACTATGCAGATGCAAGGTCGTGAGAAAACCAGAGGTGCGGGGTGGGTTCAGTCCCCAGCCCAGCCATGCTCGTTTTGTCAGTAAATTCAATCTGAGGGCTAACCACTGCTTTCTACATAAGACCCTCTGCATAGCAATACATTAGATAGGTAATATATGGGAACATTTTAATTATTTTCTATTGGAAATGATTTTTTAAAAGACCTAATTGATTAGTCAGAGGTCCTGTTGAATATAAGTCACTTCCAACTAGATAATCATTTGGAAAATTCAACTGCAAAGTATTGTTGGTTTAAAAGACAACACCCATTCATAACAAGTCATAGATAAACTGAAATATAAAATTAAGTTGCCTGTATGACTTATATTTCACTACAGAAACAGATTTTGTCTTAGTTCAGGAGCAGGAATTTCTGCAAGACTATGAAATGGCTGCACTGTGAGTGACCACCAACCTTTTCAGCTGCATGAATGAGTGCGGTGGTCCCATTCTTCTGTCTGCCATTCACTTTGGCTCCCTTTCTGATGAGGAGCCTCAATAGATCGTCCTGACCTCCAGCTGCAGCCAGCATCACCAGTGTCATCCCACTTGAATCCTTCATTAGTTTTGTTAAAAATGTTAATGTTTAATCAGAAAAATTTTATAACTAAGTTCTTTTCATCTAGACTGTTTCAAAGTGAAATTACTAAAGTACATTGATTTAAGCACTTATTTAATTTTTTCACTAAAATATTCTAATATAAAAAATAAACTAATATCCTTTGGAATTTTATGTATATAAACTAGTGTCACAGTGCATGATTCGTAATTCAGCCCAGCCTGTACGGTACCCTCTCCAATCTGGGACATCGCTCTCACAATCCAGGACTGATGGCTCCCAACTGCTCACCGGCCTGCCTTCCTGATTGCCCCTAACCAATTCTGCCTGCCAGCCCTAATCACCTCTAACCACTCCCCTGCCAGCCTGATTGATGCCTAACTGCTCCCCTGACAGCCTGTTTGCCCCTAACTGCCCTCCCCTGCAGACCTGGTCCCCCCCAAAATGCCCTTCCCTGTAGGCCCAGTCACCTTCAACTTCCCTCCTCTGCTGGCCTGGTCACTCCTAACTGCCCTCCCCTGCAGGCTTGATCACCCCCAATTGCCCTCCCTTGCAGGCCTGGTCCCTGCCAACTGCCCTCCCCTGCTGGCCATCTTGTGTCCACATGGGGGCAGTCATCTTGTATGTTGGAGTGATGGTCAATCTGCCTATTCTTTTATTAGATAAGATAGAGGCCTGGTGCATGGGTGGGGACCAGCTGGTTTGCTCTGAAGGGTGTCCCAGATCAGGGTGGGGGTTTCCTTGGGGCATGGGGTGATCTGGGCAAAGTGCCTGTGGTGGTTTGCAGGCTGGCCACGCCTCTGGGCAACCCAAGCAGAGGCCCTGGTATTTGGGATTTATTTATCTTCTACAATTGAAACTTTGTAGCCTTAAGCTGAGGCCTGGACCGGCCAGGGTGTGTGGAAAGCTTGGCTTCTTCCATTGCCGGGGCAACCCAAGCCTCCCTCTTGCTCTCTGTGGTTGTAGCCATCTTGGCTGGGTTAATTTACATACTCACTCCTGATCGGCTGACAGGAATGGCGAAGGTATGGTCAATTTGCATATTACTCTTTTATTAGCTAGGACATTGCTATGGGAACCCTAATCAGAGTATACCGATGTTCAAGGCCAATCTAAGCAAGGACATAGCAATCTTACTGTATGCACTAAGCAGTTTGTACCTTTCTGTAGCCCAAATACTGATGTCATTATTTGGCAAGAAGCCTCTTTTGTCTAAGTTAGTACAGTGGTACCTTGAGATAAGAGTTTAATTCATTCCATAACCTTGAGGTGTGGGAAACTATGAGACGCTCGAGTCGTGGTAAACTGGTGGGTTGTGTGCAGCTGGCTGATCCGCGCGATTACTCCTATCTCAAATGTTGCTCGTATTTCAAAGCAAAAATCGCTTGCTTGACAGCTCGTATCTCAAAAATCTCGTATGTTAGGGCACTCGTATCTCGAAGTACCACTATATAAAGATGTATTACTGACCAGATGGTTCGAGGCTGTTTTTATGTAGAGGCTGCTTTTATGTAAGGCTGGGCTGCTGTGTGTGCAATGGCTCCTATGTTTGCTGAGGCTGCTTTGTTCGGCAACTGCTTAGTAAGCTACTTCAAAAAACTGCTTTGTCTAGTGGCTACTTAGCAGCAATGGCTACTTGGTCTGCTTCTCATGTCTGTTCTAATACTCGGCATCCATGAAGGTTTAGTTCCTGGCAGAGAAAACATGTGCTCTGACTGTTGGCATAGTCAAGCAGGATCAAAGAGTAAGTACTCCGACCGTGACCATAACATTTTACGACTTCGATGTATTAGGTTAAACGCACATCAATACTTTGCACAAATCTTGAAGCTATCTAGATGGCAAAAGTATTTATCTCAAATTTCAGGTCTAAAAGTTTCCTTGTGTTCGAGGCCAGTGGTTGGCAAACTGCGGCTCGTGAGCCACATGCGGCTCTTTGGCCCCTTGTGTGTGGCTCTTCCACAAAATACCACGGCCTGAGCGAGTCTATTTTGAAGAAGTAGCGTTAAAAGAAGTTTAAAAAATTTGGCGCTCAAAAGAAATTTCAATTGTTGTACTGTTGATATTTGGCTCTGTTGAATAATGAGTTTGCCGACCACTGTTCTAGGCAAGACTCATACATAGATTATATTCTTTTAGTTGGTCCAAAAATGTAAGGCTAGAAATGACCACTGGTCACCTAAGCCCAGTGTATTGAGGACACAATGAAATGAATGTTATCTGGATTAAAAAACCATTGCTAACTGCTGGGAAGTTAAGAGTTTGACTGCTCTAAGGATAAAAAAAATGATTCCTAAGTAGGGAACAACACTGATATGAAAAAAGTGAGTAAAACAACTACTTTGAATAAGATAAAATTACATAAATTTGGCGAATAATAAAAAGGTAACTATTAGCTAAAATATTTCTAAATGCTAGTTAAAACAAACACCAGATGAGAAAACAAAACTATTAATCACCACCTGATACAACCAAATTCCAATAGTATGAATTTGGTTATAATCTGAAAGTTTTAGCAGAATTTGCCAGTATGAGTAATCTGAAGGAACACTAATATAAAAAAAATTATTTCTCTAGATTTGTAAAAATCTAACTTTAGAAAGTTCCCTGCATTGTGTCTCAAAAAGACTGGATGAGTTGGAGAGTAGGGGCCATAGGGTGGTGGGAGGAGAAGGAGGAGGAGGCAGCAGTGGCAGCAAATAAATGGTTCTGAAACAGGACCAAAGTCTGAATTTCATGAGGGTTAGTGAGTGCTGCGCTTTCATAGGCTTCACTTTTTTTTTTAATCCTCACCTGAGGATATATTTAGGGACTGAGGGAAAAAAAGGGATAGGGAGGGAGTGAGAGTGAGAGCAAGAGTGAGAGAGTGAGAGAATGCTCAGAGTGAGGACTGAACTCACCATCTAAGTATGTGCACTGATCAGGAATTGAACACTCTACCTTTCAGTGTCACCAACTGATCCACCCGGCTAGGGCATCAAAGCTGCTTTTGAATGCTGGCAGTTCTATTCCTTTGACAATACTCACTTTTATAGTATGTTTCTGTTATATGACAAAATCATCTAATTCCTAATACAAAAGGTTCAAGTTAGCACACATAACTGAAGATGCTCATCCACTTGTGTGTTTTTTTTAAATTGGTCCTTAAAGAATCCATCTTTTACAAATCATCTATATTGTTCCTTAGGCATTTATCTTTGCTCAGATTGTTGAAAAGTAGTGGCTTGTTTTATGTGTTTTTATATGTGACTAATACACACTTTACCTTGACATATTCAACATACCATGTGGTAGCTACAATTTTCTGGAAAAGTAAATCTCTTAGGAATTGTTTTTCAAATCTTCAAAGAAAACATGTGATAAAACCCAACATGTATCCTCGATAGTTAAGCAGCTTAAAAAAAGGGCAGAGTATAGGAGGTAAACCACCAAGACAGAAATCAAACCTGATGCCAAAACCCTGAGGGAAAATCCTACTCAGACTAAAAACAGAACAGATTACTTCTATCACCACTGTTGTTCAGATACCACCAATTTCACAAGACCAAAGAAAGAAATACTGAAAATAAGGGAAACAAAATAGGTACTTTTAGCAAGTGATCCAATTCTCTATCTAGGAAGTAACTTAAAAATTACTACAGTAAGAGAATTTTCTAAAATGGCTGGAGACAGAAACACAAATAGAAATCAATAGCTTTATCACAGAAAACAAAATGTGGGAGAAAAAAGATCCCAATTACAAAATTATAACATATTTAGAAATAGATCTGAAATAAATGTATAATAACTATGAAAAAAAAATTTTGCTTAAGGAAATAAAATGAAGAGTTGAATATAGTTATGTTCCTAAATGGAAGACTGAAAATGTAATCATGTTAATTCTCAGCCAAATTGATCTGTATATTTCATGCAATTTTAATCAAAATAATTTTTTGAAGTGTAACCCCAAATGATTAAACTTAAAAGTCCACAACTATAGCAATAAAATAAAAGAAAAAAAATCTTTTCTAAGCAAGACAAGACACCCAAAATCCATAAAGGAAAAGATCAACAAATGTAACTACCTAAAAATATAAACCCCTCTACCCTGGCCAGGTGGCTCAGTGGGTTGGACCTTCGTCCGCACACCTTAAGCTGGCGGGTTCAATTCCTGATCAGGGCACATACCCAGGATGACAGTCAATTCCCAGCCGGGTTGTGTGCTGGAGGCAACTGACTGATGTTTCTATCTCAAACACATTCTCAGGCGAGAAAATAAAAATAAACAGAAATCCTCCAAGCAATAAAAGATTAAAAAAAAAAAAACCCACAAACCAACAAACCTAAAAACCAGAAGAAAAAAAAGGGTTAATATGCTTCCATATTTTAAAAAATAACAAAACATTCAATCTACTTTCTTCCATTTTTTTCTTGGAGGCAACCAAATTTTTGGTGGTCTTGTTTCAACAAGGCTGAAGAAAAATTCATAAATCAGTATAAAACCCACGGCAACAATAGGAAGTCAGACAGTTGCTGTTAATACACAGGTCTCAATGAAACATGGTGACATGAAACACCCCTAATAGCAGCAGAGGTTAAACCATTGACAAAATCAGAAGCATCACAGCTGAACCAAATGGTCACTTTAGGGGTGGGAATACAGGGACTAAAATTTTCTACATTCTATAATTTTTGGATTTTATAAAATGAAAATGCATTACTTTTCTAGCTAAAATAAAAAAGTAAAACAATTATTTTAAAAGCTAATTTACATATTCCTTTCATGAGATTTTACAAAAATTTATTTATTACCTCTTGATCCAGGTTATATTCTTCATTTGAATTGAGTGCAACCTTCACAGTAATATAATCCCCATTTTTCACAGCATCCCTCAATAAATCTAAAAGGAAAGAAAAGATATTAGGTTTCTGTATCTAGATTCATGAAAAGGATCTCCATAACTCCCAAACTACTCACTACTTGGAACGGCATCTGTTACAGAAAAGTTCTCATCTTCCCCATCAAGATGCTTTTGAAAATCTTCTAGTTTCATCCATTCCAGCTGCAGGTCCATGCCCAGACTCAAAATCTGCTGTCTGCCATCTGGAACACAGAAGGGCTTTAAGATACTTTTTTTGGTACTGACTTAACCAAAACTTTATATATACCTTTAACATATATTATGTAACTGAGTCTTCAATGAAATTTCTGATTTTCTTTGGCAAGTAACATAAACTACCCATATTTAGAAGTTACAATGCTTCAAAAGTTTGAAGATAAATTGGTAAACTATCCTATCGAATAAAGAGGGAATATGCTAATTGACCATCACTCCATCACAAAGATGGCTGAACCCATAGCCTAGGCCCAGTTCCCATAAGAAGCCTTAAGGAGCAATCATCAGGGACCTGATGCTCCGCCTTCTTCTACCTCCATGGGGCTTGACAGGGGACCTAAGGTTGCACCCCCCACCCCAGTGACAGTCCAGGGGACCTGAGGCCATGCCCTCACCCGGCAGGACTTGACAGAGGACTTAAGGTGCGCTCTTCCTATCCTGGTGCTGGGCTAGGGGGCTCCCCTTGCCCCAGCGCCAGACCAGCAAACCTCAGGCTATGCCCCCCACCAGGTGGCTTGGTGGGGCTTGACAGGAGACTTCAGACCATGCCCCCCGCCCAGCAGGGCTTGACAGGGGACCTCAGGCTACACCCCCCACCCAGCAGGGCTTGACAGAGGACCTCAAGGTGCTCCTCCTGTCCTGGTGCTGGACTAGGGGGCCTCAGGCTGCTCCCCCAGCGCCAGGCCAGGGGACTTGGAGGCTGTGCCCCCATGCCTGGCTGGGCTTGATAGGGGACCTCAGGCCAGTGGGGCTTGATGGGGGACCTCAAGGTCAGGGGAACTCAGGCCATGCCCCCACTCATCAGGGCTTGACGGGGGACCTGAGGCTGCGCTCCCCTGCTGGTGAGACTTGATGGGGGACCTGAGGCTGCACTCCTCTCATGGTGCTGGGCCACGGGACCTGAGGTTGCGCCCCCACCACTCCCATCTGATGGGGCTGGGCCAGGGGACCTCAGGCCATGCCTCCCTACCCAGTGGAGCTTGACAGGGGATCTCAGGCCACCTTCCCACCTGGTGGGGCTTGATGGAGGACCACAAGGCATGCCTCCCATCCCAGTCTGGGCTGGGGGACCTCAGGCCACCCCCCCTCCTGTCCTGGCAAGGGGACCTGAAGCTATGCCTCCCGCCCAGCAGGGCTTGACAAGGTTGAAACTGGCCAAGTCTGGATCTAGCCCAATGGGGGGAGGGAGAGGTGGCTGGGTGTGGGTTTCATGCTACTTTGAGGTGCATGTGCGGGTGGGAACTTGACTCTGAGTCCTATGGTGAGCCCCAGACTCTGACAGGATGAAAGTTTTCATATACATTTTACTTATTTTCTTTCATCTCTGACACTTCTATCATAGAAAAAGGGCAAATAGCAATATTAAATTATTTCCTCTAATGAACCCCCCTTTTTTTTTTTTGAACCCCCTTTTAATGTGTACAAATTTCATGCATTGGGTCACTAGTCCTATATAATAAAACGGTTATTTGCAAATTGACCCTAACAGTGGAATGATCGGCCGCAATGATGCACACTGACCACCAGGAGGCAGACGCTCAATGCAGGAGCTGCTCCCTGGTGGTCATTGTGCTCCCCACAGGGAGAGCTCTGCTCAGCCACAAGCCAGGCTGATGGTGAGTGCAGCAGTGGCGGTGGGTGCCTCTCCCTCCTTCTCTGCAGCATTAAGGATGTCCCCAAGGGCTCCCTGGCTACTAAAGAAATGTCTGACTGCCAGCTTAGGCCCGTCCCCCTGGGGAGCAGGCCTAAGATGGCAGGTGGACATCCCCAGAGGGGTCCCGGACTGGGAGAGGATACAGGCCAGGCTGAGGGACCCTGAGTGCACAAATTTTTGTGCACTGAGTCTCTAGTTAACTATAAAATAGTAAAATATGAATTTTAAGTATAACATTAAGTAGCTCAAAGGAAGAGGGAAACTAGAGAGAGTCAGTAAGAGGAACTGCTAACATTTCTTTCTTTGGCCATATTTCTTGTCCATTGCTTTTAATCATTAGAAATGTGTAAATCAGACCTGTGTGTAAAAGTAAATGCCCTTTGGTCCTTCCAGACTCAGCTCACACTTTTCCTCCTGAAAGCTCTCTCTACTGAGTGTACTCCAGGCTCCATCACCATGAAGCAAATGCTGGTCTCAGCTGTCTGATCCTTGGATTCAACACTAGGATGGACAGCTTATCCTCTATTGACAGCGTGGTAAGTTAGTCTTAAGCATAACTCAGCTGGGAGAAATTCAAAATGATTGAAAGGATTTTCACCTAAAACCAGTTCCTCAAATGACACAGACCATAGAAATGGAATTTGTAAAAGCCATGCAAATACATTTTTCCTAAAGCTCTTAACTAGAACCAGCACTGAGCATGGAGACATGACAGAGTAACACACCTGGATCTGTACACTAGCTCCCTGTTAGCTCTATGACTTTAAGTCACAGAACTCACTGTACCTCCCTCTCTGAATAGAAAAAGCAGCTAACACTTCATAAGGATTGCATAATTATTTCTGTGAATTAATGCATTTAGACTGTATAATGACCTGTGAGGTCATTGATGAGGAAAGCGAGCCACCTCCTCCCACAACTGTGGGAAAACACAAACCACAGGAAGCACTGGGAGTCCATAAAAACGGAGACAATGCCATCTAATTTACGGGACTGTTAACAGAACACAGAGCTCCAAATCAAGAGCTCTCTTCCCCATGAATGTGTATCTATCTGGTTTTTAGATCTGCAAGGACCTGATTCTGAGGTGTCTGAACACACCCAGCTAAGTGCTATTATCTCCTGCTATAGTTTTATACAGTGGCCTCAACAGAACATGGGGCTAATGCCCGATACATGGATTGTCTATTTGGGAAACCTGTCCAGAGGGGTTATAGCTGTTATGCAACCCAATATGACACTGTATGGAAACAGAGAGGGCCTGTAGCAGCCAATGGACTGAACTCAGTAGTTTGGCTGATGTTGAGTCAAGAGCCCTGGCCATTAATACTTTGCACTAACAGGTGGGCTATTCTAAAGGGATTGACCCTGCGGCTCAGTGTAAAGCCCACAGGTGGATGATCATGAGTGAGCTTTTGTGGGGTCAAGGCATGTAGAAAGGCATTTGAGTCCACCTGCAAGAGCCTAAGGCTCCTTACTTTTCCATATCCCAACACATGAGGCACTGACCTCCCCTGGCAATCAGGAAAGTGAGGCCCTCAGAGCTGACCCTTCAGTGGATGCAGCAGAAGATGTGTTCATCTGAGTGGCCACCACAGCACCTGGGTGGATGGGAGTATCACTCCAGAAATAGTGACTTGTTAATGCAGTGACAGTATTAAACAGTTCACAGGGCAACTGCCACAGGAGTTGGGGGCTACACATTCACTGATCAGTGCCTCCCTCCAAGTGGGGCAAACTGAAGCTATGCAAACGAGGCTGCCACTACTAGAGAATTAGAGAAGTTGAGAAGACAGTGATGGGGTCACATTTCAGAGATCATAATGTCCTAGACTGGGCAAAAGAATATGACATGACTGGAGGCCCATCCCCCTTATGACCTACAGGCAACAGGGCTGGTAGAAAAGAATGAGTAGTAAAGCCACAGATTACGCTACTAACTAATCTGCCTTGCGACGGTGGGCTAAAGTACTATCCCAAGCTTTCATACAGTTGAATGATCAGCCAGTAGGGCCCACTGTTCATATGACAGACTAGGGACCCCTACTGAGGCACCTAATGCCATAAAGCAGGCGTGGGGAATGCCTGCCTTGGCCTGCAAAATCATTTGGTTTGGCCTTGCCAAGGCATTAGGGGTGAGTTCATTAAATGCTAGCAGGCTAATTTTTTTAAGTTAATAATTTTGAATGGCTGGCAAATGATGTTATAAATATTCCAATAGCCCTTGGCAGAAAAAAGGTTCCCCATTCATGCCATAAAGGAACGTAAGTCACAAGAGACGGTCATTGCCCTCACTTGCATTGTGAACCAAAGTACTGTGCCTAAGAACATGAAGCCCCCTCACACCTTGGAGATGCATCCATCATCCATAGGAATTTGCAATGAGATGTCCCATCGAGATGAGGGTGACTTGGCATCCCAGGTGAGGGGACCTACACAATCTCCACTGGGACCCTGCTGTCCTACCAGCTGACCAGTGGAAAAGCACCTGAAACATGCACCACTGAGAGAGAAGAAGAGCTGGGGGTCCTGGTCTGGCATGTCCTACTCCCAACAGTGCATCTCCTCACCTTGTGTGCCCCAGCGACGACATGGATGGTATACATGTCCTGGTCAAGTTCCTAAAGGTGCCAACCCCCCCTTCTTCAAGGCCAGATTGGGTTCCCCATAGATGCCATAATTCAGCTGTCATCTCTGTTCCCTCCATTGTCCTGGAGGATGTTACAACACACAAGAAAGCCCCTACACTAAACTCACCCAAGCCTTGAATGTTAGCCAACAAACCCATTTTAATGAATACTGAAATGTCCCTAGAGAGAAAGCTGTCCTCTGAAGCAGGATGGCCTTGGACATTACTGCCTCATAAGGAGGCAGACCTGTGCCATTTGTCCAAACAGAATGTGTTCATACCACAAGTCTGCTAATGTATCACATTGAGTACACAAGTGAATGCACTTAGTGATCTGATCCCTAGCCTAGCAGACTTAATAAATCAGTGGTTGTGAACTTGGGGCTTAGTAGAAAAATTATTACTTGCTTTGGGAATCATTATCTTAACCTGTTATTGTTTGCATATGCCTGTACTATTGCTGTGGTGTCTGTCTCCAATGCAACCAGACAGGCCAAACGAGACACCTCCATGCTGTGAAAAACCATGCTGACACCTCAGGGCACATTGCGGAAGAAGAGGCATGTTACATTGTAAGAGCCAGTTATAAGGGGTGGAATGTTGGAGGAGGTCATTCAGAGGACATGACCATTGATTAAATAGTGAGCTGGACATAGGCAACTGGAAACTCCCTCAACCCTCCCATACTTGAAATGTATGTCCTCACCACCTTTCCCCCTTGTGGGAGCCACTTCAGAGATGCAGCCTTGATAGCAGAAGGTATTGTGAGACCACCTGGACTGAACACATGACTGAACACTATTTAGACTTCTCTATAAACTTTAAGACTTGGCAGGCAGTTTGGAGATGTACTTGCTTCACAGTCCCCCAAAATGAGCCTCATATGTTGTTCCCAAGCCAACTACCAATTTGGGATGGCTGCCTTCCAGTCTCCCTGCCTTCTATGTAAAGGGTGATTTAGATGTTACCTGGGGATGCCTAAGGGTACAAAGCAGTAACTACTGTGTTTGCTCATTGCCTGGCATCCCGAACAGCAGAGTTGCTATTTGACATTTGGCCTTGGTGCAAGCCATTTCCTCCTTCCCCTTGTCTATTAGTCCTAACAATTGTCCCAATTTCCTACAAACTAAGTAATGCATCTAAAAGCATGATTTACCTGATACCCAGGGCCTAAATGTTTTGTAGTAATAAGGCATCCCAGACTATCCACTCTGCCATATATTGTGTAACATTCTCTTCAACTGTTTCAAGATTCAAATGATAGTTTTATCAGAATATTCTGTCCTAGCTATAAGTACTTATATATGCACTCTTTCTGTTACCCTCACAGCCAGTGTGCCTAATATTCCACACATTGACCTCCCTCCTCAGCCAATCCCAACATCCTCAGGAGGGCATTTACAAATATGCCATTTAGGGAGTGTCATTTACTGTAAAGTTAAAAGGACAGAATACAAGCAAGTTTGCATTTGATAATTTTCTGAAAGAAATCCATCATATATACGATCAGGCTACTTCGCAAGAGTGGTAAAGACAGAACACCTAAAATTTGTACAATTTTAAAATGTGCTGGTCACAGCACAGGGACTTACAAAATATTTGTGTGATCAATTTAAAAACCACAGAATGGCCTAAGTCTTCAATATAAAAAGCTGTTTATTCAGGAAATTAAAACAAAATTGTCTATGCCTTTATTTTCTGATATTGAGTTACAATGGGAAAAAATGAGATGAGTGAAATCATACTGTCCTGAAAAAATATGCAAACTGACTGCAAACACACTCACCAGTATTCTCGTCAGCTGGGTATATACCATCTAGGACACTCTGATCACCCTCTGCAGCTATATATGCCCAGGTGTCAGCCTCATCTCTTGTATTTCTCCTTTCTTTAAGTATCTGATTGTTTTCCTTGGCTTTGTGATCTTCTGCAAAATTATAATCCAGTGGTGTTTCTTCTCTTTTCTGATTATTCTCAAGAAAATCATTTTTTCCTTCTGGAGTTAATTTAAATAAATCAAATGCATTTCTGATTTCCTTAAATGCTAGTGGAAAAAAGTAAAAATGGTAATGAATAGAAACCACAATTTCTGTTGTAATCAAAAGAAAATCTGGGTTTATGTTAAAGAAACAGGTATTTTCTTAATTTTTACTAATATCTACCTTGGTTCTAATGAAGCTGTTTCAACTGGTCTTCCTATTGGCTGCTCAATGCTTAGAAATTAGAAAGGGTTTACATCCAAAGTGAATGGCTGTTTTCCACTGTTATGAACCATTCCCAGTTTTGACAAGACAGTCTGCCTCAAAATAACCCCAGTCATGCTACCAACTGTCCTGCTTAGACAACTGCCTACAACTGTATCCTGAAGTTAACCTTGTACACAATGATCTCTGGGGTGAGTGGGGAAATGGAAGGGTACCATGCCAGCAAACTGACTGCATCTGGTAAAAATTAGCTAATGCATGTGAAACTCCACAAAACTTTTTTAAAAATATATTTTTATTAATTTCAGAGAGGAAGGGAGAAGGAGAGAGAGACAGAAATATCAATGATGAGAGAGAGTCATTGATCAGCTGCCTCTTGCATTCCCCACACTGGGGATCGAACCCACAACTTGGGCATGTGTCTTGACTAGGATCTGAACCCTGACCTCCTGGTTCATAGATCGATGCTCAACCACTGAGCCTCACAAGCTGGTTCAACTTTTAATTAAAGATAAAAGTGAAAAGAAGACTGGCAAAGAACTAGATCTGACATAATTACTGAAAAAGGGGCAGATACACAGAACAGGCTAGGCCACACCCAGCTGTGGCGGTTTAAAATTGGGAGGCATGGCCAGGGGAAGTATGGCCTTGACCTAGTAACTCAGTTGGTTAGAGCAGTGGTCAGCAAACTGCAGTTCTCTGGCCCCTTGAGTGTGGCTCTTCTACAAAATACTCACCTGGGCAAGTCTATTTTGAAGAAGTGGCATTAGAAGAAATTTTAAGTTTAAAAAATTTGGCTCTCAAAAGAAATTTCAATAGTTGTACTGTTGATATTTGGCTCTGTTGACTAATGAGTTTGCCAACCACTATGCCAAGAACGCAGGTTTGATTCCTGATCAGGGCACATACAAGAATCAACAAATTACTCCATAAGTAAGTGGTACAATAAATCAATGTTTCTCTCTCTCTGAAAATAAATTAATAAAATAAAATTGGGCCTTCCATAAATTAATGGTACAATAAATCAACGTTTCTCTCTCTCTGATAAAATTGGGCCTTGGCCAGTGTTGCTCAGTGGTTAAGAGGGTCAGCCCACACACTGAAAGGTGGTGGGTTTGATCCACAGCCTTGGTCAGAACATGTGTGGGAGGCAACCAATCTATTTGTCTCTCACACACTGATTATTTTTCTCTCTCTCCCTTCCACTCTGAAACTCAATGGGAAAAAAAATTTAGGTGATGATTAACAAAAAAATAAATATAAGAGAAGTCCCCATAACTTCTGGCTGGAAGGGGGAGATTGGAGGGCTGCTGGAATCCCAAGCAATTCCTCTTAAAGGATCAATGCATGGACTTAGTCCAACTCACTCCCTTTAAGCTCCAGTGCTGGGGTAGCAGATTGAAAGGAAACAGGGACTTACGAGAAGGAACTGAATTGTCTTCCATGAGGCAGTTTTCGGCCCAAATGAAAAGTGCTGGCAGAGGCCATATCTCAGTCTCCACTAACCTGGCTCACACTCTTTACCACACCATGTGATTCCCTGAGACCCCACCACACCCAGTTTGTGGACTCACTCCAAGCCATTTCCAGTGGCTTTTCCATACAAATGGCCTCTCTTGCCTCATGCTTCGAACTTACTGAAAACCTCTCAAAGATGTAGCATCTGGCCTCTGCACATCCCATACCTCTTGCTAAGTGGTCTCAGGCCCAGTACTACCCACAGCCAACCTTGGTTCACAGCTTTGTCTCTCCTGGACACCTCCAAGTCCAACACAAGTAGCAGCGATCTGCATTGCTCTATAGCTCAATGCCAGGTGGCTGACCTTGCATTTCCAGAGCGAGGACATCCAGGGGACAGCTGTAGACCATACCAGATTGCAACCCTACCAATTCCAAAAGTGATAGATTCAAGGGGCAGACTCGTGGACATCCAAACCCCACTGAAGCAAGTACTGTTCCATAAGATCCACTCCTGCACAGCAGCAGCTCTGCTGTAGTTGCAGCAGGGCCTCATAGCTAATCGACCTGGAAGTACATCCCGCTGATTGGCCAAAAACAATTAACACTCAACTACAACAGGACAGTGTACACAGCTCCAACAGGAAAACACCTGGAGTGCCCAGCTCCAGTGACTCAGGAAAGTATGCCACAGGGTCCTACAGGAAACCTACTACAAAAGACCATTCTACTAAGTCCAGAAGACATAGCAGCTCTAATACATAGAAACAAATATATGCAGAGACGAAGAAATAAGTTCCAAATGAAAGAACAAGAGCAATCTCCAGATAAAGAACTAAATGAAATGGAAGCAAACAACCAACCAAATATGGAGTTCAAAACAATGGGACTTAGTGAGAACTTCAACAGCATGAAAAAGGACAAAGAAACCATAATAAGGTACCAGTCAGAAATGAATGGTACATTTACTGAAATGAAAAATAATTTACAAGAAATCAACAGTAGTGCAGATGATGATGAAAATCAAAGCAGCAATTTGAAATACAAGAAAGCAAACAACAACAGAATACTCAATCACAACAACAAAAATAAAAAAAATCCAAAAATATGAAGATAGTGTAAGGAGCTTCTGAGAAAACTTCAAGCATACCAACATTGGCATCATGGGAGTACCAGTAGAAAAAGAAAATCAGGAATTAAAAACCTATTTGAAAAAAATGACAGTCCTGGCTCGTGTGGCTGTTTTTAGAACTTCAGCCTATGCAATGAAGGGATGAGGATTGATTCCCAGACAAGGGCATAAGAATTGAGCTGCAGATTAAATCCCCAGCCCTGGTCAGAGCATGTGCAGGAGGCAACCAAAAGTTGTGTCTCTCTTGCATTAATGTTTCTCTCTCTCCCTCTCCTTCCCTACCTCTCCTCTACTCTCTCTCTCCCCCTCATCCCTTCCCTCTCTTCCACTCTCTAAATATCCTCTGGTGAGGATTAACAACAACAACAAAAGATAGGAAATATCCCTAACCTGGTGAAGGAAATAGACATACAAGTTCAGGAAGTAATGACTCCCAAACAAGATGACCCAAAGAGGCCCAAACCAAGACACACCATAATTAAAATGTTCAAGACAAAGAAAGTGTCTTAAAAATAGCAAGAGAGGAGAACTGAGATGGCGGCATAAGGTATACACCTATATGTGCTGCCTCTCACAACCACAGCAAAACTACAACTAAAAGACAAAGTGACTATCCCCCAGAACCACAGGAAAGCTGGCAGAGTGGAAGTTCTACAACTAGAAGGAAAGAAAAAAGTGCATTGAGACCTGGTGGGACGTGCAGAGGCTCAGAAAGGCAGAGGTACAGAGACATGCACAAATTGCGCTGGCGTTTTTTTCAATTGGGAGGGAGTTACAAGTTCTCGACTGCTCTGAACTCCAGTTTCTGGCGAGATTCTGGGGATCCAGATTGATACAGGGAGAAACTGGACTGTCTGCCATCAGGTCGGAAAGGGAGGGTGGCTCTCTCGAAGAGTTGTGCACAGAAATCATTGTTTACTGTGCTGGGCGCGGGAAGCAGGACACAGAACAGAACGCTGAGACGCTAAAGAGGACTGACTGGCAGCCATTGCTGTTTGCCACACCCTAGCCTAGTGATTCATTGAGACCCTACAACCCCCAACTTACAAATCTTCTCAGCTGTGCTCAGTGGCTTTTGCATATGAATGGCCTACCTTAAACTAACATTGCAACTGAGTCAGACAACTCCAAAACTTCCAAACTCCAAGCAAAGAGGAGAATTCTGCAGATCTCCCTGTAGCTCCTGCTGGGTGGCCTCAGACACTAGCTGACTTGCACCTCCTTGGAGATCCAGGAACCAGTGTACCTAGAGGTCAGTGTGAGACGACACCAGATTTCAACTCCTCACATACAAAAGTGACACACCCAAAGGCAGACTTGGTGATCACCAAAGCTGCACTGAAGCAAGTCCTGACCCAAAAGGGTGTCTCCAGCACAGCAGTTCTTTTATTCATCAACAGAGGGAAGCAGTCAAAATGCGGAGACAAAGAAACATGTCACGAATGAAAGAAATGGAGGAAAGCAAACAACTGCACATAGAGTTCAAAACTACATTTATAAGGTTACTAAAGAATCTTCTGCAAACCACCGAGAAACTTAGTGAGATCTTCAAGAATCTTAATGAGAATGCCAAATAAAGAAAAAGGACCAGTCAGAAATTAAGCATACACTGTCTGAAATAAAGAATAATATACAGAAATCCAAGAGCAGACTAGAGGACCCCAAGAATCAAATCAAAGATCTAAAATATGAGGAAGCAAAAAACACCCAACCAGAAAAACAAAAAGAAAACAGAGTCTAAAAATGTGAAGATAGTGTAAGGAGCCTCTGGGACAACTTCAAGCATACCAACATCAGAATTATGGGGGTGCCAGAAGAAGAGAGAGAGCAAGATACTGAAAACCTATTTGAAGAAATAATGAACAAAACCTTCCCCCACCTGGTGAAAGAAATAGACTTACAAGTCCAGGAAGCACACAGAACACCAAACAAAACAAATCCATGGACCACACCAGGACACATCATAATTAAAATGCCAAGGGCAAAAGACAAAGAGAGAATCTTGAAAGCAGCAAGAGAAAAACAGTTAGTTACCTACAAGGGAGTACCCATACGACTGTCAGCTGATTTCTCAACAGAAACTATGTAGGCCAGAAGGGACTGGCAGGAAATATCAAAGTGATGAATAGCAAGAATCTACCAAGATTACTCTATCCAGCAAAGCTATCATTCAGAATTGAAGGGCAGATAAAAAGCTAAAGGAGTCCAGGATTATATGAAATGCTGAAGGGGGTGGGGGAAGAGGAGGACGAAGAGGAAGAGGAGGAGGGGGAGAGGGAGGGGGAGAAGGAGGAGGAAAAGGAGGGTAAAGATAGAAATTATGAACAACAAAGCGAAAATAAATACATACCTATCAACAAGTGAATCTAAAAATCAAGTGAATAAAAAATCTGATGAACAGAATAAACTAGTGAATATAATAGAATCAGGGGCACAGAAAGGGAATGGGCTGACAATTCTCGGGAAGGGGATGTGAGGGGTGTGGAAAGAGATTAGACAAAAATCTTATACCTATGGATGAGGACAGTGGCAGGGGGTAAAGGCATGGGGTGGGAGGTGAGGAATCAGGTGGAGGGAAGCTATGAGGGGGAACAAAAGAGGAACATCTGCAATAAACCGAACAATAAAGATTTATTAAAAAAACAAAAAGAAGAAGAAAATGTGGGAAATCTGGGGGGGGAAAAGGTAGCAAGAGAAAAACTGTTGGTTTCCCACAAGAGATTGTCAGTTCATTTCTCAACAGAAACTTCACAGGTCAGAAAGGAGGTTGCAAGAAATATTCAAAGTAACAAATAACAAGGACCTACAACTAAAATTACCCAGTAAACCTATCAGTTAGAATCAAAGGACATATAAAGAGCTTTTTAGGCAAGAAAAATTTAAAGTTCACCACCAAACCAGCATTACATGAAATGTTAAAGGGTTTTCTTTAAGAAGAAGGAAAAAAAATATATTAAAAAAAATGAACAATAAAATGGCAATAAATATATACCTATCAACAGTTGAATCCCCACCCCCCCCAAAAAAAAAAAAACAAAATAAGCAAACAAGTAGAACAGAAACAAACTAATAGATTAGAGAATGTTTTAAGGTTGCCAAAACAGAAGGAGCGCCGAGACTGGTTTGGCTCAGTGAATAGAGCATCGGCTTGTGGATTGAAAGGTCCCAGGTTCAATTCCAGTTGGGGGCATGTACCTTGCTTGTGGGCATATCTCCACTGTGGGGCATGCAGGAGGCGGCTGATCGATGTCTCTCTCTAATCGATGTTTCTGACTTTCTATCTCTCTCCCTTCCTCTCTGTAAAAAATCAATAAAATATATTTAAAAAAATGATAGAAGGGTAGAAAGAATGGGTGAAAAACATGAAGGGATTAAAAGCACAAACTGGTTTTTACAAAATAGTCTTGGGGATGGAAAGTACAGCATAAGGAATAGAGTCAATAGCATTCTACTAACAATGTATGGTGTCAGATGGCTGTGAGCTTTACTGGGATGATCACTTAGTAGTTATATAATATCTAATCAATGGGATGTACACCTGAAACTAATATAATAATGTGTGTCAATCTAACTGAAAAATTAAAAAAAATGATTAAAAAATAATAAAATCTCCAGTTCTGTGACAATGCAGATTAGAAGAGAGTTTCCCACAGTAAATTTAATTTATTGTATAGAAGATGGAAATGGTAAATGGTAGTATTAACACTCACTGTTTAATCCCTTTGGCTCTTTGCGGCCTTCCTTGTCCAAATCATGCCTTTTTTGATATTTTTCTTTAGGTTCGCTTTTTTTGGTCTCTTTCTCCTGAAAGAGAAACTGTAAGACCCAGAACAGGAACATATAAGAGCTCATACCACCTGACATTGACACCTCTGTGTGCCATAGCACCTAACCCTCATGATTCAAATCTTGTTCATATAAACTGCTTCCCCCAAGCGAGATTATTTCTCAACAACAATTTACAAAACGTCAAATTCGAAACCCAACACCAATTTCCTCAAGTCTATATTAAGAGGGCTTTTTTTACTATAAAAAATAAAGAAAATTTTTTAAAAAATGGTGCCCTACAATCTTACTAACCAAACATGACTTTTTATTTCTGCATATTCTTACCTTCTGAATGTTCTAATTTTGCAGATAACTTTGTTGCTTAAAATTCATTAAAAAATTTACATTGCAAAGGTTTTTTTATATCACTATGTTCATATGTATGTAAGGTTTTCTTCATAAAATTCTGTATTTTTGATCTCATGATTAATATTTCTGGATATATAATAGTTCTCAAATTGATATATTTTCTTAATCATTTCCCTCATAGCTAGAGACTGGTATTAGTTTTAGTGAAGATAACATTATTATATTTGTCTACATAACTCTTTCTCCCTTAAAAATAATTTCCTTAAGTCTACAAAACTGGGAATAATAAATGAAAAAATTCACCATTTTTATAGCTCTTGATATGTGAATACCTTCATAATGTGTAAAATAGTTTCATTTTGAAAACCCACATGAAAATAACATTTTAAATAAGGGGGCAAATTATTTAATATATTTTTATAAGAAAAGACTTAATTGTTAGTTTACGCTGTGCACTATTATTTGAGTAAAAAGTGGTAGATTTTTAAGAAAACAGGGGAAATAGGAAGTAGGATGTGAAAAGCTAAAAAAGTCAACTGATGAAGCTGTAAGCTTTACAATACAATGCACACTAAACGCTTTAACAGGAGAAAAATTGTTCCACTGTTTCCTCATTATTTGTGAAACTTCCTGGCCACTAAAAAGAACGCTAGCTAGATGGGAATATTGCTTATCCTGTAAGACTTTAATACACAGTCTCTCAATCAAAACTTCCCAGAGTACTCACTTCTCCAGCAGAGTCAGTGGACCGAAGGCCTCTCTCTTCCCCACCCACCCTTGAGTTCTTTTGTGTCTGGGCCAGTTCCGATATCAGATTAGCTGACTCAGAAATACTTCTGCTTTTGTCTTGATTCCTCTGCTTTTTATGTGCACCTTTCTTCTCTAAAGAAAGGTTCTTGTTTTCTAGCTTTTTGCTCTCTTTAAATTCCTCAGCCTTTCTGGGTTTCTTTTTGTTTTTCCTTCCTCTGACATCAGCATCTTCATCAGCACTTCCGGAGCTGTCCAGGTGTTTATCTAAAACAGCATCTTGAGCTGCATCTAGCCCTTTGTCTTTTCCACTTTTAATCTTTAGTTTCTCTTCTCTGTTGTCAGACTGTAAATCTTCACTGTTCCCTTCCTGAAAAGGGAGATCATTAAGTACATCTAATTCAGAGTCCAACTGAGATTCAACACATTTTTCTTTTCTTGTTTTTCTGTTTTCTTTGGAATCTTCTTTTATTTTAGTCTTTAAATCTCTTATTTCACCCTTTTTAACTTTCTTTAGTTCCTTAGTTTCTTTTATATAATCTTTTTTGGGCTTTTTGGATTCCTTTAATTCTTCTTGGGCTTCTGAAATTCTTTTCTTTGTCCTTAAATCAAAAAATGAAATTTCAGAGTTCTCCAAATCTGGTTTGGATTTCTCTTTTAGTTTCCCAGGCTTTGCTTTTTTCTTCTTCAGATCATCTGGACTTTTCTCTTCTCTCTGCCTTAATTTTTTCTTTTTCTTTTTTGGAGAAGTATCTTCTTTTGTCTCACTTTGCTGATCGCTATCAGAGTTTGCCTCAAATATGTCATCATTTAAAGATAATCTCTATAAAATAGAAAATATTTAAGTACTCATTAACATAGTCATTCAGAAGGTATTGGAAAGTAGTACTAATTATATATGGTAGAAATGTCTTTTTTCTCCCCAGCAATTTCTCAACTCCTTAAAATTACTTACCTAAACAGAAGTTGTTTAATATTACTTATATCTCTGATTTAGCAAATAAGACTTGGTAGTGATGATAAACTTCAATTTAAGAAAATAGTAAACACATACAGAGGAACAAAACTGTTAGCATTGCTGATGGTCTGAAGCTAAAGGTCAACCCTATGAACCAAGAGTTCAAGGTTCGATTCCCGATTAGGTTGAGAGCTCGATCCCCAGTGTGGGATGTGCAGGAGGCAGCTAATCAATAATTCTCTCTTACTACTGATGTTTCTATCTCTCCCTCTCCCTTCCTTTCTGAAATCAATATAGAAAAAATAATAAACAATAAAGCAATGTCAAAACTAAAAAAAGTCTTATGTATGGTGATGGTGGTGGTAGGGAATGGGGTTGTGTACATGATTTGAACCTCAAAATACTGCAAAACACCAAGTAATTTGGTTGCCAAAAAAATATTTATCAATCCAAACAAAAATTTTTTTTTGAAGATTTTAGGTCCCAGAATGGTCATAAACCTGCTGTTAAACTTCATTGTTGCATATAGAATAAGCTAAGATAGCTTCCAAATCTCACCTCCACAACTAATTTGTTATATGTAGTTGATCCTTGAACAACTCAGGAGTTGGGAGTGGGGCCACCGACTCCTGCACATTCAAAAATTAGAATATGTTTGAATCCACCAAAACTTTACAGTCATGCTTCAGTATCAAGGGGACCCCCACCTCCATAGATAAAAAGATCCATGGATGCTCATCCATTATATAAAACTAGAGGTCTGGTGCATGAAAATCCATGCACTAGAGGGATGGGGGTCCCTCAGCCCGGCCTGCACCCTTTCACAGTTGGGGAGCCCTCAGGGCAGGAGGTGACCCAGTGATTAGGGGACGGCAACGCTCCCATCACACATCTGCTACTGCCACTGCCAGTGTAGCACAAGCCTCAGGTGGCCCTGGTTACCTGAGCCTTGGGCGGCCCTGGGCAGCCGCCATCTGAGGCTTGCCTGTGCCTTGGGCCTGCACTAAGTGGCTAGGGGTCTGAGGGCAGGTCCGGTGCACCTACTGCCTCCCTCCCCCACACCGCCCACAGCGGGGCTGAAAAGACTGGGTGCCGCCATCTTGTGGCTATGGGTGCCACCATCTTTGTGACAGCATGATGGTCAATTTGCATATTCCCTCTTTATTAGATACACTAGGGGCCCAGTGCAAGAATTTGTGTACCTTGAAAGGAACTGTGAGCATCCTAGTTGTGGTGGGCACAGGGGCAGGTCTCGGCCTATCCTCTGTGCCCTCACCGGCCCCTCCTGCCACGGACCGTAATCTCCTCTCTGCTCGTAGCCCTGCTTGCATCTGCTGACATGTGAATCAATTAGGGCTGTTGCCAGCAGCTAGTGCAGGCAGGGCAGGAACTGTCAGCAGGTGAGAGTGGTGGCTGCTGCCCTGATCACCTCTCAGGAGCAGGGGGAGGTGGAGAAGCCCTTAGGGGCAATTGAGGCCAGCAGCTGCCACTCACAAGTGATTGGGGCTGGCACCAGGCGCCAGCAGTGGGTGCAAGTGCCGATTGGGACTGCAGCACATGGGAGCAAAGAATTTTCAATAACCACCAGAGGCTTGCCTGATGACAGTGATCAGTGGCCCCCCCATTCCCTGGCCTTGATCTGGCACCTTCACTCACTTGCTCTACCATCTGGCCACAGCTGACACCCACCATGTTTCACACACTGCCATCTGAGCCCACAATCCAGCATGTGCCCTTGACCAGAATCAAACCCGAGACTCTTCAGTCCACAGGCCGGCGCCCTATCCACTGAGCCAAATGGGCTAGGGCATGCTGTAAATATTTTTGTGGGTTTTTTTTGCTTTTGTTGCTGGCAAATGGATGATTAGCACAATTTTAAAACAAAATGAGGCCATCAAGAGTGCTAATGTTACTAATGGTGTGAAAGAAATAATGATCTTGAGAAGGAAACAAGACGGCAGCATAGGTAAACACCTGAAGTGCGCCTCACACAACCACTTCAAAACTACAACTAAAAGACAAAACAGACATCATCCAGAAGGCTGGCGAGTGGAAATTTTACAATTAGAAGGAAAGGAAAAAGCACACTGATTCTCAGAGGAGCTGTGGAAGTAAAGGCAGAAGTACCAAGGCGCATGTGGGGAAAGGACTGGTAGAGGAGTATGCGGCTGGCTTTCTCAACTGGGATAGAGACAAAAGCTACTGACTGCTCTGAATTCCAGTTCTGGATGAAAATCTGGGACCCAGACCATTTGGGGAAAAATTAGACTATATAGTAGCTCTGGAAAGCAGAGGGTAACTTTTTCTCAGAGGTGCTTGTAGCGATTAACATGGGACACTGAGACCTGGAGGGTGTCATAGGGCAGGGCTGATGAGCAGCCATTGCTGTCTACTCAGTCCTGAGACTCCGCCCCATCCAAGCAAAGCACAGAGGTTTTAACAAGTCTTGTCTCATAAGGTTGTCTTCAGCACAGCAGTTCTCCCACTGTAGACACAACTGATCCTTACAGCCAATTGGCCTGGAGGTCAATTTTTCCCCAGTGATACCAACAACAATCAAGACTTAACTACAACAAGGATGTACACAAAGGGTTGCAGCAAGCATGTCCATTTCAGGTAACTGGGGAGGCTGAGCCACTGGGCCCATAGGACACCTAGCACAAAAACCATTCTATCAACTCAGGGAAGCAGCCAAAATGCGGAGACAAAGAAACAGGTCACAAATGAAAAAAAAATGGAGTAAAGCAAACCACTGGATTTAGAGTTCAAAACCATGGTTATAAGATTTCTCAAGAACTTCCTAGAAAAGGCCGATATATTTAGCGAGACCCTCGAGGATGTGAAAAAGGACCAAATAGAAATTAAACATACACTGACTGAAATAAAAAATAATATATAGAGATCCAAAAGCAGACAAGAGGATCACAAGAATCAAGTCAAAGATCTGAAATGCAAAGAAGCAAAAACACCCAACCGGAAAAGCAGAAAGCAAAAAGAATCCAAAAATATGAAGACAGTGTAAGGAGCCTCTGGGACAACTTCAAGTGTACCAACATCAGAATTATGGGGGTGCCAGAAGAAGAGAGACAGCAAGATACTGAAAACCTATTTGAAGAAATAATGACTAAAAAAACTTCCTCGACCTGGTGAAAGAAATAGACTTCCAAGTCCAGGAAGCGCACAGAACCCCAAACAAAAGGAATCCAAAGAAAATCACACTGAGACACGTCATAATTAAAATGGCAAGATCAAAAGACAAGGAGAGAATATTAAAAGCAAGAAGAGAAAAACAGGGGAGAATCCAAGATGGTGGCATAGGTGAACACCTAAACTGCTGCCTCGCACAACACTTTCAAAACTACAACTAAAAGACAGAATGGACATCATCCAGAACCACAGGAAAGCTGGCTGAGTGGAAATTCTACAACTATAGGGAAAGAGAGGGGCTCACAGAGACCCAGAGGAGCTGCAAAAAGCTGAGGTACGGAGACAGGCGCATGGAGAAAGCAGGTGCCAGATTGCCTGGCTGGCTTCCTCTGGCAGGAGAGAGACAGGAGACTCCCAACTGCACTGAACCGCTTATCCTATGGCACTGAACCCCAGGTCCCGCCGAGACTCATACGGGGGGAGTTTGGACTGTGAAAAGGGAGGAGTGCACGGTAATTTAGGAGAGCCACAAAAGGGCAGAAGTCTGGTGGCATGCACAGCACTGCACGCAGAAGACAGACTGCTGATTGTGCCACTGGCTTTCACTAGTGGGCGTGAGACAGAACCTCCCAACTGTGCCACTTCTTACTGCACTGAACTCCAGTTCTGGTGAGACCCTGAGGACCCAGACTCATACAGTCCTGGAGCGCAGGGGAGCCAGAAAGGCAGCGGTCTAGAGACACCGTGTGTGCACACAGGGACTGCTCCAGTGATCACTAAGAGACATGTGAGACCCAGGGGCAGCGTAGGGCAGGGCCGACTGGAAGGCAAGGCGGTCTGTTAAGCCCTGAGACTCCACTCCTCGCAAGTTCAACAGAGAGGCTTTTGCAGTTTTGCAAGTCTTGTATCATAAGGCTGAATCCAACACAGAAGTTCTCCCGGCATAGTGAAAATGCAGAGACAAGGGAAGAGATCACACACAAAAGAAATGGAGGAAAACAAACGACTGGATATAGAGTTCAAAACCACGGTTATAAGGCTTTTCAAGAATTTCCTAGAAAAGATGAATAAATTTAGCAAGACCCAAGAGGAGATGAAAAAGGACCAACTAGAAATTAAACATAAACTGACAAAAACAAAAATATTATACAGAGACCTAACAGCAGACTAGAGGAACACAAGAATCAAGTCAAAGATTTGAAATGAAGCAGAAAACACTCAACTAAAAAAGCAAGAAGAAAAAAGAATCCAAACAATGTGAAGATAATGTAAGGAGCCTTTGGGACAACTTCAAGCATACCAACATCAGAACTGTGGGGGAGCCAGAAGAAGAGAGAGAGCAAGATACTGAAAACCTATTTGAAGAAAAAATGACTGAAAACTTCCCCCACCTGGTGAAAGAAATAGACTTACAAGTCCAGGAAGCACACAGAACCCCATACAAAAGGAATCCATAGAGGACGACACCAAGACACATCATAATTAAAATGCCAAGAGCAAAAGACAAAGAGAGAATAGTAAAAGCAGCAAGAGAAAAACAGTTGATTACCTACAAGGGAGCACCCATAGGATTGTCAGCTGATTTCTCAACAGAAACTATGCAGGCCAGATGGGAGTGGCAAGAAATATTCAAAGCGATGAATAGCCAGAACCTCCAACCAAGATTACTCTACCCACTAAAGCTATCATTCAGAATTGAAGGTCAGATAAAGAGCTTCAGAGATAAGAAAAAGCTAAAGGAGTTCATCAACACCAAACCAGTATTATATGAAATGCTAAAAGGTTCTCTTTAAGAAGAGGAAGAAGAAAATGGTAAAGGTAAAAATTATGAACAACAAATACATATCTATCAACAAGTGAATCTAAAAATCAAGTGAATAAAAAAAATCTGATGAACAGAATAAACTGGTGAATATAATAGAATTAGGGGCATAGAAAGGCAGTAGGCTGACAATTCTCAGGGGGAAAGGGGTGTGGGGGTGTCGGAAGAGACTGGATAAAAATCATACACCTATGGATGAGGCCAGTGGGGGAGGGTAGGGACAGAGGGTGAGTGGGAACTGGGTGGAGGGAAGTTATGGGGAAAAAGAACAATTGTAATAATCTGAACAATAAAGATTTATTTTAAAAAATATGTCTAGGAAATTACTACTACATCAAATAATTCCTGTTAGTTACTTAATGTAAAACCATGTTCATATTTAATGAAGCAGCACAGAATACAATTATCAAGTGATAGTCAACAGCTTCTTTTTTATTGTTATTACTTTTTTTATTGATAGTTTACAGAGAAGAAGGGGGAGGGATAGAGAGTTAGAAACATCTATGGGAGAGAGACATCGGTCAGCTGCCTCCTGCACACCTCCTACTTGGGATGTCCCCGCAACCAACGTACATGCCCTTGACCGGAATGGATTCTGGGACCCTTCAGTCCACAGGCCAACACTCTATCCACTTAGCCAAACCAGTTAGGGCAACAGCTTATTTTTTATGATATAGTTAAACCTCTTAAAAATAGCATCCACTGTTATTTTACTTTGAAGATCCCATGTAACTCTACTAGGAAAAATATTTTTTGCAGAATCCATGAAATGAACTTACTGGTATGCAGTAAATAATATGACAATATGGGAAAAATTACTCAGACATCCAACAAATACAATCTGAACTGTTAAGTATTGACCACCTATTAAAATCTATTTAAAAATAAGGTGGCCTAGCCAGCGTGGCTCAATGGTTGAACACTGACCTATGAACCAGGAGGTCATGGTTCAATTCGCAGTCATGGCATAATCAGGTTGTATCGGGCAGCAGGAGGCAGTCTATCAATGATTCTCTCTCATCGATGTTTCCATCACTCTCTCCCTCTCTGAAATCAATAAAAATATTTTTAAAAAATCAAATAAATAAGCCCTGGCCGGTTTGGCTATGTGGATTGAGCATCGATCTGTGGACTGAAGGGTCCCAGGTTCAATTCCGGTCAAGGGCATGTTCCTTGGTTGAAGGCACATCCCGGTAGGAGGCATGCAGGAGGCAGCTGATTGATGTTTCTATCTCTCATCCTTCCTCTGTGTAAAAAACTCAATAAAATGTATTTTTTTTAAATAAAATAAAATTTAAAAAAATAGGATGGCACGCTCTTACCAGTGTTGCTCAATGGTTACTGTTCATCCTTGTACCAAAGTAACTGGTTGAAGATTAACAAAAAAAAAAAATTAAAAATAGGGTAGAAGCAGGTGGTAAACAAAATCAGTGTTCAGGCAAGATGGTGAACATCAATCAGAACCCTCCTTTATCTAGTGCTTCATTTAGCAAGTCCTCGCTGAGGTACCCAATTTGTGGGGGTACCCTATTTCTAATTAGAAATGTATCACCAAACTATATTTACATGAAAATACAAAAATACATTAATATTACTTTTTTTCTTGTTAATCCTCATGACGTTATTTTTTTCCACTGATTTTTTAGAGTAGGAGAAAGTGGTGAGGGTGTGGGAGGAATAGAGGAGAAACATCTGTGTGAGAAAGACACAACCATTGGTTGCCTCCACACAAACATGACTGGGCCAGGGATCGAACCTGCAATCCAGGTACATCCTCTTTGACTGATAATTGAACCCACAGCCCTTTGGTGTAAAGGCAGATGTATACTCTAACCACTGAACAACACCAACCAGGGCACTTTGTTAAATGTGTTAATGCTTTATCCTGAACAAGAGACCCAGATCCAGCGCACCATGGGACCCAGCATCAAGTCCTGCCGGTGCCACAGGACCCAATATCAAGTCCCACCAGTACCATGGGACCCATCAATGCACCTCCTGGTGACCGGTCTTTGGTTGTTACGGCGTCACAACCACTGGGTTTTTATTATATAGATTTATCATCAGGTTACTTACTTAATATTTTAGAAGTAAAAAGGTATTTTTAAAAAGGGTGAGAAAAATAATGGGCCTGATTATCACATAACTATAATTTATAATCAGCAATAAATTAGAAAACTGACATCACAATCCTTTTTTAAAAAATTCTCACCTGAGAACATGCTTAGAGAGAGGAAGGGAGAGAGAGAGAAGTATCAATGTGAAAGAGAAACATCAATTGGATGCTTTTAATAGGTGCCCCAACCGGGGATCAAACCTGCAACCCAGGCAGAATATGTCCTGATGAGGAATCAAATTGGCAACCTTTCTGTGCAGGGGACAATGCTCAACCAACTGAGCCATTCCAGGCAGGCAGATACCCTATCTAGATGTAATTAATGTACATCACACTGAATCTAATCAAGAGAAAACAAATTGTTTTATTCCCAATTTTAAAAAGTACTATTTGTAATTTAACATTAATTAATAATCAGTTAATCCCAATTTAAATGACCCACGAAACAACTGGCCTAGATTCATAAAAAACTGTCCACATTATGAAAGACAAAAGGCTATGGATGTTTTCTAGATTAGGACAAAAAACTAGAAAGACATGAAACAAAATGCTCTGCATAACAGGAAGCAATAAAGACCTTTGACAAGGACAATGCATAACACAGCAACGTGTCTAGTTAACAATGTTGTTGATATAATGATACTGATAGGTACAGTGAATTTTCCTGAGGATGTTTGTTGTTATGAGACACATGCTGAGAATTCAAGATTTAGTTTGCAGTGTGCTCTGAAGTTATCATGTCCTCATCCTACAACTACCTGTTTTGTTTTGTTCTTTCAAAGGGATGTGTTTTTGATTTTATGTATTTTTTTATTGATTTAGAAAGAGAGGGCGGTGATAGAGGAATAAGCAATCAACTGAGTCACGGCAACCAGGGCAACAAATACCATTTTCTGCAACGTGTGTATTTTCTGGTAAGCAGCATTAACAACAATTTCTGGATTATTTTAAGAAACTATTTCTAACTTCTCGTTATTCTAAATCCTAAGTAGGCAGTGCTTCCAGAATTAATCAAGGTGACAAATCAAATATTCTTATAGATGCTACTTTGTTAAACCTCTCAAGACAAAAACTTTGGTGATTGGGAAATACCACAACATTCATAGGCAGCACATATGCTACTTATATGAATGCACACAAAGAGATAAATGAAGGCGCTGGCCAGGTATCGGACTTGCTTGGAGCATCATCCTATACAAAAAAGATTGGGGGTTTAATCTCGGTCAAAAGAGTACAGGAGGCAACTGATCAATGTTTCTCTCTCTCAAAATCACTGAAAAAAATATTTCCTTGGATGAAGATTAAAAAAAACAAAAAAAACAAAGAGAAGATGAGCAAAGTAATTTTCTCCTACTTTTGTTGTTAAGCCTCACCTGAGGATATTTTTTCTGTTGATTTTTTTAGAGTAGAACAGAGGGTGGGAGAAGGAAGAGGAAAGGGAAAAGAAGACGGAGAGGGGAAGGGGGAGAGCAACATCGACTGGCTGCCTCCAGCAAGTGCCCTAACTTGGGAGGGGATTGAACCTGGAACCCAGGGACGTGCCCTTGATAGGAATCAAACCTGTGATCCTTTGGTGCTTGGGCCAAAGCTCCAACCACTGAGTAACACCAGCCACGGCTCTCCTACTGACTCCTTATTTCCCTATCTACAAAGAATCACGGGAGCTTATGAATAATAAAACTAGCAGGTCAACAAACAGCTACATTTTTGCCATATTCCTGTTTATTGACAACATTTCAATGATTAGGACAAAGAGTCATAGCAATATAAATATTGGAAATACTTTATAAACAACAATCCATGAGAAAGCTAGCCTGATACAGGAAATTGGGATTTCATGATTATAAAGTTTCAAAATGTTAGTAATTCCTAAAATTTTAAAATATTTATGAAATAGGAAGGATAGCTCACAAAAAAGATACTTTAAAGTGAAGAAGTAGATTTCTAAAATTAAGACAAAATTTTTTAAGCTTAAGAATATGCCTCATACATCTAACTAAAAAAGTTTTTGCACAGCAAAGGAAACCCATCAACAAAATGAAAAAACCCACTGAATAGGAGAACATTATTTGCAGATACATCTGATAAGAAACTAATTTTCAAAATTTATAAGAATGTATAAAATTCAATACCAAAACCCCACAATCCAATTTTTTAAAAAAAGAGCAAAGGACCAGAATAGACACTTCTCCAAATAGGACATCCAGATGGCATACAGACATATGAAAAGATGCTTAATGTCACCAATAATCAGAGAAATGCAAATTAAAACCACAATTAGCCAAAGTGGTGTACCTCAGTGGTTGAGCAATGACCTATGAACCACAGTTCGATTCCTGGTCAGGGCACATGGCCGGGTTATGGACCTGATCCCTAGTGGGGGGTGTGCAGGAGGTAGCTGATCAATTATTCTCTCATCATTGATGTTTCTAGCTCTCTCCATCTCCCTTCTTCTCTGGAATCCAATATATATATAAATGTTACATATATTTATATATATATTACATATATAATTATATATAATATGTTATACATGTATATATTATATATATAATTTTAAACATACTGAGATATTACTTCACACCTGTTAGAGTAGCTTTCATAAATAAATCAAACAAGTGTTGGCAAGAGTGTAGAGAAAAGGGAACCCTGGTGCACTGTTGAAGTGAATGCAGATTAGTATAGCCACTGTGGAGAACAGTACAGAATGTCTTCAAAACATTAAAAATGGAACTGCTGTAAGACCCAGCAATTCCACTTCTGGGAATCTATTAAAAAAAAACCAACAACAGGAGTGGGGGCCTAGTAGAGTGGAGGGGTAACAAGATGGCGGCAGAGACGTGGAGCTGCATAAACTGAAGCTTGCTGAACTAAAGCAGAAATACCTTGCCTGTGGTTTGGAGACCAAGGGAATAAAACAAGATCTCATCAACAGGCTCCACGCCTATCTTGAAGAGCATGCTGAAGGGGAGGCAAATGAAGAAGATGTACTAGGAGATGAAACAGAGGAAGAAGAACCAAAGCCCATAGAACTGCCTGTTAAAGAGGAAGAACCCCCTGAAAAAACTGTTGATGTGGCAGCAGAAAAGTGGTAAAAATTACATCTGAAATACCACAGACTGAGAGAATGCAGAAGAGAGCTGAAAGATTAAATGTACCTGTGAGTTTGGAGAGTAAGAAAGCTGCCCGGGCAGCTAGATTTGGAATTTCTTCAGTTCCCTCAAAAGGCCTGTCATCTGACACCAAGCCTATGGTTAACCTGGACAAGCTAAAGGAAAGAGCTCAAAGATTTGGTTTGAATGTCTCTTCAATCTCCAGAAAGTCTGAAGATGACGAGAAGCTGAAAAAGAGGAAGGAGCGATTTGGAACTGTCACAAGTTCAGCTGGAACAGGAACCACAGAGGATACAGAGGCAAAGAAGAGGAAAAGAGCAGAGCGCTTTGGGATTGCCTGATGAGAAACTCTTAATGCTTTCTGTTCTTCAGTGGTTTCCATTTCTGACTCTTCTTGGTCACATATATGCCTAAATACACAGTCATGTGCCTAGGTGCTGCCTCACAATGAGAGAGCATGTACCCCAGGTGAACTAAGTAGCAGTTTGACTTACTGCTGTTCCAACTTTAAGATTGTTGTTGTTGTGTTTTGTTTTTTTAATTATTATTTTGCTTGTTAATAAAAATCATTAGAAAAGAGAAAACAACAACAACAACAACAACAACGAACACCTGGAACACTAATTCAAAAGTATATATGCATCCCTATGTTCATTGCCAGCCTTTTTTACAATAGCCAAGATTTGGAAGCAGCCCAAGTGTCTATCAATAGATGAGTGGACAAAAACTGTGGTACGTTTACATAATGGAATACCACTCAGCTGTAAAAAAGAAAGAAATCTTGCCTGGCCAGGTGTGGCTCAATAGTTGAGCCTATGAACCAAGAGGTCACAGTTCGATTCCTGGTCAAGGCCCATGCCTAGGGTCAGGGCTCAATCCCTAGTGGGGGCCGTGCAGGAGGAAGCTGATCAATAATTCTCTTTCATCATGGATGTTTCTATCTTCCCCCCACTCTCTCCCTTCCTCTCTGAAATCAATAAAAATCTATTATAAAGAAGAAAATGCAACTCTTTAAAAAAAAAAAAAAGCCTTAGCCGGTTTGGTTCAGTGGACAGAGCATCAGCCTAAGGACTGAAGGGTCCCGAGTTTGATTCCGGTCAAGGGCACATGCCTTGGTTACAAGCTTAATAACAGTCCTGGTTGGGGTGTGTGCAGGAAGCAACCAACTGATATGTTACTCTCACATCAAAGTTTCCCTCTGTCTCTGTCTCTTCCCCTCCATTGCACTCTCTCTAAAATAATCAATGAAAAAATATCCTTAGGTGAGAATTAACAACAAAATAGAAGTAAATGTTATTTTTAAAAAATATGCTTTTATTGCCTTTTAGAGAGAGGGGGAAAGAGAGGTAGAAACACTGATAAGAAAGAAACATTATAGATTAGCTGCCTCCTGAGGGCCCTGTTTGGTTAATAGGTGGAAGCACAATCACTGAGCCCACACTCATAGGGCATAAAAAAGAAGGAAATTTTACTCTTTGTGAGCATGATTGGACCTGGTGAGCATTATGCTAAGTGAAATAAGCCAGTGAGAAAAAGACAAGTGCCATATGACTTCACTCATATGTGAAATCTAATGAATAACAGATTAACAAGCAAAATAGAGAGACTCACAGGTAGAGAACAGGCTGACTGCTCAGTATGTATGTGGGGTGGGAAGGGGGCTGGATGAGGAGGGGGTGGTGAAGAGATTGAGCCAAAAAGAGAAAAAACTCATGGACATGGAACAGAGTGGTAACTGCTGTGGTGAGGGGAGGTGGAGGAGGGAATAGGAGGGATAAATGGTGTTGGATGGAAACTTGATTTGGAGTGGTGAACACACGATACAGTGTACAAATGATGTGTTGTAGAATTGTGCACCTAAAATCCATATAATTTTATTAAATAATGTTACCCCAATAAATTCAATAAAGAGGAAGGGGGGAATTGCCTCAAACACTGAATCAGTCATCATCAATCATTTTAAATCAAGAGAGTTGCTGTTGGGTTACATTGGAAGCTTAGTAAAGTGAAATAAAGGGATGAGAAAACCAAAGTTGTATAATACAAGATTTCATGGGAGAAGTGTGAGCAAATATCTTACTAATAAAGCAGGAACGTGAGAAACTGAGAAATATACATTAGGGTGACTTCAATCACAATATTTAAATTTGGGGAGTAATATGAACCAAATCACTTATTAAAACATGCACATTGCCCTAGCCCAGTGGTCGGCAAACACATTAGTCCACAGAGCCAAATATCAATAGTACAACGATTGAAATTTCTTTTGAGAGCCAAATTTTTAAACTTAAACTTCTTCTAACGCCACTTCTTCAAAATAGACTCGCCCAGGCCATGGTATTTTGTGGAAGAGCCACACTCAAGGGGCCAAAGAGCCGCATGTGGCTCACAAGCCGCAGTTTGCCAACCACTGCCCTAGTTGGTTTGTCTCAGTGGATAGTCTCTTTGTCCGTGGACTGAAGGGTCCAGGTTTGATTCTGGCCAATGGGTTGTGGGTTTGATCCCCAGCGCAGGGCGTGCAGGAGGCAGCTGATCAATGATTCTCATCTCTCATCATTGATGTTTCTATCTCTCTCTCCTTCTCCAAAATAAATTTTATATATATATATAAAATGTGCATTTGTGTGAATTTTTAGGGAAAGAATTAGGGATGGAGGGAGTAGGCACCCATTCTAAAAAAGTGAAATGTATCTAGACCAAAAAAATTGGGAGGAAAAAAGTTTCTCCTTTAAACTGAACTCATTTTGAAAAGGGTTTCATTTATAAAACATTTTAAAGTACTAAGCATTCTGCTTAGAAATTTAAAAACCATATCTATTAAAGGCCTTGCCATAGTAGCATAACTTTAAAACACTGATACTCCACTTCTCTAAGTGGATTCCAAGATATTGCCCAAAACAAAAGGCAACCTACAGTGGTTAAGAGTGCAGTAGCCTGGCTCTGTCATTACTATGAATGAGTTTGGGCTAGTTACCTTATCAAAGCCTCAGGTTCTCATCTTAATCCATATAAAGTGCTCAGCCAGTGTTCAGTAAATAAAAGCTGCCTCTGTTATTATTATTAACAACAGTACACATAGTCCAAACTGGGTTTTTGGGCACAGACAACCAGGGAGTGAGGGCATGGAGGGTGTGGTGGGGGGAGGTTGGGAAAGTAATGGGGGGATGAGGACAAATACGTAACACCTTCATCAATAAAGGAATTAAAATGCAAACACACACACACACTGGGTCGTAATATTGTTTTGGTAATTTAAAAAACACTAGGTATTTTTTAAAATATGTAGGAGAGAAGGGATCAATATTCAGTCCTTACATAAAGACCTCAAATAAGAATCCGTTTCTTGTGAAAATTTTTACTACATAGTTCTAAGTTCAAGAACCTTTGCCAGTATTAAAAAAAAAATTATTCCTGATGAAAATGAAAACTCAAAAGCAAGTGAGTTAGAATTGGTTCAATATATAAATAGAAGCTATAAATGAAATTTATATTATAAAGAAAAACAGGAAATTCTTCCAAGACTCATAAATAAAGTCAATTCAATTATTTATGAAATAAGAGAGTCAAGGATAAAACAGTGGGCACATCATTAAACCAAATTAATGTGTTAGGGTTTTTTTGTGATTTAAAAAAAACACATTTTATTGATTTTCCACAGTGAGGAAGGGAGAGGAATAGAGAGCTAGAAACATCGATGAGAGAGAGAGAGAGACATCGATCAGCTGCCTCCTGCACACTCCCCACTGGAGATGTGCCCGCAACCAAGGTACATGCCCTTGACCAGAATCGAACCCAGTACCCTTCAGTCTGCAGGCCGACGCTCTGTCCACTTAGCCAAACCAGTTTTCGTTTTTTGTGATTTTTTTTTAATCCTCACAGGAGGATATTTTTCCACTGATTTTTTTTAGAGAGAGTGGAAAAGAAAGGAAGACAGAAAGAAGCATTGATGTGAGTAAAACACATCAACTAGTTGCCTACTGCACGTTCCCTGGGCAGGCCCCAGGCCGGAGAGGTACGTGCTCTTAATGAAAATCAAACCTGGGACCCTTCAGTCTGCAGGCCAATGTTCTATGCACTGAACCAAACCGGCCTGGGCTATGTGTTAACATTATTCCTCTCTAGCCCACAATCAAATATTTTTCCAAATTGCTGATGAAAAAAATTTAACTTCCATGAGTTTCTTTCATCTTTTTATTCTTCCTTACCATCAGGAAGAGCTACAAAAAGCAATAAAATAACTAAAATTGAAGTGGAAACAGAAGAGAAAAACAAAGGACCTGGATAACCAGACCTGTGAATAATCTGAGATGGATTAAAATTGATAGTTTTATAAAAAGATCTAAAAATTGTTTTTTATTTTAATTAGCAGTAAAATCAGATATAAAAAAAATGTTACTAATGCATATTAGCTCTGGTCAGGTGGTTTGTTGGAGCATCATCCTATGCACCCCAAGGTTGTTATCTCCATTCCCAGTCATGGGTGAATATGGGAGGCAACCAATTGATGTTTCTCTTTCAGGTCTATGTCTCTATGTCTCTCCCTCTCTCCCTCTCTCCCTCTGTCCTTCTCTCTCAAATCTATACAGAAATATATTCTCAGGTAATGATTTTTAAAAAAATACAAAAGTATACACTATATGTGAACGGCACACAAACTATTCCTTACGTATTCAAAAACAAGATACTCGCCAAAATCGGTTTGGCTCAGTGGATAGTTTCGGCCTGCGACTTACAGGTCCCAGGTTTGATTCTGGTTAAGGGCATGTACCTTGGTTACGGGCACATCCCCAGTGGGGGGTGTGCAGGAGGCGGCTGATCGATGTCTCTCTCTCTCATCGATGTTTCTAACTCTCTATCCCTCTCCCTTTCTCTCTGTAAAAAAAAAATAAAAAAATATATATATAAAAACCCCCACAAAAAACAAGATGCTCATCTCATGGATAGTTTTGACATGTCTTTTCCCCACTTTCATCTTATTCTTAACTTAAAGAAAAATATTAACATGTCCAAGCTATAACTATTTGTCAACTGCAATCACAGGTTGACTAAAAATAGTTTGGCAGAACTCAAGGAAAGCATTCTGTGAGAACTAATCGGCTATATAGAGTCTGCAATAAGAATATTATTTATTTCATTATTACTTGTAAGTTCTTTACTGCATTCTCTATATCAGTAAAATTTAGACATTTATTGTACAAAAAAAGGGGGAGGAAGAGGAAGGGGAGGAGGAAGAAGAGGAGGAAATGAGATAAAACGTGATACCTGAATATCTTTCTTGACTGGTTTAGCTTTGTTATCCACAACTTTCTTCCTAAATTCAAGAAGAACTTCTTTACAGTCTTCAAGATGAACCTCAGGCTCCCAGGTATCATCATCTGAGGTGTATCCCTTCCACCGAACTTTGTAAAGGATTTTACCCTGTTACATAAATTAAAAATAGGCAAATAAAAGACATTACTGACTTGATCAAATTTCCAAAACAATACAATTACTGAGAATATAAAAACAAACTTGAAATGGAGATTAATATCATTATAAAGTATGTTCATCTCCTGAATTGGCTTAAGAAAAAGACAGGAACAAACCAAAAGCAAAAACAAAGCTTTTGCACAGCAGAGGAAATAACAAACAAGATGAAAAGGCAGCCCACTGAATGAAAAAAAAATTTTTTTTCCAAATTATATATGGGGCTAATATACAAAATATATAAAGAACTCATATATCATATAACTCAACAGCAAAATACCAAACCAATCTGATTTAAAAATAGGCAGTTCTAAATAGACATTTTTTTCAAAGAAGATATACAAATGGCCAACAGCTACATGAAAAGATGTTCAAAATCATTAATCACCAGGGAAATGCAAATAAAAACCATACAGGTATCACCTCACACGTTACAATGGCTGTTTTCAGTAAGACAAAAAATAACAAGTGTTGGTGAGGATGTGCAGAAAAGAAAACCCTATGCATCACTGACAGGAATGTCAATTGGTGCAGCCACTGTGGAAACAGCATGGAGGTTCCTCAACATATTAAAAATAGAACATGATCCAGCAATTCCACTTCTGGGTGTGTATCTGAAGAAAAGAAAAACATTAACTGAAAACGATGTATGAGACCCCATGTTTACTTAGCATTATTCACAATAGCCAGATATAGAAGCAACCTTGGTGTCCATCAACAGATGAAGAAAATGCACAGGATGTGGCAAAAGTAGGTTTACAGTTGTTCATACGGAAAACTAGTGGCCTGGTGCATGAATCCATGAACACTGAAAGGAAATTAATCAGAAATATTTTAATACTGCTATTTGCCTTTTCTCTACAATTGAAGGGTCAACCAAATTCATGACCAATAATTACAGATCGAAACACGCGTGTAACTGGCGTGAGAGCTTTATATGGATCATGCATGCATAAGTCAACTTACCCTTTAAAGATTTAGAATAAACTTGCTTACTTAGACCTGCTTTCTGATTTGGGTAAACTTTTTCCAGCCCATTGAAGCACTCAACCTCTCTTTTGAGGTAATTGTTAGCAACACAGCAATAAATATCAACATGAAGCAGATTATTATTGTAGATCATGCAGGGAGAATAAAGAGTGAAATATTTAACTGCAGCAGTGTTGGACTATATTCTGTGCAGTGAGAAAACCTGAAGTCATTATCAAGGTCCACTATTTCTTACTTCTTCTCAGACAGGTCAAGTTTCTAAGCTTTCTAAATCTCTGTTTTCTGACTAATAAAAAGAAAATAGGATTCCACCGAGTCTCCTATCTACCTACTCCAGGATTTCTGTGAGGACCAATGAGATGAGGCACCGGAAAATGCTTCACAGACATTTGGTTAAAGTGTAAAATGTTTGCACCTGGCTATAAAGCAAATCATGTTCCTCCAAGGAGGCTAGTCGTTGCTAGGGAGAGGAAGTCGAGAGTTGCTACGTGACTGGCACCCACAGAGACTGTTTCCTGGCTGGGCTGGGCTCTGGACCACATTTTGCACCATGGGGTCTCAGCAGCATTGGCTGTGATTTGGTGGGATGTCGCTCTGGGGTGTTGGTGGGGCCTGTGTCCCACTTGGGGAAAGCTGAGTATTGCTTTTTAGGCACCAGATCTATAGTGCAGTTGTCTGTAAATGGCCAGTGTGCGTCACAACAGCTCCTGTGTTGAGCATGTCTCCTGGTGGTCAGTGCGCATCATAGCAACCAGACAGATACTTAGCATATTTGCCTTTTATATACATAGATAATACAATAATTAATGCCTAGTAACATAAGAATAAACTGTTTTGCGTACTCACACGTGTAAACTGAGTTTTGCCCCACCATATATGTTATTCAGCCATTAAAAATATGAAATATTGGCTTTTGCAACAACATAGATGGATCTAAAGCAGTGGTTCTCAACCTTTATATGGCTATGTCCTACATAAGCATCTCCAAAATCCTAATGTTGACCGTGTGACATTTAATTTTTATTATTCAAAAAGTGAGCTCCTATTCATTTGGAGGAAGATGAAAAGGCCATTAACTTGGTTTAAACAACTTCCAAAAAACATGGCATCCACCGAAACTGGTTTGGCTCAGTGGATAGAGCGTTGGCCTGCGAACTAAGGGGTCCCAGGTTCGATTCCAGTCAAGGGCATGTACCTTGGTTGCAGGCACATCCTCAGTGGGGAGTGTGCAGGATACAGCTGATTGATGTTTCCCTCTCACTGATGTTTCTAGCTCTCTATCCCTCTCCTTCCTCTCTGTAAAAAAAAAAAAAAAATCAATAAAATATATTTAAAACAAACAAAAACATGGCATCCATGAAAGAGAAAAATAAAAGAAATGACAGCTGGGAAACCAAGATGGCGGCATGGGTGAACACCTAAATTCCTGCCTTACACAACAATTTCAAAACTACAGCTAAAAGACAAAATGGACATCATCCAGAACCACAGGAAAGCTGGCTGAGTGAAAATTGTTCAACTAGAAGGAAAGAGAGAGACACACCGGAGACTCGAAGGAGCTGCAAAAAGCTGAGATATGGAGACACGCGTGCAGAGAAGATGGGTGGCTGAGTGCTTGGCTGGCATTCTCTTTGCAGGAGGGAGACAGAAACTCTCGACTGGCTGAATTCCAATTCCAACTGCATTGAACCCCAGTTTCAGGCAAGACCCTGGGGACCCAGACTCATATGGGGGGAGTCGGGACTGTCGGGAAAAAGGAGCAGCACACACAAATTCTGAGGATTCGTGAAAGGCTGAGGAATGGAGGCACATGCTCGAGTGCACGTAGAGAGATCTGCAGCAATTACCAAGGGACACTGAGACCCAGGGGCCTCACAAGGCAGGGCTGATGGGAAGCCAAGGCTGTCTGCTCAGCCCTGAGACTCTGCCCATCCAAGTCAAGCACAGAGGCTCTTGCAATTTTGCAAGTCTTGTCTCATAAGTCTGTCTGTAGCACAGAAGTTCTCCTGGCATAGACACAGCTGATCCTCATAACCAATTGGCCTGGAGGTCAACTCCCCCCTCTGATAACAACTACAAACAAAACTTAACTATAACAAGGCTGTACACACGTTCACAAAGGGGTACACCAAGAGTGTCCACCTCAGATAACTGGGGAGGCTGAGCCTTTGGGCCACATAGGACACTTAGCACACAAAGGTACTCTACCAACTCAGGGGAACAGAGAAAATGCAAAGACAAAGAATCAGATCACAAACAAAATAAATGGAGAAAAACAAACAACTAGATAGAGAGTTCAAAAACCATGGTTATAAGGTTTTTCAAGAATTTCGTAAAAAAGACCGATAAATTTAGGGAGACCCTCAAGGATGGGAAAAAAGGACCAACTAGAATTTAAACATACACTGACTGAAATAAAAAATACATAGAGAGCTAACAGCAGACTAGAGGAAGATAAGAATCAAGTCAAAGATTTGAAATACAAAGAAGCAAAAAACACTCAACTGGAAAAGCAAAAAGCAAAAAGAATCCAAAAACTTGAAGATAGTGTAAGGAGCCTCTGGGACAACTTCAAGCATACTAACATCAGAATTATGGAGGTGCCAGAAGTAGAGGGAGAGCAAAATAATGAAAACCTATTTGAAGAAATAATGACAGAAAACTTCCCCAACCTGGTGAAAGAAATAGACTTACAAGTCCAGGAAGAACACAGAACCCCAAACAAAAGGAATCCAAAGAGGACCATACCAAGACACATCATAATTAAAATACCAAGAGCAGCCGAGACTGGTTTGGCTCATTAGATAGAGCGTCGGCCTGCGGACTGAAGGGTCCTGGGTTCGATTCCGGTCGGGGGCATGTACCTTGCTTGCGGGCACATCTCCAGTGTGGGGTGTGCAGGGGGCAGCTGATCAATGTCTCTCTCTCATCGATGTTTCTGACTTTCTATCCCTCTCCTTCCCCTCTGTGAAAAATCAATAAAATATATTAAAAAAATAAATAAATAAAATAAAATACCAAGAGCAAAAGACAAAGAGAATATTAAAAGCAACAAGAAAAAAAGTTAATTATCAACAAGGAAGCACCCATATGATTGTCAGCTGATTTCTCAAGAGAAACTATGCAGGCCAGACGGGAGTGGCAAGAAATATTCAACGCGATAAATAGCAAGAACCTACAACCAAAATTACTCTATCCAGCAAAGCTATCATTCAGAATTGAAGGTCAGAGAGAGCTTCACAAACAAGAAAAAGCTAAAGGAGTTCATCACTGCCAAACCAGTATTATATGAAATGCTGAAAGGTACTCTTTAAGAAGAGGAAGAAGAAAAGGGTATAAGATAAAAAATTATGAACAACAAATACATATCTATCAACAAGTGAATCTAAAAATTAAGTGAATTAAAATTTTGATCAATAGAATAAACTGGTGAATATAATAGAATCAGGAGCACAGAAAGGGAGTGGACTGATAATTCTCAGGGGGAAAGGAGTGAGGGGGGCGCAGGGAGAGACTGGACAAAAATCATACACCTATGGATGAGGTCAATGGTGGGGAGGTAAGTTTAGAGGAAGGAGTGGGAGCCGGGTAGAGGGGAGCTATGGAAGGGAAAAAAAGAGAAACAAATGTAATAATCTCAACAATAAAGATTTAATTTTAAAAAAAAAAGAAAAAAAAAAAGAAAAAAATTGTGAACAACAAATATATATCTATCAACAAGTGAATCTAAAAATCAAGTGAATTAAAAATCTGATGAACAGAATATATTGGTGAATAGAAAAGAATCAAGGGCATAGAAAGGGAGTGGACTGACAATTCTCAAGAGAGAAAGGCATGAGGATAGTGGGAGAAGAGACTGGACAAAAATCATACACCTATGGATGAGGCCAGTGAGGGGGATGTAAGGGCAGAAGGTGGGGTGGAAGCCGGATGGAGGGGAGCTGTGCAGGGCAGGGGGAGGGGGAAGAACAATTTTAATAATCTGAACAGTAAAGATTTATTAAATAATAATAAAAAAAAGAGCCGTGGCTGATTTGGCTCAGTGGATCCCAGGTTTGATTCTGGTCAAGGGTGCATGCCTGGGGTTGTGGGTTTGATTCCCAATAGGGGGCATGCAGGAGGCAGCCAATCAATGATTCTCATCATTGATGTTTCTCTCTCTCCCTTCCTCTCTGAAATCAATAAAGATATATTAAAAAATAATAAAAAGTTGGAAGTACTGAGGAAGAAATCACTAAGAAATTGTTTAAATAATAATAATAATATGAAGTGATATGAAAAAATAGCAAATAAAGTTTCAAAACATATAATAGAGAATGGGAATGCCTAAATATATCAGAATATATGTTTATATACTGTATATGAGGCCCTAAGACTATAAGAAATGCAAAAAATTCACTATTAATAATTCATTCATTTTTTTAAATTAAATCTTTATTATTCAGATTATTACATTTGTTTCTCTTTTTTCCCCTCCATATCTCCCCTCCACCTGGCTCCCACTCTTCCTTCTACCCTTCCCTTCCCAGCATTGACCTGATCCATAGGTGTATGATTTTTGTCCAGTCTCTCCCTGTACACCACCCTCACTCCTTTCCCCCTGAGAATTATCAGTCCACTCCCTTTCTGTGCTCCTGATTCTATTATATTCACCAGCTTATTCTGTTCATCAATTTTTTTTTCCCCCTGAGAAGTCTTTTATTTTGGATTTGATTCAACCTAGTTGCAGGGAAAATCTAAATTTCATTAATAGATTTCAAAATGAATAAGGAAGACACTTAAATGGCAGATGCTGCCCTGAAGCCCGTTCAGAGCATCATTAGCATGAAAAACCTAATTCTTCCCCATTTGTTAAGGACTTACCTAAAGGAAATAATTTTTGAACACAAGTCCATTTAGACAATATACAGCAATGGAACTAGAAAACCATTTACTATCCATAAAGAAAACAACAAAACCATTTACTAGCCAATTACCATGTTTATGGGTATACTGAGTATAGCTACAGTCCCTGTCCAGCAGGAAAATTTAACAGAAAACCCTAGTCTATGCTGATAACAGCCGTCTATGGGTGTTGAAAAGGTAAAATATTTGTTCATATGCTCATTTCCCCATTAAACAACCAGACCAATGGAGCCAAAATACAGAAAGATCAAAGCACCAAGGCTGAGACAAAGTCAAGTGGCACCTGTGATATAAACCAAACAAGAGGAACTCAATGTTCCCTTATATACATTCTGCACAGCACTGGTTCCAATCTATGTGATCCCAGCCTTCGCTTTCTCCAAATTCAGCATTCTAATTGGCATACCCAGATCATTATTGGATTCTGCTTCTTGGGTCCTTTAATTTGCTATATATACACTCTACACTAAATGTAATTAACTGCAAAAAATAATCTCTTCAAGAAACCTTCATAACAAAATACCAGATTCCCTATTAACAATAAAAGGATCAAGTTTAACAGGCCAAAATAGATGACAAGTCTGTCAGAATGTACACAGATGGCACAGGACAACTCCACCCTCAGGCCCCCTGTGCTACACAAGAGTCATCAGCAAAGCCCCAAGGTGCAAGAGCTGTCAATATCCAAGTCAGTGGGAACTGAAGACTGTTTCTCATTTAGTCATCCTCTGAACTCTCAGCAGACCTTTCATCTGTAGCCACTTTCCAATTTGTGCGTTTGTTTGTTTTTGTCCTCTCTTGTATTTCACTGCTATCTACAGGAATACTGACTTTTATCTTTTTTTTCCCTTTTGGTTTTCTTAGTGTCTCTTTCCTCAGAACTGCTGGATGCTGAATCATCAGACTGAGAAGTGTCACTTTCTGCCTCTAAAACTAGAGCAGACTTTTTGAGAGACTTTTTCCTTGATTTTTTCTTATGCTTATGTGGTTGTTTCCTGGTACTAGAAGCCCCGGTTTCTTCTGAGAACTCGTTTGAAGAATCTGCTGTTATATCTGTGACTTCTTTTTTGCTTTTCTTCTGTTTTTTGTGTGACTTCTTTTTCTGCTTTTTTTTTGTGGGATTTCTTTGATTTCTTGTGTTTGTGAGATTCATGGGTAGATGATTTTTCCTGGGGAGATCTTTTTTTCCCATTGGTAATATCTTGATGATCACTGTCTGTTTCAAATTCTTCAGGGTATAACTCTTTATAACCACTGTGACCCCACCTGTCTGGCATGTTAGCTTCATAATCATATAACCTCTTATTCCAGGATTTAGCCTTAAGAAAATCATCTTCCAGTGCCTCAGAAATTTCATTCCTTGGCCTCCAATTGTCTCTTTGATTTTCTTCATCAAAACCATCACTACGCATCCGGCTTGAACTGCTGGGCAACATTTTCCTTTTGTTCCCCCGGTAAGCATCTTCCATCTGTTTCTCCAGTTCTCTTATTTTCCACATATCTGATTCCTCCTGAATCTTATTGTGAGCATCTGTATGCCGGATGACATTCCTTAGGAGGACTTTCCCCAATGGAACCTGGGACATTCTTCAATCGTGCACCGCGGCCTCGCGTGGCGGGGGTAGGGGGATGACTGTTCATCAATTTTTTAATTAACTTGATTTTTAGATTCACTTGTTGATAGATACGAATTTATTGTTCATAATTTTTTTTTTCTACCTTTTTCTTGTTCCTCTTCTAAAAGAGTACCTTTCAGCATTTCATATAATACTGGTTTGGAGTTGAAACCTTTAGCTTTTTCTTATCTGTGAAGTTCTTTATCTGCCCTTCAATTCTGAATGATAGCTTTGCTGGATAGTGTTCTTGGTTGTAGGTTCTTGCTATTCATCATGTTGAAAATTTCTTGCCACTCCCGTCTGGCCTGCATCGTTTCTGTTGAGAAATCAGCTGACAGTCGTATGGATGCTCCCTTGTAGGTAATGAACTGTTTTTCTCTTGCTGCTTTTAATATTCTCTTTGTCTTTTGCTCTTGGTATTTTAATTATGATGTGTCTTGGTGTGGTTCTCTTTGGATTCCTTTTATATGGGGTTCTGTGTGCTTCCTGGACTTGTAAATCTATTTCTTTTACCAGATGTGGGAAGTTTTCAGTCATTATTTCTTCAAATAGGTTTTCAGTATCTTGCTCTCTCTTCTTCTGGCACCCCCACAATTCTGATGTTGGTAGGCTTGAAGCTGTCCCAGAGGCTCCTTACATTATCTTCACATTTTTGGATTCTTTTCTTGCTTTTCCAATTGAGTGTTTTCTGATTCTTTATATTCCAAATTTTGACTTGATTCTTGCCTTTCTCTAGTCTGCTGTTAGGACGATGTGTAATAATTTTTATTTCAGTCAGTGTATGTTTAATTTCTAGTTGGTCCTTTTTCATCTCTAGTTGGACCTTTTCCATCTCTAGTTGGTCCTTTTCCATCTCTAGTTGGATCTTTTCCATCTCTAGTTGGTTCTTTTTCATCTCCTCTTGGGTCTCACTAACTTTATCCAACTTTTCTAGGATATTCTTGAAAAACCTTATAAGCGTGGCTTTGAACTCTATATTCAGTCATTTGTTTTTCTCCATTTCTTTTGTTTGTGATCCCTTCCCTTGTCTCGGCATTTTTACTATGCCAGGAGAACTTCTGTGTTGGATTCAGCCTTATGATACAAAACTGCCAAAGCCTCTCTGTTGAGCTTGGGATGGGTGGAGTCTCAGGGCTTAAGAGACCGCCTTGCCTTCCAGTCGGCCCCACCCTCCACAGCCCCTGAGTCTCACATGACTGGGTAATGGCTGGAGTGGTCCGTGTGCGTGCGGGCTCTCTCGCAGTGCCTGTAGGCTGCTGCCCCTCCAGTTCCCTTGCGCTCCGGGACTATATGAGTCTGGGTCCCCAGGGTTTCGCCGGAAACTGGGGTTTAATGGAGTTAGAAGTGGCACAGTTGGGAGGGTCTGTCTCCCGCCCGCTCGTGAAAGCCAGCAGCACAATCAACAGTCGGTCCTCTGTGCGCAGTGCCGTGTGTGCCACCAGACTTTTGATCTTTTGCAACTCCCCTAAATTTCCGTGCACTTCTCCCTTTTCACAGTCCAAACTCCTCCCGTATGAGTTTCGGCTGGATCTGGTGTTTAGTGTCGTAGGATAAGGGGTTCAATGCCTTTGAGAGTCACCGTCTCCCTCCCGCCAGAGAAAGCGGCACCCACTCTCTCCACGCACACAGCTTTTTGCAGCTCTTCTGGGTCTCTGTGAACCCCTCTCTTTCATTCTAGTTGTAGAATTTCCACTCAGCCAGCTTTCCTGTGGTTCTGGATGATGTCCGTTCTGTCTTTTAGTTGTAGTTTTGAAATTGTTGTGTGAGGCAGCAGTATAGGTGTTTACCTATGCCGCTATCTTGGATTCTCCAATAATTCATTCTTGAATGGCTCTCCTTAAAAGTCAAATTGCCCCCCTGTGGAGTGTGTGCCCCACGTTGGGAACCACTGATCTAAAGAGTATTATGCTCAATGCAATAAGTCAGACAGAGAAAGAAAAATACAGTATGATTTTACTTATACTGTATATAGAACTTAAAAACAAAAAACCTAAACTCATACATAAAGCAATAGACTATTGACTGGTAGAGACAGAGCAGGAGAGTGTTGGAAGAAATGAAATTTTCAGTTATAATATCAGTAAGTCATGGGGAATATAATGTGCCGGTGGTGACGAGAGTTAATAACACCAGACTGCATAATGAAAGTTGCGAAGATCTGAAAAGGTCTTATAACAAGAAAAAAAAATTTTTTTATTAACTATATGAGGTTACTAATGCTAACTAAACTTACTGTGACCTGGCAGTGTACAGAAGCATGGAATTATTATGTTGTAGGCCTGAAATAAGTATATTGTTATATGCCAATTATACTTCCATTTTTAATAAACTGAAGCCTAAGGTCTTTTATTATATAAACAATGAGTAATCATTGAAAATCAATGAAAATCAGGAAAGACCAAAAAATAAAATAAAAGCAAATCAAGAAATGGACACCCAAAAAACTACAAACACCAATCATAAAGGATATATGCACCCCTATTTCATAGCAGCACAATTTACAATAGCTAAGATTTGGAAACAGCCTAAGTGCCCATCCGTAAATTAGTGATTAAAAAACTGTGGCACATTTATATTACACAATGGAATACCATGCCGCTATAAAAAAAAAAAAAATGAAGGAACTTTTATCATTTGCAACAGCATGTATGGAACTGGAGAGCATTATGCTAAGCGAAATATGCCAGTTGGAGAAAGATAAATATTACATATGTCCTCACTCATATGTGGGATATAACGATCAACATAATTTGATGAACAAGAATAGATCCGGAGACAAATGGCAGGGGAAGGGGGGGAGGGAAGTTAGAGAACAACCAAAGGACGTATATGCATGCATATTAGCATAACCAATGGGCATAGACACTGGGGCGGTGGGGGCTTGCTCGAGGTGGGAATGTCTGGTGGGGGGTGGCCAATTGGGGAAAAAGGAGACATATGTAAAACTTTAGACAAAAATAAAAAAATTTAAAAAAAGGAAAAAGAAATGACCAAATAAAAATTACCCAAAGATATTGACAACAATTTGATCTATTTCCTTCACCTTTTATATTTATAACATATATAATATATATTTTTGTATATTTGACAGTTGTAAATGTTAACTGAAATTATTGTGATCTGAAAAAACCAGAAACATTTTCATACACCTAAAACTAATATAATATGTCAATTATATCTCAGTAAAAAAAAAAAGTAGCTTCATGACAAAAACATTTCTTCAGTTGTGTAATAAAAAATACTTTTATTTTCAGGAAGATGATAAAGAAGAAAGTCATTATTTTTTTTATTCAAACACTAATGAAAACAAGAATGACATTTTAGGAACAATTCATGATATAAATTCATCTTTAATACTTGAAGTACCCAAGGTATTTAGTAAATTTATTTCCCATTTGAATGTTTTGCTATGAGCTAAAGTTGCTATAAAGAAGACAAATCTTGTTTCCACTACCTTACCTAAATATATAAAACTTACATATTTTTCTTCCCCACACCCTCATCATGCCCCAAAACAGTCAAGACCCTAACCATCCTATTGTCTGTGTCCATGAGCCAAGCATATATGCATACAAGGTCTTTGGTTGATTATCTCATGCCCAACCACCCTCCCCAACCTTCCCTCAAGTTTCCACATACTGTTCCATGCCTCCATGTCTCTGGACCCACTCTATTCATCAGTTTGTTACTTAAATTCCACATATGAGTGAGATCATGTCATACTTGTCTTTCTCTGACTGACTTATTTTACTTGGCATGATATTCTCTAGGTCTCTCCATGTCTATCTCAAAGTATAAGAGATTCTTCTTCTTCTTTTTTTTTTTTACTGAATAATATTCCATGATATAAATGTACCAGCCTTTTTATCCATTCATCTAATGATGAACACTTGGGCTGTTTCCAGAACTTAGCTATTATAAATTGTGCTGCTGTGAACTTTTTCATTGCTAGTTAGGATTTTTTAGGATATATTCCTAAAAGTGGAATCACTCGGTCAAATGGCAATTCCATGTTTAATTTTTTGAGGAAACTCCATATGTTTGCCATAATGGCTGCACCAGTCTTCATTCCCACCAGTATACCGTTTCCCCAAAAATAGGACAGTGTCTTATATTAATTTTTGCTCCCAAAGATGTGCTAGGTCTTATTTTCAGGGGATATATGGTACACATTTATTGTTGAACAAAAAAACAAAAAAAAGAAAATTTATTACCTGTATATGGTACGGTAGTAGTAATCACAAACCAGCTCACTGATTGGCCGCAGCGCAGCCGGGGCTATTCAGGCAGTGCGAGGTCTTTAAATCAGGAGTCAGACGCCTTACAGTAGCTTTGGGGGCCTTATATCTGGGGAGGCCTTATCAGGGAGGTCTTATTTTTTGGGGAGTGCCTTATATTACAGCGAGAGGCAAAACTGGAGGTAGGTCTTATTTTCGGGGGATGTCTTACTTTTGGGGAAACAGGGTACTAGGGTTCCTTTTTCTCCACATCCTCACCAGCACTTGTCATTTGTTGATTTGTTAATGGTAGCCATTCTGACAGGTGTGAGGTAATATATGTTTTAATTTGCATCTCTCTGATGATCAGTGACTTTGAGCATTTTTTTATGTCTCTTGGCCATCTATATGTCCACTTTGGAGAAGTGTCTATTTAAGTTCTTTGCCCATTTTTTAATTGGATTGTTTATCTTCCTTTTGTTATGTTGCATGAGTTCCTTATATATTTTGGATATTAACCCTTTATCAGATGAATCATTGCCAAATACATTCTTCCACACAGTGGACTCCCCTTTTGTGTGTGTGGCTTTTTTTAGTTTTTATAGAGAATCAAACATTAAAAAAACTTTAATTCTAGCCTGATAGCGCCAGGTGCAATGTCTGTGGACAGACTCTGGGTACACACGTGGCTCCAAGAAGGCCCCTGAGAGGGACTTACCTTCAAGGAGCCGACCCAAGGTGAAGGGAGGAAAGGCCCCCAAACAGGGAGTTGAGGCAAGCATGGGGAAAAGGTGCTAATTCTTGGCAAAGGAGATCTTCATGGTGTTATTCTGGGTGATCTTAAAGCCTTGTAGGGCATTGTGAGCAGTCCCTGCCTGAACCTCATTGTCAAGCTCCACAAAGCAATGTTGTACAACCCTGGGACCAGCTAGACCTCCTTAAAGCGAGGGAACTGATTGAAAAGCATGGACAGCATGAGCTCATTTGTCTCCTTGGGCAGGTTGGTGAGGAACAAGATGTGACTTGGTGGGTTTTCTGAAAGAGGCTGAGCAGGTGGCATCTGCCATGGCATAAGCTGCTGTGGGACATGGTCCCCGGTGGTATTTGGCTAGGTGCAAGGCCTAAAGATGGGATCATGTTAGGGGGCGGCACGTAGAGACTGGCCTGGCATGTGGTGCATGATTTGAGATGCCTGAGTCACCACTGGCGGCATGCCTGGGATAGGCCTCCCACACCCTGCATGGTCTTCTTTGCAGCTGGGATCTCCTGGCTCTTGAGCTTCCTCTTCTCCTGCTTACGTTCTTGCTCCATGAAAGAGCCCTTCATTTTGGCAATGATATCCAAGTTGGTCTTGGCATACTGGATACACATGGGCTTGTCGTAGAAGAGGAATTCCTGAATGGAAAAGATGACAAAGGCCTGGCCCCTCATCTTCAGGCTCCGTGGCACCAGGATGTGCAGGATCTTGCTAAACTGGAGAAAGTAACATACAGGGACTTCATCTCACCCTTCTTGATCTTCTCATTGAGGTTGTTGATATAAATAGTATGGTTGGGTGGGGTCTTTAGGAACTGCCATGGAGGGAGGTGCCGCATTTCTAAATGCCAAGTACCTTCCTTCTCATTTTGTTGATGGTTTCTTTTGGTGTGCAAAAGCCTTTTATTTTGATGTAGTACCATTTGTTTACTTTCTCTTTAGTTTCCTTTGTCCTATTTATCTGTAAACATATTGCTATGAGAGATATTCGAGTTTTTGCTGCCTATGGTTTCTTCCAGGATTTTTATGCTTTCATGACTTACATGTCTTTTATCCATTTTGAGTTTATTTTTGTGTATGGTGGTCTAGTTTCATTTTTTTTTTTGCATATATCTATCCAATTTTTCCTGCACCATTTATTGAAGAGACTCTCTTAACTCCATTATATGCTCTTGACTCCTTTGTCAAATATTAACTGCCAAAACGGGTTTGGCTCACTAGATAGAGCGTCAGCCTGCGGACTGAAAGGTCCCAGGTATGATTCTGGTCAAGAGCATGTACCTTGGTTGGGGGCACATCCCAAGTAGAGGATGTGAAGGAGGCAGCTGATCAAAGTTTCTCTCTCATCGATGTTTCTAACTCTCTATCCCTCTCCCTTCCTCTCTGTAAAAAAATCAATAAAATATATATTTTTTTAAAATTAACTGAGTCTAATGCCTGGGTCAATTGCTCTGTTCTATTTCATTGATCTATATGCCTATTCTTGTGCCAGTACCAGGCTGTTTTGATTTTGGTGGCTTTTAGTATAACTTGGTACCTGGTATTGTGATTCCTCCAACTTTGTTCTTCTATCTCATTTGCTGTGGCTATTCAGGGTCTCTTTTTGGTTTCATATAAAATTTTGGAGTATTTGTTCTAGATCTGTAAAAATGCTGGTGGTATTTTAATAGGAATTGCATTGAATCTGTAGGTTGCCTTTGGTATTCTAATGATGTTGATTCTACCAATCTGTATGACTTTTTCCTTTACTATATTAGGGAAGTTTGCTGACAATATTTCTTCAAATACACTCTCTATCCCTTTCTTCCTTTATGCCTCTTCTGACAAACCTGCTATTTGAATATTGTTATATTTCATGTTGTCCCACAGCTACCTTAAGCTGTACTCCTGATTTTCATCAGAAAGAATATATGCACCCCTATGTTTATGGCAGCATTATTTACAATTATCTAATATCTGGAAACAGCTCAAGTGCCTACTAGTAGACAAATGAATAAAAAAGCTGTGGTACATGCCCTCATCAGTGGTTAGAGCATTGGCCTGTGAACTGAAGGATCATGGGTTCAATTCTAGCCAAGGACATGTACCTCGGCTGCAGGGGGTGCATTCAGGAGGCAATCAATGTGTCTCTCCCACATTGATATTTCTCTGTATCTTCCCCTCCTTTACACTCTCTCCAAAAATCAAGGAGAAAAAAAAAATATCCTCGGGTGAGGATTAAAAATTTTTTAAAGCCGAAACCAGTTTCGCTCAGTGGATTGAAAGGTCCCAGGTTCAATTCCGGTCAAGGGCATGTATCTTGGTTTTGGGCACATCCCCAGTAGGGGGCATGCAGGAGGTGGGCGCTGATCAATGTCTCTCTCTCATTGATGTTTCTAGCTCTCTATCCCTCTTCCTTCCTCTCTGTAAAAAAAAATCAATAAAATATATATATATATATAATTTTTTTAAAAAGCTGTGGTACATATACACAATGGAATATTATGCAGCTGTAAAAAAGAAGGATCTTGTTCCCTTTGAGACAGTATAGAGGGACCTGGATATTATGCTATGTGAAATAAGCCAGACAAAGATAAGTATCACATGATCTCACTTACATGAGGACTCTAATGAACAAAATAAACTGACAAAATAGAATCAGAAACATTGAAGCAAGCAACAGAGTGAGGGATCTCAGAGGGAAGCGAGAGGGGAGGAGATTATGGGTGGGAAAAGATTAACCAAAGAACTTATATGCATAACCCATTGACAGAGACAATAGAGTGGTGAAGTCGTGGAGAGGGGAAGGGATCAAGGTGGAGTGCGTCAGTGGGGGTGGGGGGGAAGGGTATTTATAATACTTTCAATAAAGATAAATTTTTTAAAAAAACCACAATAACACCATAAATAAACAAAAAATAACAGCAAACTTTTGGTACATGGGATGACAATCAACTGAGCCATACTGGTCAGAGTGATAAATATTTGTGAGTAAACAAACAAAAACAGAAAACAAAAATGTACTTATACTTATTAGGGTGACATTGGTTTCAGGGGTACAATCCTATAATACATATTCAGTGCACTGCATTGTGTGCTCACCATCCAAAGTCTAATGTCTTTCCATCACCAAATATTTGAAGTACTTTACCTTCTTCCACCTTCTCCTAACCTCCTTTCCCTCTATTAACCACAATTTTGTTACCTGTGTTTGAGTTTGGTTTGGTTCATTTGTTGCTTTCTGTTTTATATCAAAATTGAGGTCTGGTGCACTGGTGGGGTCCCTCAGCCTGGCCTACACCCTTGCACAATCCAGGACCTCCTCGGGGGGTGTCTGGCTGCCAGTTTTGGCCCAGTCCCACTGGCCTGATGGATGTAGTAGTGCGTGAAGCAGCAGGCCGCTGGGGAGGAGCCCAAGCCCAGGCTGAGACCCGAGCTGCTCCAGCTCATCCTGGCCTCGCTGCCGCTGCTGTTCAGTAGCACTGCCGTGGAGGCAAGAAAGGTTCGCACACCTGCAGCTGTGCCTGCCAGCCAAGAGCCTGGTATCTATCGCCCATCAACAGAGCGGAGGTCCTGCTGTGAGAGCACACTGAACACCTGGGAGCAGCTCCTGTTTTGAGCGTCTGCCTGTGGTGGTCAGTGCATGTCATAGCAACAGTTCAAATGATGAACCAGTCGTTTGGTTGCTTAGGGTTTTATATAAATATATATAAGTGAAATCATAAGATTCTTGTCCTTTTCCATCCAACATGTTTCTCTTAGCATGATATTCTCTAGATCCATCCATACTGTTGCAAATGGCAATACAATATTTCATCAATTTTTATGGCTGAGTTGTATTCCATTGTATATATGTACCACATCTATTTATCCCCCAAAGGACACTTAGCATATTTCCAGGTCTTGACTATGTGAATAATCATGCTGCAATGAAGATAGGGGTATATACTAGTATATCTTTACAAATAAATGTTTTCACATTTTTCATCATTTAGTCTTTACAAAAAATGCTATGAAGTACTATTACTCATTTTATTGATGAGAAAACTGAAGCTTCTAGACAGAGTAAGTAACTAGTGGGGATTATCCTATATAATAAAAGCCTAATATGCTAAGTGTCAGGTCATCTGTTCAACCAATCAAAGTATAATATGTTAATGATATGGTAAAGCCACTCAACCACTCGCTAGGATGTGCACTGGCCACCAGGGGGCAGATGCTTCAACTGGTAGGTTAGCTTGCTGCTGGGGTCTAATTGATCAGGACTGTGTGAGATAGGCAGGATATGCCCTGAAGCCCTCCAGCGATCTCTCCCTGGCTGGCCAACCTCCTGCGTCCCTCCCTGGCCTCAATCAGGCACTAGTGGGGTCCCTTGGCCTCTCGCAATCCAGGACCCCTTTGGGGGATGTAAGAGAGCAGGTTTTGGCCCAATCCTGCAGGCCAGGCCAAGGGACCCCACTGGTGCATAAGTTCATGCACTGGGCCTCTAGTTATATAGATAATGAGTAGAGTTGAAATTCAAACCCAGAGCTTGGACTCCTAACCTTCTTCTGCACATGAAGTTTTACAACCCTGGAGGGTAGGCTGTGTAACTGCCAGAAGCAGACACAGGGAATACATTACATTTCAGTGAGTTCCCCAGAGGGATGCTCATTGTCTTTGAGAGAAGGAAGGTTTTCTAGGAGAATGAGATCACATTTCTACCATGATAGCAAATATTAACTTTACATCACAAGGGTCTAAAATATTTACTATATGCCCAACCAGGTGGCTCAATTGGTTGAAGCATCATCCCATAGACAAAACTGTCACAGGTTTGATCACAGTAGGAGTGTGTATGAGATGGGGCAGAAACAGAATACTGTGAACCAACTAGAATGTTAAGAAATATTAATCACGCTCTGTTAACCATGATTGTTTTATTCTGACCAAAGAAGGCACATTCGAACCTGCCTGGCAGTTACACAGGACCTGGAAGCTCACCTGGAAATGCAGCCCATCCTACCCATTTGGAACAGCCTATTATCATGGAAAGATTAACAACTTTGCTACATAAACCAGAAACACCAGCCCTCTGAAGACCCCCCACCCAGCCCTTGCTTATCACTAGCCCTTTGAAGATCCCCAGTCCTCTGCTTACCTATTAACTGCCTATTTGGCATACCCTTTGGCTATTTCCCCATTTAATCTTTGCCTTTTACCCAAAATAAGTAACTGGCTTATGATGGGGTGCAGAACAGATTTTTGTGGTAACCTGCTGCTCTCCCATATTGCTGGCAGTATTGGAATAAATGCTCATATACGATTCAACCCTGTCTCTGCTTAATTGGCTCAAGTAGTGACAGGCAGCACAAACCCATAGTTTGTCTGGTTACATATGGGAGGCAACCAATTGCTGTTTCTCACATGTTTCTCTCTCCCTCTCTAAAAAAATCAATAAACATATCCTCAGGTGAGGATTAAGCAAAAAAAAAAAAAAAAATATATATATATATATATTTACTGTATGGTGACTTATCAAAAATGTCTGTTGATTGCCAAGACTGGTTTGGCTCAGTGGATAGAGCATCGGCTTGCGGACTGAAAGGTCCCAGGTTTGATTCCGGTTGGGGGCATGTGCCTTGCTTGCAGGCACATCTCCACAGTGGGATGTGCAGGAGGCGGCTGATCGATGTCTCTCTCTCATCGATGTTTCTGACTTTCTATCTCTCCCTTCCTCTCTGTAAAAAGTCAATAAAATATATTTTTAAAAAAATGTCTGTTGACTTCTGTTGTATAGCATGTCCACTTACAAAATTATCATTAAGCCACTTAATTTTTAATTTAAAAAATTACCTGTTATGTGCCCATGTTCACCACTGTTATTCGACACTAGAGGCCTGGTGCATGAATTTGTGTACAGGTGGAGTCCCTCAGTCTGGCCAGCAATTGAGCCATATCAGGGAGGCTGGCCAGCTGGGCTGGGGTGGGGGGAGACCATGAGAGATTGGCCAGCCAGCCATGGGAGGTTGGCTGACTGCAGGAGGTTGGCAGTCGGAGCACACTGACCACCAGGGGCAGCTCCTGCATTGAGCAACTGTCCCCTGGTGGTCAGTGCATGTCATAGCAATTGGTCAGCCAGTCATTTGGTCGTTTGGTTGCTTAGGCTTTTAAATATATAGATAGTACTGAAAGTTCTAGCCAGAGCAATTAGACAAGTAAAAGATACAAAAGGCATCCAAGTTGTAAAAGAAGATATATAATAAGGAGGTAATATGCAAATTGACCATCACTTCAACACACAAGATGGCTGCCTTCATGTGGTTAAAGATGGCCACCCCCATGTGGACACAAGATGGCTGCCACAAGATGGCTGGCAGGGGAGAGCAGTTATGGGCGATCAGTCCAGCAAGGGAGGGCAGTTGAGGGAGGGGGAGACCCAGGCCTGTAGGGGAGGGCAGTTGAAGGGGACCAAGCCTGCACAGGAAGGCAGCTGGATGGGACCAGGCCTGCAGGGGAGGGAAGTTAGGGGTGATCGAGCCAGCAGAGGAGGGCAGTTGGAGGCAACCAGGCCTGCAGGGGAGGGCAGTTGAGGGGACCAGGCCTGCAGGGTAGGACAGTTGAGGGTGACCAGGCCTGCAGGGGAGGGGAGTTGGGAGTGACCAGGCCTGCAGGAAAGGGCAGTTGGGGGGAACCAGGCCTGCAGGGGAGGGCAGTTAGGAATGACCAAGCCAGCAGGGGAGGGCAGTTAGGGGTGACCAGGCCAGCAGGGGAGGGCAGTTGGGGGTGACCAGGCCAGCAGGGGAGAGCAGTTGGGGGTAACCAGTCCTGCAGGGGAGGACAGTTGGAGGTGATCAGACCTGCAGGGGAGGGCAGTTGGGGGGAACCAGGCCTGCAGGAAAGGGCAGTTGGGGGGAACCAGGCCTGCAGAGGAGGGCAGTTAGGGATGACCAAGCCAGCACAGGAGAGCAGTTAGGGATGACCAGGCCAGCAGGGGAGGGCAGTTGGGGCTAACCAGGCCTGCAGGGGAGGGCAGTTGGGGGTGACCAGGCCTGCAGGGGAGGGCTGTTAGGGGCAATCAGGCTGGCAGGAGAGCAATTAGGCATCCATCAGGCTGGCAGTGGAGTCGTTAGGAGGTGATCAGGCTGGCAGGCAGAAGTGCTTAGGGGCAATCAGGCAGGAAGGCAGGTGAGCATTTGGGAGCCAGCAGTCCTGGACTGTGATAGGGATGTCCAACTGGGACTAAACGGGCAGTTGGACATCCCTCGAGGAGTCCCAGATTGGAGAGGATGCAGGCTGGACTGATGGACACTCTCCCCTCGCACCCTCTGCCACCCCCACCCCCATACTTTTCATACTTTGAAAAAGTATGAAAATTCCAAAGACAGTGAGGAAAAATTAGATATATACCCAATATCCCAAGAAAATGTATACACACTTTAACAGCTGATAGCTCAGTTTTGAAAATGAAATGTTATTTTAATAAATAACATTTGTTTAATAAATAACATTTAATACATAACAATTGTTCAAAATGTATGTATACATTTTGGGGGGGTCACCCTATATGTCATTTTGGACACTGCAGAAAATAGGGGGAAGGGTTTTGGGATTTCAGTGGAGAATCAGGCAATTCACAGGTAGCAAACAAATTCTTCAAAAGCAACTCAGAAACCATGGGATCGAGGGAACTCTAGTGAACAGATTTTTGCATGGATCCTTCCTGTCTACCATACTTAATTCAGATGTGCTAACGTGATTATGCTAAGGCAATTATGCTTAACGTTCCCTTCCCCAAGTAGGTTTTCCTATCTGAATCTATTTAAGAGAGCAAAAGGGATAAAAAAGAAAGAGTCTCTTTCTGAGTTTGTTGGGCTTTAACTGTTTTCAGCTCCCAGGAGACTCACTCCTGACCTCCAGTTTCTATAATACCTATCTGCAACACACAATCCAAAAAGGAAACTAAGAAAGCAATTCAATTTACACTAGTATCTTAAAGAATAAAACCAAGGAGAAGAATTTAACCAAGGAGAAAATTTTTACATTAAAAACTAGAAAATACTGCTGTAAGAAATTAAAGACAAATAGATGGGATTTACTCCAGGAATCCAAGATGGCAGCATAGGTAAACACCTACACTGCTGCCTCGCACAACATTTCAAAACTACAACTAAAAGATAGAACAGACATCATTCAGACCACAGAAAAGCTGGCTGAGTGGAAATTCTACAACTAGAAGGAAGAGAGGGGCTCACGGAGACCCAGAGGAGCTGCAAAAAGCTGAGGTACAGAGAGGCGCGCATGGAGAGTGGGTGCTGGAGTACCTGTCTGGCTTTCTCTGGGACTCCCAACTGCACTAAACCCCTTATCCTATGGCACTGAAGCCCAGGTCCAGCCAAAACTCATACAGGGGGAGTTTGGACTGTGAAAAGGGAGGAGTGCACGGAAATTTAGGGGAGCCACGAAAGGGCAGAAGTCTGGTGGTGTGCACAACATTGCATGCAGAAAATGACTGCTGATTGTGCCACTGGCTTTCATGAGAAGGTGGGAGACAGAACCTCCCAACTGCACCACTTCTAACTCCACTAAACCCCAGTTTCAGGCGAGACTCTGGGGACCCAGACTCATATGATCCTGGAGTGCAGGGGAACCAGAAAAGCAGCAGTCTAGAGGCACTGCGTGCGCACACAGGGACCATTCCAGTGATTACCCAGAGACATGTGAGACCCAGAGGCTATGGAGGCTGGGGCCGACTGGAAGGCAAGTCGGTCCATTAAGCCCTGAGACTCCACCCATGCCAAGCTCAACAGAGAGCCTTTTGCAGTTTTGCAAGTCTTGTATCATAAGGCTTGAATGCAACACAGAAGTTCTCTGGCATAGTGAAAATGCAGAGACAAAGGAAGAGATCACAAACAAAAGAAATGGAGGAAAACAAAGGACTGGATATAGAGTTCAAAACCACGGTTATAAGGTTTTTCAAGAATATCCTAGAAAAGAGGGATAAATTTAGCAAGACACAAGAGGAGATGAAAAAGGACCAACTAGAGATGAAAAAAGACCAACTAGAAATTAAACATACACTGACTGAAATAAAAAATATTATACAGAGACCTAACAGCAAACTAGAGGAACACAAGAATCAAGTCAAAAATTTGAAATATAAAGAAGCAGAATACACTCAACTGGAAAAGCAAGAAGAGAAAAGAATCCAAAAATGTGAAGATAATGTAAGGAGCCTCTGGGACAGCTTCAAGTGTACCAACATCAGAATTGTGGGGGTGCCAGAAGAAGAGAGCAAGATACTGAAAACCTATTTGAAGAAATAATGACTGAAAACTTCCCACATCTGGTGAAAGAAATAGACGTAATTACAAGTCCAGGAAGTACACAGAACTCCAAATAAAAGGAATCCAAAGAGGACTAACTACACCAAGACACATCATAATTAAAATACCAAGAGCAAAAGACAAAGAGAAATACAATTACCTAAAAGGGAGCACCCTTATGACTGTCAGCTGATTTCTCAACAGAAACAATTCAGGCCAGATGGGAGTGGCAAGATATATTCAACGTGATGAATAGCAAGAACCTACAACCAAGAATACTCTACCAAGCAAAGCTATCATTCAGAATTGAAGGGCAGATAAAGAGCTTCACAGATAAGAAAAAGCTAAAGGAGTTTATCAACTCTAAACCAGTATTATATGAAATGTTGAAAGGTACTCTTTAAGAAGATGAAAAAGAAAAAGGTAGAAGATAAAAAATTATGAGCAACAAATACATATCTATCAACAAGTGAATCTAAAAATTAAGTGAATTAAAATTTCGATCAACAAAATAAACTGGTGAATATAATAGAATCAGGAGCACAGAAAGGGAGTGGACTGGTAATTCTCAGGGGGAAGGGGTGAGGGGGGTGCAGGGAGATACTGGACAAAAATCATACATCTATTGATGAGGTCAATGCAGGAGAGGTAAGGATAGAGGGAGGGATAGGAGCCGGGTGGAAGGGAGCTATGGAGGGGAAAAAAGAAACAAATGTAATAATCTGAATAATACTTAATTAAAAATAAAAATAAAAACCAACTAAAAAAACAAAGACAAATAGATGGAAACATATCTATGTTTTTAGGTAGAAAGACTTCATATTAGTAAACACCAACAAACTGATTTGCAGATTTCTCTCAATCCTTCTCAAAGTTCCAACAGCCTTATTTGCAAAAATGGAAAAGCCAATCCTTAAATTCATATGGAATTACAAGAAACCTTGAATAGCAAAAACAATTCTTAAACAATACAAACTCAGAAGATTCAAACTTCCTGATTTAAAAGTAATACAAAGCTGCAGTAATCAAAACAGTGAGGTACTAGCATAAGGACAGACACAGAGAGTCCAGAAACAAATCCATACATTTATGGCCAATCAATAGGAAAACAGATTGTGCCAAAACTTGCAAAAGACTGAAGTTAAAACTGGACCATAACAAATCAGACATGTTTTTACATTATCCTAAAAAAAACACAGGAGGCTGTTCTCAGTCTATCCACAAGGACTAGCCAAATTAGCTAATGTTGCCTAAAATGAATCCAATCCAGCTAACTAACCTAAGTCTGCAGTTAGCAGTTGAATGACCCAGGTGACCTTGAGAGTTTAGCAGAACCAAAACTCACTCTTAGAGAATTATCATGTAAAAACCTTATCCTCACAGACCCATTTCTAAAGCAAGAGGTACCTAAAACTGTTGCCCAGCAGGAAAGAAAACCAGACACCATTAGGAATGTGTGACTCCAATCAACTATAGACCCTGCCACACTGGAATTCCTTTGTGCCTTCTCTCACCCTTCCCCAGACCTTATCTTAAAATGGCTAAGTTTCAAAATTATCCAATCAGATCCCCCCAAATCAGAATTTATGACTATATATAGGTTATCCCCTAAAAATGTATACACAATTTAATAGCTGATAACTCACTTAATTTTGAAAATGAACTATATATTAATAAACACTTTATAATTATTCAAAGTGTGTATACAATTGGGGGGGACATCCTGTATAACCTCTACTTACTTTTTAAAACTTGTCTCTTGCCCTGACAGATGTAGCTCAATGGTTGCAGTGTCTGTCCCCACATATTGAAGGGTCTTGGGTTCAATTCCAGTCAAGGGCACATACCTGGGTTGCAGGTTCTGTCAGGGTGTGGGTCTGTCTCTCACATCGATGTCTCTCTTCCCCTCCTTCCCTCCCATTCTCTCTCTCTTTCCCATCCGCCTTTCCCCCCCTCTCTAAATATCAACAGGAAAAATATCCTCATGTAAGGACTAACAACAATAACAACAACAAAGGGCAAAGGATGACAACATGAAGAGGGGAAAGTCAGATGACTGCTACCGATAGTAGCCAGAAGGAAAATGGAGGCGCAGTTGTCTGATGAGAAGTGGTATAGCAGCAAAACTCATCATTCATGCCCCTCGTGGGGAATTCAACGAGATGTTTAATGATGCTCAATTACTGCTTAATAATTAGATAACCTTCTCAGGGAAGGAGCAGCTCATGCATTTATTCAAAAAGTTCAACTGAATTACCTCATGACCCAGTTAATTCCACTCCTAAATATATAACCCAAAGTATTAAAAAACAGGGACTTGTCCTAGCTGGTTTGGCTCAGTGGATAGAGCATAAGCCTGTGGACTGAGGGGTCCTGGGTTCGATTCAGCCAAAGGCACATGCCTGGGTTGTGGGCTCAATCCCCAGTGTGGGGTGTGCAGGAGGTAGCTGATCAATGATTCTCTCATCACTGATGTTTCTATCTTTCCCTCCCCCTTCATCTCTGAACTCAATACAAATATAGTTAAAAAAATAATTAAAAAAAAATAAAAACAGGGACTTGCCTTGACTAGTTTGACTCAGGGGATAAAGCATCAGTCTGCAGACTGAAGGGTCCTGGGTTCACTTCCTGTCAGGAGCACATGCCCAGGCTCTGTCCCTCCTTGCCTCCCAGTAGGGGGCGTGTAGAAGGCAGCTGATCAATGATTCTTCCTCATCACTGATGTTTCCATCTCTCTCTCCCTCTCCTTTCCTCTATGAAATCAATCTCTATTGATAAAAGGATACTATGCTAATTAGATCGGACATTTTCCAGCCGTCCATCCGGACAAAGCCAGAGCAGACAAAGCCACAGCAGCTGTGAAGGCTGAGGGCTGGCAGCCGGGAGAGGTTCAGCTGGGAGATTGGGAGCAGAGGTGGCCTGGGAGAGGCCTCAGTGTGGGCCAGTTCAGTGTCAGGACTCCTTAGAGGCAGTCCGGGTCCCAGTGTTGCCGCTTCTGCAGAGCAGCTACAGAGTCAGTGGCAGGAGTGGCACAGATGGTCCCTGTACTATGCCTCCACAGAGGCTGGACTGGGTGCGACCTGCTGTGCCTCAATCTCCCCCAGCCCCTTCCCCAGCCAGCCTGGCCCCAGGTGGGTGAGGGATAGGGCCAGCGTTGAGAAGCGAGGGCCGAGGGCCTGCAGTGGTGGCAGCGGCAGCAGCAGCCAGCAGCAGCCAGCAGCAGCGGGGTGATGGGAGCAGCGCCTTCCCATAATTGGCATGGTCCCCTAAGGAGGGAGGTCAGATTGTGGTTTAGGCTCACCCCCCCCAAGCTGTCAGAAGGACATCCCTGAAATCTCTCAGACTATGAGAGGAGGCAGGCTGGGCAGAAGGACCCTCCCCACTGCAGTGCCCAAATTATCATGCACCGAGCATCTAGTAAAAACATTTAAAATAATAACAAAACAAAACAGGGACTCAAATAGATACCTGTACCCTCATGCTCAGTGTAGCACTGTTCACAATAGCCAAAAAGTAGAAAAAACTCAAATGTCCACTGATGGATGACAAATAGATAAAACGTGGTCCATCCATACAATGAAATATTCAGCTTTAAAAGGGGAGGAAATCCTGATATATGCTACAACATGGATGAACCTTAATAACATTAAGCTAGAGCCCTGGCCAGTGTGGCCTAGTTGGTTGGAGCATTGTCCCTACACTGAAAGGTCATGAGTTTGATGACCGGTCAGTGCACATACCCATGTTGTAGGTTCGATCCCCAGTCAGGGTGAATATGGGAGGCAATCAATCAATGTTTCTCTCTCACGATGTTTCTTTCTCTCTCTCACTCCTTTCCTTTCTCTCTAAAATCAATAAAAACAGCCCTAGCCAGTGTTGCTCTAAAGTTAGAGCACCAGCCCTCGCACAGAGGGTTCACTGGTTTGAACCTGAGTTGCAGGTTCAGTCCTTGACTCCGGTTGAGACATGATGTTTCTCTATCTCCCTCCCTCCCTTCCACTCTCTAAAAATCAATGGGAAAATATCCTCAGGTGAGGATTAACAACTACAAAAAGGTTCCTGACACAGTATTTGTTGAATGAATGAATGAAACAAAACTACAGAAATAAAGGCTGACAATAATGATCAGTAAATTAAACCTGAAGCTAGAAATGAAATGTGCTCTTTAATACTCGAAAATAATAATGAATACCTTCACTCATTAACTAGATCAAATTTAACTGACAACTAACATTAAATTTACAGTTGTTCAATGTAAAAGTAAAAGTTAGTGTTCCGACTGTCATTTTTTTTACTAATGAGGAAAGCTATAAGAATACATAGAATTCCCATTATATCTTTATCCAGATCCCCGGTTTTTAATACTAGCTTTATCTTTTTTCTATATATCCATTTTTGTTCTGACCTATTTGAAAGTACATAGTGTGGTTCTGGCCAGGTAGCTCAGTCAGTTAGAGCTGATACACCACAGTTGTCAGTTTAACATAAGCAGCATTCAAACCGGTGAAGAATTTTTGTGAGCTTTTTTGAGCCAAACTGATGACAAATGCCGGGAAACAGAATCTCAATGGATTGCAATAATGCTCCAGAAAATGGCAGTTTTGCACTTTAATACATTACAATCGAAAGAGGAGATGTTCAGTGGGTTACACGAAATCCATTGGTAATAAATTAAGAAGGCAGAAGCAAAGGGGGATGGGATAATCTCTGGGACTGGATAAAAACTAAAATGAAGAGAAACATACTTCTTTTATTTAGGTGGGTCCAGGATAGTTTACAGTTAACAATGAACTCAATAACACTGAAGGGATTTGTAGGTTCTGCAGAGCGGAGCCTGTGCTTTGAAGAGTCCAGAAAAAGGAAAATTACTTTGACATTTCAACCATATGTTATATGTTAGTATAGATGCAAAAAGATAATAGGCTCAGTTAAGGTAAAGATTGACCTTTGTCAGGGAAGATACCAGTCTAAAATATGACTACCCACCATAAACTGCTTTTTAGTTAAAAGTTTTCATTTCAGACCGTCTTTTGTGGTTACTTTAGGCTTTGAGTTTGGAAGGCAACCACGAAATCCTTCCCTGAGCTAATCAGGTTAGTATGTGGCCCCTTTTTGTCCACAGGCTCCATCTCTAGTCAGGGCACGTACAGTATAAGAGCAACCAATTAATGCATAAATAAGTGGAACAACAATTGATGTTTCTCTTTCTCCCTCCTTCTCTCCAAAATCAATAAACAAACATTTAAATAAATATGTAAGTAGTGTTTTTGAAAAGTTACATTGAGTAACATTTACCACTATTTTTATGCACACACAAATATGGCGGATCATTAGTTTGCATGCCATGTTATTGAATAAATTAGCATATTCCAGCATTCCATCTTATAATGATATAACACTTCATATGATGTTTCTACCAAGACCAAGTATACTGCTTTTTTTAGGTGGTACTGCATACTGCTAAGATTTTTTTGTTTCCCTCCTTCATACAAGCTTCTTAAACCTTGTTTATCTCACTTTTATCTGGAGTTTTACCTCCATCTTCATAGAAGCTCCTACAAAGCTGTATATAATAGGTTTTCTTTTTCACCCTTATACTAAAAAGTATGTACATATGGAAAGAAGATGGCTGCCAACAGGAAGGCAGACTTCAATATTGTGTGTGAGTGAGAAAACAAAGGGAGAGTGTGTGGTTGAACGGGGAGTGTTTGTTGGTGAGCTGAGGGACAGCTATACTCCAGGACATGGTGGGGAACTGTTGGACGGGGCTCCCCTGACCAGGCAGCCCCACTGCTGCTGGGTTCCCTCTCAGAGTGACCTGCTTGGGTGCAGAGATTGCACCATCTTGAAGGGGAAAGTGGATGTTATCCGAAGCCTGAAAAGCCTGGGAAATTTACAACTATGGCTCCCACTGAACAGCTGCAAACCCGAGAACACTGGTCCCCAAGTAGCGCAAGCACGCAATTCAGAGGAGCTCTATATTCCCTCATGGACAGGTCAGATTTCTCCTGGAATAAGGAGAGATCTGTGGTCCCGGCAGGAGAGAGAAACACGCATAGTGGGAGCTGGAAAAACGGGACGTCTGTGCCTAGAAAAATCTGTGGCTGTTGGGGCTGGCATGATCTGTGAATGTTGAAGGGGTCTGCAGAGCTGCTAACAGAAGGTGACTTTAAAAAGCAACCCATTTTGATTTGGGTGCAAAAGGAAAGCCTAAAAAATTTTGAAAGTGTGCCGGCTGCTTAGACCCCAGAAGAAAAGACTGCACAGACTTGTGCGCAGCCCCAGAGTTCACACACTTACGCTGGCTCTTCTTCCACCCTCTCTTTAAATCCTTGCTTCTGATTACTAAGTCCAATACATAGGATCAACCAATTGGGGACACTCTAAGAGACTGCAGGGGAAAGTTGTTTTTCTGGAACCTGGGGATCAGAGTGGGGAATAACCATCAGAGAACCAGCTCTGGGGCAAGCCACTCCCCCAAACTAGTATTAAGTGTCACAGGGAAAACAAATCTAAACACTAGCTAGAGAGGACCTATAGACCCGGAGGTCAATCCAGAAACACTGCCGCCAAGGGGTTGAATCACAAATTGACTCTTGTGTAAACACAAATAAGGGGATACAGCGGTACCTCAAGATACGAGTTTAATTCGTTCTGTAACCTTGAGGCGTGGGAAACTATGAGACGCTCGAGTCGCGGTAAACTGGTGGGTCGTGTGCAGCCGGCTGATCCGCTCGATTACTCGTATCTCAACTGTTGCTCGTATTTCAAAGCAAAAATCGCTCGCTCAACGGCCTCGTATCTCAAAATCTCGTATGTTAGGGCACTCATATCTCGAGGTACCACTGTATAAGAAATAAAGATGTGCTGCCTGCTTCAAAATCAGGACTGGCTTACAACACCGAGGAGCAGTGTAACACAGGGAACTTCAATACTGTCCTGACTAGAAAACAGGCATGCCAAATAGAACAGTAGAGGAAGTGAATGAACTTCACTACTGCACATTTTTATATTTGTTTTTTTCATCTTTTACTTAAACTGAATTTTTTTCTTTTTCCCTCACTCGCTTATACCTTTTTAATTAGACTTTTATTTTCAATCAGTATTATTACTACTGCTACTATTTTACCTTATTTAAAAAAAACTGTCATTATGGGGAGGGAAAAAAATGGCAGCAGAATAGACAGACGTGTCCTGGGCCTTCTCCCTGAGCAGACAGAGAGAACAGCTGAGGGTCACACAGGGAGTGTTTGTTGGCGATTTAAGGGAAACTATACTCCAAGAGAAGGTGGGGGACTGCTGGACGGGGCTCCCCTGACTGGGCAACTCCCACTGCTGCTCAGTTCCCTGCCTGAGCCACCAGCTCGGACGGGGAGACCGCGCCATCTTGAAGGGGAAAGTGGATGTTTACGGCAGCCTGGAAATCTACAGCTGCAGCACTCACCAAACAGCTCCGAGCCCCAGAACACCTCTCCCCAACTGACAGCACAAACACTCGGATTCAGAGGAGCTCCACACGCCACACAGAAAGGTCAGATTTCGCCTGGGATAAGGTGAAGTCTCTGGTCACGCAGAACAGAAATGTGCGCACACTGGGAGCTGGAGGACCAGGAGAAATCTCCATCTAGAGAAATCTGTAGCTACTGGGCAGAGCGTGATGAATGTGGAAGGGGGATTTCAGAGCTGTTAACAGGGGGGATCTCTAGAAAGCAACCCATCTTGATCTGATGCAGAAGGACAGCCTGGGCGTTATTAAAGTGGGCGGGCTCCTTGTACAGGAGCAGGGAAAGGGGACTACAGACTGGCTAACTTTCCTCTTCAGATCCTTGCTTCTGATTGCTAAGCCCAATACAAAGGATCACCCAGTTGGGGAAAGCCTAGGAGAATGCAGGGGAAAGTTGTTTTTTGGGAGCCTGGAGATCAGAGCTGAGCATGACTATTGGAGAACCAGCTCTGGGGCAGCACACTCAAACAAACCGCTACTGAGTTTGGGAAAGCAGGATCTAAGCATAGACTAGAGAGGATATGTAGTCTCGTAGGTCAATTCCAAAACACTGCCACCCAAGGGCTGACTCACAAATTGACTCTTGTCTACTCACAAAAGAATAAAGTGATTGAGACAAACCCACTGGCTTAAAAACTAGTGGAACGAAGTGAACCGCAATATTGTCCCAACTGGGAAACAGGAGTGCCAAACAGATTAATAGAGGAAGTGAATGACATTTACTACTACACATTCTATTTTTTTTCTTTATGTTTTAACTTCTTATTTTTTCATCTGTTACTTTTTATTTCCAATCAGTACTATTACTATTATTTTACCTTTTTGTAAAAAAAAGTGTCATCTTATTTTCTCTTTATTTTACTTTGGTATTACAATTCTACATTCTAATTTCATCTTTCCTTTAGCATCATTTTATTCTATCTCAACTCTACCTTTATGCCTTCACTCTCTTCCTAACTTTTCCCCTATTGCTGTTCTGTTTCTCTTACACTTTTCCTAATTTAGATCTTTTCTTTTCTTTTTACCCGATTAAAATTCCACCCCACTTATACATCTAATTTCCAATCCCTGGCTCCAAGTCCTTAGACACCTATCTCTTCTCTGTCTTCACTATCCAAATAATTGTTTTTCTCTCTGTCCTTTTGTTTTTGTTTGCTTGATTATTGAGTATATTGGTTTTTTTACACATTTTTGTGAGATAATTTTGCTTATTCTTTTTGTTTGGTTTTGTTTTTTTGGATGCTTTGATTTTGGTTGTTTTTTTACATCCGTTGTCCCTCCCCTCCCCTCTATATTAGTTGTTGTTTGTAGTTGGCATTAGTCTCCAGGTACTTGTAGTATTTGCTCCAGGTATTTGCTGGTAGTGCTGTTCTATTATAGTTTTCTCCCTATGTATATATTTTGTTCCCCTTCTCTTTACTTTTTTCTCTTATTTTTTTTCTTCCTTCTCCCAATCTCATTTTGTCACTCCTTCCTTTTCTTTTTATCTCTTTTTCTTCTTCTTTTCTCTCTTATATTTTAATTTTTCTCTCTGCTGGTCACCATTATTTGTGGCTATTAATATTATGAATACATTTCTGTTCAGTACCTTGTGCGTTGTACCTGGTTGTGTTGTTTTTGTGCCTTTAAATCAACACAGGAGTGAACTACATAACTAGACAACCAGAGAAGAGAGACCATGAGCAGACAAAGAAACAGCCCGCATATGAAAGAAAAGCAGGCATCACCACAAAAGAAAGTAAACAAAATGGAGGTATGCAACCTTCCAAAAAAAAAAAATTCAGAGAAATGGTCATAAATTGGTTGAAAAGAATGCAAGACAAATTTGACAATATGAGTAAAAACCAAGCGGAAATGAAGAAGAACCAAGAAGAAATGAAAAATGACATCGCTGCTGTAAAGAACTCAATAGAAAACATCAAAAGTAGACTAGAAGCAGAGGACCGAACCAGTGAGCTACAAGACAAGATAGGAAAAAATACCCAAATACAGCAGCTCCTAGAAAAAAAAAATAGAAAAGCAAGAAGAAAGCCTAAGGAACTTTGGGGTAATATGAAACAAAAAAACATCCGCCTAAAAAGATTTCCAGAAACAGTGGAAACTGAGAAAGGACTAAAAAACCTGTTTAAAGAAATAATGACAGAAAACTTCCCTGCTATAGGGAAAAAAAAACCACACAAATCCAAGAAGCTCACAGAGTCCCAAGCAAAATGAACACCAAAAGACCGACACAAAGGCAAATTATAATTAAAATGGAAAACACCAATGACAAAGTAAGAATCTTAGAAGCGGCTAGAGAGAAACAGAAAATTACCTACAAAGGAACCCGCCATCAGATTAGCAACTGATTTCTCAACAAAAACTCATTAGGCCAAAAGTGAATGGAATGAAATATACAAAGTCATGCAAAGGAAGGGTGTGAATCTAAGAATACTGTACCCAGAAAGGCTATCAATCAATATTGAAGGTGAAATCAGGAGCTTCACAAACAAAAAAGGATTAATGGAATTTATTACAACCAAAGCAGCAAAGCAAGAAATGCTAATGGGTCTGCTGTAAAAAAAACAGTAAAGTAAAGAAGAAAGAAAGAAAATGAAAAGAAATAGGAAGCGAAAAAGATACACAGGGATAAAAAATAAAAATGGTGATGAATACCTATCAATAATATCTTTAAATGTAAATGGATTAAATGTTCCAATCAAAAGACATAGAGTAACAGATTGGATAAGAAAACATGACCCATATATCTGCTGTCTACAAGAAACCCACCTCAGGAAAAAAGACGCACACAGACTGAGAGTGAAGGGATGTAAACTGTTTTTCAGGCAAATGGATATGAAAAAAAGCTGGGGTAGCAATACTTATATCTGACAAATTAGATCTCAAAGTGAAGGGCATAACAAGAGATAAGGAAGGCCACTTCATAATACTAAAGGGAGCAATCCAACAAGAATAACTCTGGTAAACATATATGCACCCAATACAGGAGCACCCAAAGACATAAAAAAACTCCTGGAGGATATCAAGGGAGATATTGACAGCAATACAATCATAGTAGGAGGCTTTAATACCCCCCTATCACCATTGGACAAATCCTCCAAACAAAAAATAAGCAAAGAAACATCAATCATAAATGACTCACTAGACCTGATGGAATTAATTGACATCTTCAGAACATTTCACCCCAAAGCCACATTCTTCTCAAGTGCACATGGGTCATTTTCAAAGACAGACTATATGTTGGCTCACAGGCAAAGTCTCTTCAAACTCAAGAAGATAGAAATCATATTAAGCATCTTCTCAGATCACGGTAGCATAAAACTGGAAATCAACTACAACAAAAACAATACAAAGAAATCAAACAGCATGCTATTAAAGAATGAATGGGTTACCAGAGAGATCAAAGAAGAAATAAAAAACATAATGGCAATAAATGACAATGAAAACAAAACAATCCAAAGTCTATGGGACACAGTGAAAGCAGTCTTGAGAGTGAAGTTCATAGCTCAACAAGCCTACTACAAAAAACAAGAAACAATGGTAATAAATTACCTAACTCTACAACTGAAAGAGTAAAAACGAGCAACAAGTAAAGCCCAGTGTAAGCAGAAGGAAGAAAATAGTGAAGATCAGAGCAGAAATGAATGACATAGAGACCAAAAAACAATACAAAAGATCAATAAAACCAAGAATTGTTTTTTTTCAAAAAATAAACAGGATTGATGAACCTCTAGCCAGGCTCAACAAGAAGGAAAGAGAGAGGACCCAAACAAAATCAGAAATGAAAGAGGAGAAATAACAACACCCCGCTGAAATAAAAAAATTGTTAAAAAATACTATGAACAACTCTATTCCAACAAACTGGACAACCTGCAGGAAATGAACATATTCCTTGAAAAATATAACCTTCCAAAACACAATCAAGAAGAATCTAAACATTCAATAGACCAATACCTATGGAAGAAATTGAAGCAGTCATCAAAAAGCTTCCAGCAAACAAAAGCCCAGGACCAGATGGCTACACAGGAGAGTTTTACCATACATTCAAGGAAGAATTAAAACCTATTCTCCTCAGACTCTTCCAAAAAATTCAAGAACAAGGAACACTTCAAAACACCTTCTATGAAGCCATCATCACCCTAATACCAAAACGAGATAAAGACAACACATTGAAAGAGAATTACAGGCCTATATCCCTCATGAACAGATGCCAAAATCCTCAACAAAATTCTAGCAAATCGGATCCAGCAACACATCAGAAAGATCATACACCATGACCAAGTAGAATTCATCCCAGTAATGCAAGCATGGTACAATATCTGCAAATCAATAAATGGGACACATCACATAAACAGATTGAGAGATAAAAATCACATAGTCATATCAATTGATGCAGAAAAAGCATCTGACAAAATCCAACAGCCTTTCTTGATAAAAACTCTGAACAAGGTCGGGATAGAAGGTTCATACTTCAACATAATAAAAGCCATATATGAAAAATCCACAGCTAACATCATAGTCAATGGGTAAAAACTAAAACCATTTCCCCTAAGACAGGAACAAGATAGGGATGCCCACTCTCACCACTCCTGTTCGACATAGTACTGGAAGTATTAGCCATTGCAATTAGACAAGAAGAAATAAAAGGCATCCAAAATGGAAAAGAAGAAGTAAAGCTGTCCTTATTTGCAGATGACATAATACTGTACGTGGAAAACCCAAAAGAGTCCATAAAAAAACTAATAGACTTAATAAATGAATTCGGCAATGTAGCAGGATACAAAATTAATGCCAATAAATCTATGGCATTTCTATACACTAATAGTGAACTTACAGAAAGAGAAACTTAAAAAAAGCAATCCCATTTACCACCACCACAAAAAAATTAAGATACCTAGGAATAAACTTAACTAGGGAGCTAAAAGACCTATATGCAGAAAACTAGAGGACACTGAAAAAAGAGATAGAGGAGGGCGTAAACAGATGGAAGAACAGACCATGCTCATGGATAGAGAGAATCAATATCATTAAAATGTCCATACTACCCAAAGCAATCTATAGATTCAATGCATATCCATTAAAATACCAACAACATATTTCACAGACCTAGGAAGAATTCTCCAAAGATTCATCTGGAATAAAAAAAAGACCCCGAATAGCCACAGCAATCCTAAGAAAGAATAATAATAAAGTAGGTGGGATCTCAAGCTGTATTACAAAGCAACTGTTCTCATAACAACCAGGAACTGACACAAGAATAGACATATAGGCCAATGGAATACAATAAAGAATCCAGATATCCATCCAAACCACTATGCTCAATGAATACTTCACAAAGGGAGGCATGAACATACAATGGAGTTAGGACAATCTCTTCAATAAATGGTGTTGGGAAAATGGGACAGATATATGGAAAAAAATGAAACTAGACCAACTTACACCATACACAAAAATAAACTCCAAATGGATGCTGGATTTAAACGTAAGATGGGAAACCATAAAAATACTAGAGGAATCCACAGGCAGCACAATCTCAGACATATGCCAAAAGAACTTCTTCACTGATACTGCTCCAAGGGCAATGGAAGCTAAAGAAAAAAATAAACAAATGGAACTACATCAAAATAAAAAGCTTTTGCACAGCAAAAGAAACTATCAACAAAACAACAAGAAAGCCCACTGAATGGGAGAACATATTTGCAAATGTTATCACTGATAAAGGTTTAATCTCCAACATCTACAGTCAACTTATACAACTTAATAAAAGGAAGATAAATGATCCAATAAATAAATGGGCAACGGACCTAAATAGAATCTTTTCAAAAGAAGACAGAAGGAAGGCCAAGAGACACATGAAAACATGTTCAAAGTCACTAATTATCCGAGAGATGCAAATCAAAACAAAGCGATACCATCTCATACCTGTCAGAATGGCAATCAGCAACAAATCAAACAACAAGTGTTAGTGAGGATGCGGAGAAAAAGGAACCCTCATGCACTGCTGGTGGGAATGCAGACTGGTACAGCCACTGTGGAGAACAGTATGGAATTTCCTCAAAAAACTAAAAATGGAACAACCATTTGACCCACCAATCCCACTCTTAAAAATATATCCTAAGAAACTAGAAACACCAATCACAAAGTATTTATGCACCCCTATGTTCATAGCAGTACAATTTACAATAGCTACTATTTGGAAACAGCCTAAGTGTCCGTCAGCAGATGAGTGGATCAGAAAACTATCGTACATCTACACAATGGAATTCTATGCTGCCATATAAAAGAAGGAATTCTTACCATTTGCAGCAACCTGGATGGAACTGGACAGCATTATGTTAAGTGAAATAAGCCAGTCAATGAAAGAAAAATATATGATCTCACTCATTTATGGATAATAAAGAAGATTATAAACTAATGAACAAAAAGATAGATACAGAGGCAGTAAGGCATCAAACAGACTGTCAAATTATAGCAGAAAGATTAAGAAGTGGGATAGATAAGTGATCAACTGAAGGACTTGTATGCATGAATAAGAATAACCAATGCAAGACTCTGGGGGTTTAGGGTATGCATGGGAGTGGGGGCAATGGTAAGATATGTATGCATGTAATACATTAACAAAAAAAAATTTTTTTAAGTGTCATTTTATTTTCTCTTTATTTTACTTTGGGATTAGTGTTCTACATTCTATTTTCATCTTTTCTTTTAAAAAATATATTTTATTGATTTTTTTTGAGAGGAAGGGAGAGGGATAGAGAACTAGAAACATCGATGAGAGAGAAGACATCGATCAGCCGCCCCCTGCACGCCCCCTACTGGAAATATGCCCACAACCAAGATACATGTCCTTGACCGGAATCAAACCCAGGACCCTTCAGTCTGTAGGCCGACGCTCTACCCACTGAGCCAAACCAGTTTCGACTTTCATGTTTTCTTTAGCATTATTTTACTCTATCTCAATTTGACTTTATGCTAACACTCTCTTCTTCACTTTCCCCTCTCCCTGTCCTGTTTCTCTTACCCTATTCCAGCTTTAGATTTTCCCTATTCCTTCCTTTTACCTGTTAAAATTTCACCTTAGCTATATATTTGATTTCCAACCACTTGCTCCATGTCCATAAACACCTCTTTCTTCTCTTTCTTCACTATCCAGAAAATCTTTTACTCTCTATACTTTGGTTGTTGTTTTATTTTTTATTATGTTGAATTTTTGTATGCTTATTTGTGAGATTGTTTTGCTTATTCTTCTTGTTTTTTTTTTGTTTGTTTTCTACTTCTGTTTTCCTTCACTTCGCTTGATACTAGTAGTTGTTTGTAGTTTGCATTCATCTCCAGGTACTTGTGCTGGCATTTGTTGGGATTAGTGGCTGTTACATTGGAGTTTTCTCCCAACATGTATATTTTTTCCCTGATTCTTTCTTTCCTTTTTTTTTCTTTAATTAAGTCTTTATTACATTTGTTTCTCTTTTTTCCCCACCTTAGCACACCTCCACCGAGCTCCCAACCCCCTCCCTCTGCGATTACCTCCCTCCCACTGACTTCATCCATAGGTGTTTGATTTTTGTCCAGTCTCTCCCTGTCACCCTTTCCCCCTTTCCCCTGAGAATTATCTGTCCACTCTCTTTCTCTGCTCCTGATTCTATTATATTCATCAGTTTCTTCTGTTCATCAAATTTTTAATTCACTTAATTTTTAGATTCACTTGTTGATAGATACGTATTTGTTGTTCATAATTTTTATTTTTACCTTTTTCTTGTTCCTCTTCTAAAAGAGTACCTTTCAGCATTTCATATAATACTGGTTTGGAGTTGATGAACTCCTTTATCTTTTTCTTATCTGTGAAGCTCTTTATCTGCCCTTCAATTCTGAATGATAGCTTTGATGGATAGAGTATTTTTGGTTGTAGGTTCTTGCTATTCATCACATTGAATATTTCTTGCCACTCCCATCTGGCCTGCATCCTTTCTGTTGAGAAATCAGCTGACAATCGTATGGGTGCTCCCTTGTAGGTAATGAACTGTTTTTCTCTTGCTGCTTTTAATATACTCTCTCTGTCTTTTGCTCTTAGTATTTTAATTATGATATGTCTTGGTGTGGTCCTCTTTGGATTCCTTTTATATGGAGTTCTGTGTGCTTCCTGGACTTGTAAGTCTATTTCTTTTACCAGATGTGGGAAGTTTTCAGTCATTATTTCTTTAAATAGGTTTTCAGTATCTTGCTCTCTCCTGGCACCGCCACAATTCTGATGTTGGTACGCTTGAAGCTGTCCCAGAGGCTCCTTACATTATCTTCACATTTTTGGATTCTTTTCTCTTCTTGCTTTTCCAGTTGAATGTTTTCTGCTTCTTTATATTTCAAACTTTTGATTTGATTCTTGCCTTCCTCTAGTCTGCTGTTAGGACTCTGTATAATATTTTTTATTTCAGTCAGTGTCTCTAGTTGGTCCTTTTTCATCTCCTCTTGGCTCTCACTAACTTTATCCAACTTTTCTAGCATATTCTTGAAAAACCTTATAAGCGTGGTTTTGAACTCTATATCCAGTCGTTTTTTTTTCCTCCATTTCTTTTGTTTGTGATCCCTTCCCTTGTCTCGGCATTTTCACTATGCCCGGAGAACTTTTTTGTTGAATTCAGCCGTATGATACCAGCCTTGCAAAACCGAAGAAGCTTCTGTTGAGCTTCGGATGGGTGGAGTCTCAGGGCTTAAGGGACCGCCTTGCCTTCCAGTCGGCCCCGCCCTCCACAGCCCCTGAGTCTCACGTGACTGGGTAATCACTGGAGCGGTCCTTGTGTGCGCACTCTCCAGTGCCTCTTGACGGCTGCCTTTCCGGCTCCCCTGCGCTCCTGGACCGCACGAGTCTAGGTGCCCAGGGTTGTGCCGGAAACAGGGGCTTAGTGGAGTCAGAAGTGGCACAGTTGGGAGGGTCTGTCACCTGCCCACTCCCGAAAGCCAGCGGCACAATCAGCAATCTGTCCTCTGCGCTGTGCTATGCGCGCCACCAGACCTCTGATATTTTGTGACTCCTCTAAATTTCCGTACACCTCTCCCTTTTCACAGTCCAAACTCCCCCGGTATGAGTTTCAGCTGGATCTGGGGTTTAGTGTTGTAAGATAAGGGGTTAAATGCCTTTGAGAGTCTCCGTTTTCCTCCTGCCAGAGAAAACCAGCCAGGTATTACGGCACCCGCTCTCTCCACGCGTGCGTCTCCATACCTCAGCCTTTTGCAGCTCCTCTGGGTCTCCATGAGCCCCTCTCCTTCCCTCTAGCTGTAGAACTTCCACTCAGCCAGCTTTCCTGTGGTTCTGGATGATGTCCGTTCTGTCTTTTAGTTGTAGTTTTGAAATTGTTGTGCGAGGCAGCAGTGTAGGTGTTTACCTATGCCGCCAAGTAGGATTCTCCTCCCCCTATTCTTTCTTCTTCTCTTTCTGTTCTTAGTTTTTTCCCTTTTCACAATTTCATTTTTGCACTCCGTTTTCTCTCTTTTTTCTCTCCTATCCTCTAATTTTACTTTCTCTGGTAGTCACCTTTATTTATGGTTATTATAGTTGTGAATAGATTTGTGTTCAGTGCCTTGTGCACTACATCTGTTGGTGTTGTGTTTTGTGCCTTTAAATCAATGCAGGAGAGAGAACTACATAACCAGACACCTGGAGAAAAGATATCATAGGGAGACAAAGAAGTAGCCCACATTTGAAAGAAAAGCAGGCATCACCACAAAAGGAAGTAAACGAAATGGAGTCAAGCAACTTTTCAGAGAAAGAATTCAGAGAAATGGTCATAAGGTGGATGAAAATAATGAAAGACAAATTCAACAAGATGTGTAAGAACCAAGAGGAAATGAAGAACCAAAACGAAATGAAAAATTACGTCACTACTGTAAAGAACTCAATAGAAAGCATCAAGATTAAACTAGAAGCATCCAAGGACAGCATCAGGGAGCTAGAAAATAAGGTAGGAAAAAATACCCAAATAGAGCAGCTTGTAGAAAAAAGAAAATTAAAAAGCAGGAGGAGAGCCTAAGGGGACTTTGGGATAACACAAAATGAAACCACATCTGCATGATAGGTGTACGAGAAGGACAGGAAACTGAGCAAAGAATAGAAAACTTGTTTAAATAAATAATGACAGAAAACTCCCCTGATATAGAAAAGAAAAAACCCTAACAAATCCAAGAAGCTCACAGTCCCAATCAAAATGAACTCCAAAGCACATTATAATTGAAATGACAAACACCAATAACAAAGTAAGAATCTTAAAAGTGGCCAGAGACAGAAAGATACCTACAAATGATCCCCTATCAGACTAGTGACTGATTTCTCAACAGAAAAAGATCAGGCCAGAAGGAAATGGAGTGAAATATACAAAGTCATGCAAAGGAAGGGTCTAAATCCAAGAACACTGTACCAAGCGAGGCTATTAATCAAAATTGAAGGTGAAATCAGGAGCCTCACAGACAAAAAAGGACTATAGGAATTTATTACCACCAAACCAGCAATAGAAGAAATGCTAAAGGGTCTGGTGTAAAAAAAAAAAAAAAAAAAAAAGAAAGAATGAGAGGGAGGGAGGGAGGGAGAGAGAAAGAGAAGAAAGAGGAAGTGAAGAAGGAACACAAGCTAAAGAATAAAAATGGTGACAAATAAGTTCCTATCAATAACTTTAAATGTAAATAGATTATATGCCCCAATGAAAAGACATAGGGTAAAGGATTGGATAAGAAAAGATGACCCATATATCTGTTGCCTAAAAAAAACCCACCTTAAAAAAAAAAAAAAGACACACAGAGACTGAGGGTGAAGGGATGGGAAAAGGTTTTCCATGCTAATGGAAATGGAAAAAAAATGGGATAGCAATACTTATATCTGATAAATTATATCTCAAAGTGAAGGACATAACAAGAGATAAGGAAGGCTACTTCATAATACTAAAGGGAGCAATCCAACAAGAAGAAATAACTCGGGTAAACATATCCACACCCAATACAGGAGCACCAAAAGACATAAAAAAACTCCTGGAGGATATCAAGGGAGAGATTGACAGCAATACAATCATATTAGGAGACTTTAGTACCCCACTATCACCACAAATACTCCAAACAAAAAAATCAGCAAAAAAAAATTGATCCTAAATGACTAACTAGACCAGATGGAATTGACATCTTCAGAACATTTCACCCTAAAGCTATAGAATACGCATTCTTCTCAAGTGCATATGGGTCATTTTCAAAGATAGATCACTTACTGGGTCACAGGCAAGTCTCTACAAATTCAAAAGATAGAAATCTTACCAACCATCTTCTCAAATCTCAGTGGCATAAAACTGGAAATCAACAATCCAAAGAAATCAAACACATGGAGACTAAATATCAGGCTATTAAACAATGACTGGGTTACAAGAGAAATCAGAAAATAAAAAACATCATGGCAACAAATGACAATGAAAACACAATAATCCAAAATCTATGGGACACAGCGAAAGCAATCTTGAGAGGGAAGCTCACAGCTCTACAAGCCTACTGCAAAAAACAAAACAAACAACAAAAACAAACAAGAAACAATGATAATAAATTACCTAACCCTGCAACTCAAAGAGTTAGAAAGAGAGTAACAAGAAAAGCCCAGGGTAAGCAGAAGGAAGGAAATATTAAAGATCAAAGGGGAGATAAACGACATAGAGACCAAAACAAACAAACAAAAAAACCCCTAAAAAACAAAAAAAAGCAAAAAAAGATCAACAAAACCAAGTACTGGTTCTTTGAAAGGATAAACAAGATTGATGAACCTCTAGCCAGGCTCACCAAGAAGCACAGAGGGAGGACCCAAATAAACAAAATCAGAAATGAAAGAGGAGAAATAACAACGGACCCCACCGAAATACAATGAATAGTTAATACTATGAACAACTCTATTCCAACAAACTGGACAACCTAGAGAACAGGACATATTTCTAGAAAAATACAACCTTCCAAACTCAATCAGGAAGAATCTAAACATCTCAATAGGCCAATAACTATGGAAGAAATTGAAGCAGTCATAAAAAAGTTTCCAGAAAACAAAAGCCTGGGCCAAATATTCAAGAATGAACTAAAACCTATCCTCCTCAGGCTATTCCAAAAAATTCAACAGAAAGGAACAGTTCCAAGCTCATTCTATGAAGCCAGCATCACCCTAATACCAAAATCAGATAAAGAGAACATCAGTTTGGCTCGGTGGATAGAGCGTCGGCCTGTGGACTGAAAGGTCCCAGGTTTGATTCTGGTCAAGGGCATATACCTTGGTTGCAGGCAAATCCCCAGTGGAGGGCGTGCAGAAGGCAGCTGATCAATCTCTCTCTCTCATTGATGTTTCTAGTTCTCTATTCCTTTCCCTTCTTCTCTGTAAAAAAATCAATATATTAAAAAAAAAAAAAAGACAACACAATGAAAGAGAATTACAGGCCAATATCCCTCATGAACAGATGCCAAAATCCTCAACAAAATTCTAGCAAATCAGATCCAGCAGCACATCAGAAAGATCATACATCATGACCAAGTAGGATTCATCCCAGGAGTGCAAGGATGGTACAATATGTGCAAATCAATAAATGTGGCACATCACATAAACAGATTGAGAGATAAAAATCACATAGTCATATCAATTGATGCAGAAAAAGCATCTGACAAAATCCAACACCCTTTCTTGATTAAAAAAACTCTCAGCAAGGTGGGAATAGAAGGAGCATACCTCAACATCATAAAAGCCATATATGACAAACCCACAGCCAACAACATATTCAATGGGTAAAAACTAAAGCTATTTCCTCTAATAACAGGAACAAGACATGGGTGCCCACTCTCACTACTCCTGTTCAACATAGTACTGGAAGTATTAGCCATTGCAATTAGACAAGAAGAAGAAATAAAAGGCATCCGAATTGGAAAAGAAGAAGTAAAGCTGTCCTTATTTGCAGATGACATGAAACTGTACATAAAAACCCAAAAGAATCCATAAAAAAACTATTAGACTTAATAAATGCATTCGGCAATGTAGCAGGATACATAATGAATGCCAATAAATTTATGGCATTTCTATACACCAATAGTGAACTTACAAAAAGAGAGACTTAAAAAAAGCAATCCCATTTACCATCACCACAAAAAAAATTAAGATACCTAGGAATAAACCTAACTAAAGAGCTAAAAGACCTATATGCTGAAAGCTACAAGACACTGAAAAAAGAGATAGAGGAGGGTGTAAACAGATGGCAGAACATACCATGCTCATGGATAGGGAGAATCAACATCATTAAAATGTCCAGACTACCCAAAACAATCTATAGATTCAATGCACTACCCATTAAAGTACCAATGGCAGATTTCACAGACCTAGAAAGAACTCTCCAGAGATTCATCTGGAATAAACCAAGACCCCGAATAGCCACAGCAATCCTGAGAAAGAAGAACATAACAGGTGGGATCTCAATACCAGATCTCAAGCAGTATTACAAAGCAACTGTTCTCAAAACAACCTGGGACTGGCACAAGAACAGAAATACAGATCAATGGAATAGAACAGAAAACCCAGGTATGGATGAAAACCACTATGCTCAATATTTCACAAAGGAGGCATGAACATACAATTGAGTCAAGACAGTCTCTTCAATAAACAGTGTTAGGAAAATTGGACAGATACATGCAAAAAAAAAAAAGAAACTAGACCACCAACTTACACCATACACAAAAATAAAGTTAAAATAGATAAAGGACTTAAACATAAGATGGGAAACCACAGAAGTACTGGAGGAATCCACAGACATATTCCGAAGCAATTTCACCGATACCACTCCTAGGGCAATGAAAACTAAAGAAAAAATTAACAAATGGGACTACCTCAAAATAAAAAGTTTTTGCACAGCAAAAGAAACCATCAACAAAACAATAAGAAAGCCCACTGTATGGGATAACATATTTGTAAATGTTATCACTAATAAAGGTTTAATCTCCTACATCTACAGCCAACTTATACAACTTAATAAAAGGAAGATAAATGACCCAATAAAAAAATGGTCAAGGGACCTAAATAGAATCTTTTCTAAAGAAGACAGAATGAAGGCCAAGAGACACATGAAAACACACTCAAAGTCCCTAATTTTCAGAGAGATGCAAATTGAAATGACAATGCAGTATCATCTCACTACTGTCAGAATGGCAATCATCAACAAATCAACAAACAACAAGTGCTGGCGAGGATTTGGAGAAAAAGGAACCCTCATGCTCTGCTGGTGGGAATGCAGACTGGGGCAGCCACTGTGGAGAAAGGTATGGAGTTTCCTCAAAAATCTATAAATGGAACTCCCATTTGACCAGTAATCCCACTTCTAGGAATACATCCCAAGAAACTAGAAATACCAATCAGAAAAGATATCTGCACCCCTGTGGGGTTTTTTTTGTTTGTTTGTTTTTATTGTGTTACATGTATACATATCTTCCCATTGCCCCCCCTCCTTCCCAGGTGCACCCCTGTGTTTATAGCAGCACAATTTACCATAGCTAAGATTTGAAAACAACCTAAATGCCCATCAGCAGATGAGTGGATTAGAAAACTATGGTGCATCTACACAGTGGAATACTACACTGCTATAAAAAAGGACTTCTTACCACCTGTAGCAGTATGAATGGACCTAAAGAGCATCATGTTAAGAGTATTATGTTAACCCAGGCGATGAACGAAAAATACCACATGATCTCACTCATTTATGGAAAATAAAGAACATTACAACCTGCCGAAACCGGTTTGGCTCAGTGGATAAAGCGTCAGCCTGCAGTCTGAAGGGTCCCTGGTTCGATTCCGGTCAAGGGCATGAACTTGGTTGCGGGCACGTCCCCAGTGGAGGGCGTGAAGAAGGCGGCTGATCAATGTCTCTCTCTCATCGATGTTTCTGACTATCTCTTTCCCTTACTCTCTGTAAAAAATCAATAAAATATATTAAAAAAAAAAGAATATTATAACCTGATGAACAAAAAGAAACAGAGGCAGAGGCAGTAAAGCACCAAACAGACAAATTACAGCGGGAAGGCTGGGGAGTGTTGGGTAGGGAAGGAAAGAGACCAACCAAAGGACTTATATGCATGCATATAAGCACAACTAATGGACACAATACACCAGGAGGGGGGCGAAGTTTTTGAGGGTGGGGGAGGGTGGGATGAGGGCATGTGACAGGGGGTAGTGAAGGCTGGGGGAGGGTCAATGGGGGGAAAAAAAGGAGATATATGTACTACTATATGTAATATTTTAAACAATAAAAAAAAATGCCAGAAAAAATAAATACATATAATTGGGGGGGAAAAAAGAATGTACATATATTCTGGGCTGATAGAATCACTGTCCCACCACTCAGTTATATATCTGAATCATAAACTTGTATTGATAGAGACTCTTAAATATTATTTTAAAATTATAAGTATTTCAAGATTACTGTATCTTTAAAAATTAAGCATCTAAGTCTACTCTTTTTCTATTATATCTTAGTTTCTGATCCTAGAATTTAATGCTTCTACAGCTGGCAGAATGATTGAAGGCCATAAGGGGAGGAAGTAGTGCTTGGCACTGTTTGAAATGTGTTGACATAAGAAACATACAAATCTGCAAGAATCTTTATGAGTTTGAGCCAAACTAATGACAAATGCCAGGAAGCAAAATCTCAGCAGTTTTGCACCTTATTTTATATTAGAGGCCCGTTGCAGGAAGATTCCTGCAAGAACAGGACTTCCTGCTGAGGTCTCCGCTGCCCTGCCTGCTTCTCTCCTATCTCTGCTGCTCCACCTGCTTCCCTTCCCTTCTGCAGTGCTTGGCTTCCTTCTACACTGTCTTCAGTCTTTGCTCTGCACTGGAATATGCAAATTAGCTAGCATCTTGGATTGGTTAATTTGCATACTCGCTCCTGACTGGCTGTGGATGTGGCTTGTGGGCATAGCAGAGGTACAGTCAATTTGCATGTTTCTCTTTTATTAGATAGGATAATTGAATCAAAGAGGAAGACATGAAGGTGTTACATGAAATCCACTGATGAAAGATTAAGGTGGTGGGAGAAAGCAAAATGGGGAAATCTGTAATACTGGATAAAAAGTAAAATTAAGAGGCACATACTTCTTTTACATTGGTGAGGATAGAATAGTTAACAGTTAATAATTAGCAGGAAGAGAATCCAAGATGGCGGCATAAGTAAACATCTACACTGCTGCCTTGCACAACAATTTCAAAAATACAACTAAAAGACAGAACAGACATCATCCAGAACCACAGAAAAGCTGGCTGAGTGGAAATTCTACAACTAGAAGGAAAGAGAGGGGCTCACAGAGACCCAGAGGAGCTACAAAAAGCTGAGGTGCGGAGACGTGCACGGAGAGAGCAGGTGCTGCCTTACTCTGGTGGGAGGGAGACGGAGACTCTCAACGTCATTGAACCCCTTATCCCATGACACTAAATCCCAGATCCAGCCGAAACTCATATGGGGGGAGTTTGGACTGTGAAAAGGGAGAAGTGCATGGAAATTTGGGGGAGTCGCAGGAGGGCAGAAGTCAGGAGGCACGCACAGCACTGCGCGCAGAAGACCGACTGCTGATTGTGTTGCTGGCTTTCACAAGAGGGCGGGAAGACAAACCATCCCAACTGCATCACTTCTAACTCCACTAAACCCCAGATTCTGGTGAAATCCTGGTGACCCAGATTCATATGGTCCCGAAGCGCAGGGGAGCCAGAAAGGCAGCAGTCTAGAGGCATTGCAAGAGAGCGCGCTTGCGCACAGGGACCACTCCAGTGATTACCCAGTCACGTGGACTCGGGGGCCGTGGAGGGCGGGGCCAACTGGAGGGCAAGGCGGTGTGTTAAGCCCTGAGACTCCACCCAGCCCAAGAGAGGCTTTTGCAGTTTTGCAAGTCTAGTATCATAATGCTGAATCCAACACAGAAGTTTTCCTGGCACAGTGAAAATGCCGAGACAAGGGAAGAGATCACAAACAAAAGAAATAGAGGAAAACAAATGACTGGATGTAGAGTTCAAAAACACGCTTATAAGGTTTTTCAAGAATATCCTAGAAAAGTTGGATAAAGTTAGCGAGACCCAAGAGGAGATGAAAAGGACCAACTAGAAATTAAACATACACTGACTGAAATAAAGAATATTATACAGAGACCTAACAGCAGACTAGAGGAACACAAGAATCAAGTCAAAAATTTGAAATATAAAGAATCAGAAAAGACTCAACTGGAAAAACAAGAAAAGAATCCAAAAATGTGAAGATAATGTAAGGAGCCTCTGGGACAGCTTCAAGCGTACCAACATCAGAATTGTGGGGGTGCCAGAAGAAGAGAGAGAGCAAGATACTGAAATCCTATTTAAAGAAATAATGACTGAAAACTTCCCACATCTGGTAAAAGAAATAGACTTACAAGTCCAGGAAGCACACAGAACCCCATATAAAAGGAATCCAAAGAGGAACACACCAAGACACATCATAATTAAAATACCAAGAGCAAAAGACAAAGAGAGTATATTAAAAGCAGCAAGAGAAAAACAGTTCATTACCTACAAGGGAGCACCCATACGACTGTCAGTTGATTTCTCAACAGAAACGATGCAGGCCAGATGGGAGTGGCAAGAAATATTCAACGTGATGAATAGCAAGAACCTACAACCAAGAATACTCTATCCAGCAAAGCTATCATTCAGAATTGAAGGTCAGATAAGGGGCTTCACAGATAAGAGAAAGCTAAAGGAGTTCATCAACTCCAAATCAGTATTATAAGAAATGCTGAAAGGTACTCTTTTAGAAGAGGCACAAGAAAAAGGTAAAAGATAAAAAATTATGAACAAATACATATCTATCAATAAGTGAATCTAAAAATTAAGTGAATTAAAAATTTGATGAACAGAAGAAACTAGTGAATATAATAGAATCAGGAGCACAGAAAGGGAATGGACTGATAATTCTCAGGGGAAAAGGGGTGAAGGGTGTACAGGTAGAGACTGGACAAAAATTATACACCTATGGATGAGGTCAACGGGAGGGAGGTAAGGGTAGAAGGGTGGGAGCCGGGAGGAGGGGATCTATGGAAGGGAAAAAAGAGAAACAAATGTAATAATCTGAATAATAAAGATTTAATTAAAAACAAATCTGACCAACAATAAATATCTTTGAGTATCTTATAAAAAAATAATTAACAGGACAACACTAATAATGAGGGGCTATGTGAACTCCTGCTCTGATGGGAGATTATGCTCTGAGGAGTCTGGAAAAAGAAAATTACTCTGACATTACAAAGGTATGTTATCAGTAGATACAAAAAGATAATAGACAGGCTCAGTTAAGTAAAGACTGACCTTTGTCAAGGAAGATACCAGCCTAGGACAAGCCTCCCTGCCATGACTGGCTTTTACTTAGGAAGTTTTAATTTCAGATTATCCTATGTGATTACTTTACTAGTAGGTTTCTGAATTTTGTAAGGCTCACCATGCAGGCCTCCCTTGAGCTTGTCAGGTTTAGTGTGTGTATTCTTTTTTGGTTCACAAGTGTATAGCCAGAATGATTCTCTGTAGTTCATGTGGAAAACTATTTCCTGAATTTATTCTTGTTCCTAAGATTGGGTGTTGAGCAGAAAAAGTAAACCAGAAATCTTGAGAAGTAAAAATTTGGGATACATATGACTAAGATTGAATAGCCACAAATATTTAAAAAGAAAAAATTTTAAATAGTGGAACCTTGGTTCTTGAGCTTAATTCATTCCAGATGGCTGTTCAAGAAGCAATTTGTTCAAAAGCTGAATCATTTTTTCCCATTAGAAATTATGTAAATTTAAATACACTTTTATTAATTTCAGAGAGGAAGGAAGAGGGAAAGAAACATCCATGATTAAAGAGCATCATTGATTGGCTGCCTCCTGAACATTCCCCACTGGGAATTGAGCCCAAAACCTAGGCATGTGCCCTTCACGGAATCGAACTTGGGACCGTTTAGACTGCAAGATGAAGCTCTATCCATTGAGCCAAACCAGGTAGGGGGGAAATAATGTAAATTTAATTAATCTGTTCTAAACCCACAAATGATTGTTTTAACTTTTCTTATATACAGTACATATCTAATGTACTGTTTAATCTATAATTAAACACTTCCTTTCTTAAATTTATCTAACCATCTTCTACTAGGCTTAAATCACTTTCAGTACTCATTCCAGGGGTATATTTCAGGTTACCATCTTTGCTTGTTCATATATCATTGGCTCCGAAATGCTGTCATTGGCTAACTGCTTTTTCATTTATCAAAATCTACAACAGCCGAAACCAGTTTAGCTCAGTGGATAGAGCGTCGGCCTACGGACTGAAAGGTCCCAGATTCGATTCCGGTCAAGGGCATGTACATTGGTTGCGGGCACATCCCCATAGGGGGCGGGCAGGAGGCGGCTGCTCGATGTCTCTCTCTCATCGATGTTTCTAACTTTCTATCCCTCTCCCTTCCTCTCTGTGAAAAATCAATAAAATATATTTAAAAAAAATATCTACAACAATTTTTCTATCTTTTAAATTGCCTGTGATACTTGTGTCTTTCACACCCTTAGCAATATGAGCACTCCAGGCCCTTTTTATGTCTTAAAATTGACTTCCCCAACAACAAAAGCATTCTCTCATTTGTTTGTGGCCTGAGAGCTCTTTGCAATGCCGAGCTATCAGCACAAAAGGGTTGTCAGTTCAAAAATCAAAGTTGGGGGGTGGGGGGGAGGACAGGAGACATTTGTACTACTATTTGTAATATTTTAAACAATAAAAACAAAACAAAGTTGGAGGGAGACATTTTTTTCTGTTAACAATTTGGCTGAGTACTGAATTATTTGAGATGGGAGACATTTGAAAAAAGAGGGTTGGTTGTAAATGAACGAAAATGGGCAAAGTACTGTCCATCTCCAGTACTGTTTTCATCTTCCTCTTGCCAGTGGAAATCGTGTTCTTTCAGATCCCAAGGAAACAATTTGGAGAGACCTACACCTGGGAGGTTGTGGTGTGGTAAGAATAGAAGGCTGCCGCTGGGTTCCCAGTGTCCAGAAATTTTGCACCATTGGTTCAATTCATGTCCTGTCCAATCCAGCTAGTCTGTTTCTGGCTGTGCTACAGCTGGCTGGTACTGCTATATCCAGTACCCAGGCTCAGCTTGAAGTCCACACAGCTATTGGCCAGGAAACGAACTAGGTGTGTGTTACTAAAGTGGGTAAGCGGGAGGGAGGCTTTAAGAATACTGCATACAGTTCTTGGGGCTTACAAAATTAAGATTGCATGAACAGATGAATTCTCTTAATTCTAAAGATACTACCCTCCTAGCCAAATATTTTCTAAATATTTGCTATGCGCCAAGCACTGGGTTAAATGCAGATGATACAAAATAGTGAAAGATTGGCTCCATCTCTCACCTCAAGGCATTTACAATGTATTTGGGGAAATTATACCTAAAAAATGTCCTATCTTTACTGTATTGTGCAACTAACAATAGTTTTAATGGCACTGGACTTCAATTATTTACTGGACAGAACTGTTCAATGTCAGCAAGTGTGTAGCTACAGTTCATCTCTATATCCTCAAGAACCATCACAGCCCCTAGCACACAGGAACTGATTACAAAATTTGTTGAATAACTGAACAAAATAATTAAATCAAGGAAGTACAAGACAAATGGGAAGCTAATAGACAATGAAAAGAACCCACTATATGTGTGGGACCTTTGATTATCTCTCCCCTTCACCCCAGCCTCCAACCTACAATTCATTTCCTCATTTAATAACCGGATATACACTAAGCCTAACTGCATACTGGGCACTGGATTAAGTAACGTAATACCAAGATTAACAAAATCACATTCCCTGTATACAAGGAGCAGGAGAACATAAAACGGAACGCTGATGCTTTAAGCGCTGAAAGAGCTCCGAGAAGGATGCATCTCACTCTTGCGGAGGCAGGAAGAGGAAACAGGCAGAAAGAGGTGGACTCAGGAGGGGGAACGGTGAGCGCCAGGCGGTCAGATGGCCCGTGGCGGCCATCAGATGATGCCCAGGAGACAGGATGGCACTGGACAGGCAAGGTGTTTAAAATAGGGTGGGTCAACTGTCTTCCCCCCATGAGGCAAATGTCTGTGTGGGAAAGCTGTCCTCTGCTGCGTGAGGGAATAACTCAGGCCAGGAAACTGGGGTGTCTGCCTTCTGAGCTCTCGCCCCAAGTCCCCAATCCTGGCTTCTGCTCACACAGGTCCAGTCCACTCTAGGGTTGAGGATGCCGAAGGCGAATGGACGTGTCAATTTTTGTTTACTTTTCAATCACAGTTGATAATCCTGAAGATTTCACACCAGAAAGTTGACTACAGCTTCGAAAAAAAACCTGAAACGACGGCGTGGACACGGACTCTGAGCAGCAGACTAATTTCAACGTCACGATCCCCCCCTTTCCAGTAACATGGCACGAACCAGGTATGTCAACACCCAACATTGTGTGAACCAGTCACCGACCCTCACCCTCCGCCGCCGAGACGCTGCAGGTGACCCAACTTTCACAATTTCCCGAGACTCCCCATTCGCTGCCGCCCACGCCGAACCAGCTGACCCGCGCACTGCCCGCTCACGTACCCCCTCGGTCTTCATGTCCAGGATTCTCTCCACCTCGAACACATCCTCCCCGTCCTCCTCGCTGTCCCCCACGGCCTCCGCTCCTTTCTTCCCAGGGTTCTTCTCCTCGCCCTCCGCTCTCTCGCCTTCTCCTGCAGGCGGCTTGCTGTGACTGTGGGCGCCCGATAGGGGAACCGCATCCATGCTTGCGCCCTCCGCAACCGCCGCCGCCATAGCAGGAGAGCTGGAAACCCCCGCGAGAGCAGTCGCGACGCACGCTCAACGTTCTCCGCGTTCCGCGCTCCACCTGAGCCCGTTTGGCCCCCGTGACGCCACTGGAGAGGAGTCAGCAATGGCGGTCTCCGCAATGATACTCTCACCAACCAATCCCGTCGAGGCGGACGCACCGGAGCCCTGTAGGGTCCACAGGAAGTGGGTGGGCGGGCCGAGGGGCGCGCTGGCGGAAGAGGAGCGAGGACGGTGCGGGAGAGCCTGGAGGGGAGGGGCGGGGATTATCGCGCAGGAGGGGACAGGGGCGGTACTATGGGCTGACAGAGTCCTGGGAGGGATGGCAAGCTCTGCCAGGCCTAACTGGTGGGCGGGCCAACGCTTTCTCTTGAGAGCGTACCCCATCCCTTACCCCCTAACCCCCGCCACCGAGACCTATCCTGAGCGAGACCCAGCCTAAATTTAACGCCCAAGAAATTCACGTGTAAGATTAGGACGCGGCTAACTCTGGCAACAATTCAGAGTGCCGTACACTCTAGCGAGTGCACACAATTTTTATTATCAGGCTGAAAATCATGTTTTCCAGATTCCACTTGGGCGTTTTCTGTTGGAACTATCTGATGGGGTGGGGTGAGGTTAGAGCTGGATGAAAAAATGGAAGGATTGGGAAGTACAATTGGTAGTTATAAAATAGTCACAGGGATGTAAAACACAGCATAGGCTAAAGAAATTCAAAAGGGTAGCAGAGCCAAAACCGGTTTGGCTCAGTGGATAGAGCGTCCGCCTGCTGACTGAAAGGTCTCAGGTTCGATTCCGGTCAAGGGCATGTACCTTGGTTGTGGGCCCATCCCCAGTAGGAGGCGTGCAGGAGGCAGCTGATAGATGTTTCTAACTCTACCCTTCTCCCTTCCTCTCTGTAAAAAAAATCAATAAAATATATATCCCTTAAAAAAAAAAAGTGGCAGAGTAAGTGGATGCTGCACAGACATGCTTCGAGAAACAAACTGGAATTACAACTAAAATACAGGAAAACTTCCTAAATGATCATCAGAAGACTCTCAGGAGAGAACCCTGATACCTGTGGACAGAAAGTGGAGATCTCATAGAGACTGGTAGGAGGGGCAGAGTTCTGAAAGAACTAGCTAGGTGCCCAGACAGCAACTGAAGTTCCAGAAAGATGTCTTTGCTGTGGGGGGTTGCCACTGAGCACTCCAGGATCTAATACCCAAGCTGGACCCCCCCAGCAGAGAGCACCACAACTGAGAAAAGTATACACATAACATCTGACTGTGAAAAGCAGTGAAGTTGCTGTCTGCCAGGGAGAGACAGCTGGAAATTCAGGCACCCTCTTAAAGAGCCAATGCACAAAGTTCCCTGTGGAGCCACCCACCTTTTACTCTGGCAGAAGGAGGGCAGAGTAGATTGGAGCTATGTGAGCCAGGATTGGGGACTTGGGAAAGAGTGCAGAAGGTAGACACCCCCAGTTTCCTGGCCTGAGTTATTTCCTCATGCAGCAGAGGACAGCTTTCTCACACAGATATTTGCCTCATGGGGGGGGGGGGAAGACAGTTGACCCACCTTATTGGTAAATAACTTGCCCTGAGGCCACTTAAGAGAGTAAAAATAACAATTAGCTTCCAGGCAGAAGCAACTGCACCAACCTGTTGAAAAAAAATTCTTGCTACACTTGAGGATGATTGCTTAGGGCCATTCAAGTCGGAATCCTATCAGTCTGTAGATAGGGGTGGTCTCTGGAAGCTATGAGTCTTTGCCTGGTCTAATTAAAAACACTGTCCTTCACTAGAGATTGAGAGGTGTAGAGGATCTACCTAATACATAGTCGCAAACTCAAACAGCCAAAATGAGGAAACAAAGAAACAACACTCAAATGAGAGAACAAGAGAATTCTCCAGAAGAAGAGAAATGAAGCAGAGATAAGAAATTTAACTGGGCCGAGACCGGTTTGGCTCAGTGGATAGGGCGTCAGCCTGCGGACTGAAAGGTCCCAGGTTCAATTCTGGTTGGAGGCATGTATCTTGCTTGCAGGCACATCTCCAGTGTGGGGTGTGCAGGAGGCAGCTGATCGATGTCTCTCTCTCATCAATGTTTCTGACTTTCTATCCCTCTCCCTTCCTCTCTGTGAAAAATCAATAAAATATATATTTTTAATTTAACTGGAACAGAGTTCAGAGTAATGATGTAAAGATACTCAACAGTATGAAAAAAGATTCAATAACTATGAAAAAAGAATAGTTGGAAATAAAGAATGACATAATAAATAAAGAACACATTGGAAGGAATACACAGCAGATTAGGGGAAGCTGAGGATCAAATCAGTAAATTAGAAAATAGCATTGAAAAATCACCTAATCAAAGAAGCAAAAAGAAAAAACAATAAAAAAAAACAGGAAGACAACTTAAGGGAACTGTGGGACAACATGAAACACAACAATATTCAAATAGTAGGTGTGCCATAAGAGGCAGAAAGAAAAAAAGGGATAGAAAACGTGTTTGAAGAAATAATGGCAGAAAATCTCCCTACCTTGGTAAAGGAAAAAGTCACACAAGTTCAGGAGGCACAGAGAACCCCAAGCAAGATAAACCAAACAGGCCCATGCCCAGACACATTAGAATTAAAATGCCAAAAATTAAAGACAAACAGAGAATCTTAAAGACAGCAAGAGAAAAGTAAACTGTTATCTACAAAGGAGTTCCCACAAGATTGACACTTGATTTCTTATCAGAAACTCTACAGACCAGAAGGGAATGGAATGAAGTACTCAAGGTAATGGAAAGCAAGGATCTGAAAACCAATTACTATATCAAGCAAGGCTATCATTCAAAATAGATGGTCAAAGAGCTTCCCAGACAAAAAAAAAAAAAAAAAAAAGCTAAAGGAGTACATCACCACCAAGCTAGCATTACAAGAAATGTTAAAGGGACTGCTGTAATGAGAAGAAGAAACAGAGAGAGAAAAACAGGTATACAGAAATAAAATGGCAATAAATAAAGATCTATTAATAATAACCCTAAATGTAAAGGGATTAAATATTCCACTCAAAAGGCTTGTCATATGGATATAAAAACATGACCCAACTATATGCTGTCTATAAGAGACCCACCAAAGACACACACAGGATGAGAGTGAAGGGATGGAAAAATTTTTTCCATGCAAATGAAAAAAACAAAACTGGAGTACCAATACTCATATCTGACAAAATAGACTTTAAAATGAAAGCCATCACAAGAGACAACAAAGATCACTACATAATAAGAAAGGGATCAATCCAACAAGAGGATATAACCCCTGGTAAACATATAGGTACCCAATACAGGAGCACCTAAATATATAAAGTACAGAATAGGGGATATAGTCAACCATATTTTAATAACTACGTGCCAGGTACGTACTTGAAATATCAGGGGCTTTGTAAAGTATGTGATTGTCTAATAACACTAAACTGGACACCAGTAATCAATGCAAAATAATATTGAATGTAAACTGTAATTAAAAATAAATTTAAGAAAACACATCAGAGGATGTGTTAAAAGTATCTTCTCTGGGTTATAAATGACTGACAAAGGTAGTCACCCAAAGTTGCTGGAAAAGTGCACTTAAGGGTAAATGTTTTTCTTACTTTGAATCACAAATAGTCTTTATGACTTAATTTACAGAATTAACTTTTTAAATTTAAATCTGAGGTTAACTAAAGAGTACTCTATGATTGGCACATCCCTATGGAGAGGAGCACCAGCTTTGAGTTGGTGTATTATTTGAGTTGGTGCCATTTGTTGAGCTTACTAAATGTACTATGATGATACTAGGTATTAGGAATACAACAAGCATAGTCTGCCTTCCAGGGATTCAGTCTATAAAAGGCAGACACACAACAATTCTAATAATTAGATATCTTTAAAAAAATATTTTAAAAATAGCCTGGCTAACATGGCTCAGTGGTTGGACATGGACCTATGAACCGGGAGGTCACAGTTAATTCTCAGTCAGGGCATGTGCACCCAGGCTTGATCCCCAGGGTGGAGCAAGTAGGAGGCAGGGGATCAATGATTTTCTCTCATCATTGATGTTTCTACCTCTCCCTCTGCTTTCCTCTCTGAAATCAATAAAAAATATTAGAAAAAAAACTTTAAAAATATAACCAAATGACATTTGTTGAAAAGGGAAAGCTCATTATTTCAGAAGAATTCCAGCTAATATGTATAGAAGAGAGAATCACAATATTTTCTGAAAATGACTCAGGCAACGAAACTAGTAGGTGAAAGATAGATGAGAAACTGGATGTCAAATATCTCTCCACAGATTCAGAGGAAACACACCACAACTATGAAAACCCACTGATCGATGTAAACATTATTAAAAGTAGAACAATAACTAGACTCAATGGCTTTTGTGAGCAAAAATGTTGATCCTTAATTTACTCAGGCCTTTAGACCTAATTTGCAGTCTGCAAGAAATATGGCGAAAGAGAAAAGGAGGTAATTGGACAAGTCCAGAATGTGCAACATCCTATAGGACAACTAACCTTGTTTCTTCAATAAGTCAACAGCAGAAGAAGAAACAAAAGAAGGTTCTAAATTTATAAAACCTTGGCAAAATATTTCAAATCTTAATTTTTTTTTTAGAGAAAGAGAGAGAAAGGGAGAAAAAGAGCAAAACATCAATTTGTTGTTCCACTTATTTATGCATTCATTGGCTATTTCTTGTATGTGCCCTAACCTTGGATTGAGAAAAACATTAATTTATTTTTCCACTTATTTATGTATTCATTGGCTGATTCTTGTATGTGCCCTGACCTTGCAACCTTGATGTATCAGGACAATGCTCTAACCAACTGAGCTACCTGGCCAGAGCTTAAAAAAAAAAAAAGGTATATATATTCATGAAAAAAATTTTCAATTAACCCAAAATATATAAGATAGAAATAAAGTTGCTACTCCTCAAAGATAACCAGTTTGTAACATGGCATGACAGATTTTTATGTAATACATACATAGGTACCCATTTATATCACTTGTAAAGTGAGTTTTATTGCACTTGGTTCTGTGTGTGACGATATTTCTGTAAGGTGAATTTCTAAAAGTTGAATTCCTTTTAGTGAAATTTATAGTTCAAGGAGGGTATGATTTAAATTTTGATAAACACCTGTCTTGCAAAATTTCATTTTACTAGAATGTTTCCAGTAACAATGTAAGGAAGTATCTGTTTACTCACATATTCTGTGTTACTGGGTATTACCAATCATTTAAATCCCTTAATCTAATTAAACAATGAAAAGACTATTTTTCAGGCAAAGATATGTGATATGTCAAGCCACTGTAGATTTAGGTAACTTATTATGTGATTTATATGGGCAAGAGGACTGCCTAGCAAGATATTGGACCAAAGGGTCCCAGGTTTAACTCTGATCAGGGATATGAACCTTGATTGCAACCTCTTCCCTGGCCTGGGCCCTGGTTGTGCAGGAGGCAACCAATCGATATGTTTCTCTCACATTGATGGTTCTCTCTGTCTTTCCCTTTCTCTTCTACTCTCCCTAAGAATCAATGGGAAAATATCCTCCGGTGAGGATTAACAAAAAAAAATTAATAAATATATAGCAAGAGGAAGAGTAGTCAAAGACACCTCCTTGCCCCACACTTCCAAAGGAGCTATATAATTGCTACATGAGTTGTGGTACACATCACTGTTGAGGAGCCAATTCTAGATGCAGCTAGGTGGGTGGGGTTGGGAGGTAGTCTGCAGCTGTATTCTGAGCTTCATACCTCATCAGAACTAAGAAGTGATGAGAAACTATCTCATAACAGCCTCCCAGGGAGACATGGAGGCAGGTGGGAGTTCCTTACAAGCCTCTCATTCTTCTGGTTACCAACTTGATCACAAGGCCTCCTACCAAGATTCCATAAGCTGCAGTTCAAGGGCAGGGAATTAGGATGGGTCATACATCAGGATGTAGGAAGTTACTCAAGATAGGCAGAACTAAAAATAGAAAGGGAAATCTCGAACCATATGAACAAGGGGAGTTATTGGGCAGTTGGTGAATGGCAGCAATAAGGACAGGTAGGAAGTAGCCAAAAGATTGTATACCAGAGAAACCAAGGTTTTATGAAAAGGTAGAGAGGAAATGGCCTAGGAGGGGTAGAAACCTTATACCTTTCACAAAAAATAACTGAAACTGGCATAGACCTAAATGTAAAGTGCAAAACAATAAAACTTCTGGAACATAGGTGAAAATCTAGATGACATTGGGTTTAGTGATGAGATTTGAGATGCAACACCAAAAGCAAGAGACATGAAAGCATTGCTTGGGGTACCTAGTTTCTCTAAGTAAAAGAAATATATCAGGGGATCTGCAGACCAGGACCCACACTAAGGAGAATGCATACTGGGGGATACCCAGGACCCTGGAAATGGAATTGTGGACATTGGCCAAAGACTTTCTTTCATCCCAGTTTGCTTAGTCCAGCTGGACCAGTCTGTATCAGACTTTTGAAAGAGGAGAAAGCAATGACTATCCAGGACCATCCATATGTGTATTTTACCACCTTAAAATATTTGAACACAAGAAATCTTAACACTAATTTTTATTTTACTATTGCTTTTTCATTAAAATAATTCGTTGTGCTTCCATTTTTAAGGGACATTACTACATTTGATAAAATCATAATTAAATTTCATTATAGATATCTGTTAATATTATTATTTCATTGATAGAAGCATGAAAAAACTTATAATACAGCATCTGATTAATCCTTGACCACAATTAAGAAATCTGAAGAGGAAAGGTGATATTCATGGATTGGATTCCAATAGTTGTTTAGTGGCATAGTCCCAGTCTTTACCCAATTCAAGCCGTTGGCAGATAGGTGGATATTGTCCTTCAGGTCTTCTAACCCATTCACTTGCTTTCTTCATTTTCTCAAAAGCCCAGGGAATATTCCTAGATTTAAAAAACAATGTTTCCATCAATTTCAGAATATAATTATATACGAAATGTAATGTGGTATTAAATCTAGCACATTAGCTCAGACAAAATAATTTTGTCAGAAATTAATATATTTAAGAAAAACTGTTCTCTTTAACACTTGATTAAAGTTCTTCTACCAACCTGACATGCTTTAACTCACTTAGTATATTTTTAGGTATATTATATCCATCACTTCCCAGCTTCCACCTTGCACCACAACTTCCTTGCTGCCTCCAGAATAACTCAAGCATCTTTTAGCCTCTATACATCTGTTTATTGTCATTCTTTTTCACTCTTCTCTATTTAAATCCTACCCATTCTTTACATACAAGCACAATTCTATTTTACAAACTAGGCTTTCAATTCTCTGTCCTTTCACTGAACCAGGAATTCTCAATTTGGCTAGTTATTTTTGCGAAGTATCTGAGAGTCACATATGAAACAAACTGGCATACATTTAATCCTATCACATAAACTAACTAGTAAAATGTGCATATCAAAAGCTTCAAGTTTGAAACCATTAAATGCTATTTAATATTGGAGACTGTCAAATATTCAGGTCTATTTAAGACTCAAAAAAATTCTGAATTTTTAAATTAATATTAGCTGTTTCCTCTTTTGTCGTCTTCTTAAACTTGTTAGTAAACAAGTGGTAATATATATATTAAAGTCTTAAAGAAAATTCTGTGGGGGAAACTAAGAATTTGAAAGATTCTCTTCATCTCCTGATTTTTTCCCCTGTAAAGTGAGAAAGGGCCATCAGAATAGTGTGGTGGTTTAGACCTGGTTTCAAATCCTCATTCTGTAATTATACAATGGTACCTGTGTAATATTGGGCAGTTTTCATTCCACATTGGAAGTCTCAGTTTCTTCAGTTATGATAATGATATGAGGTGTTGTGGGGATTAACAAAATGCATGTTTAACAGTCCTTGGCACAGAGTAGGTAGTCAATAAATATTTGCTGAATATCGTGTTGCCATGAACATACGAAATAGCAACAGGCCTGAAGTGGTTAAAAGATTTGTTTTTCAATAATTACTAGTCTACTTATTCTTACTATGGAGAGCAACAAAACTGACTTTAAATGTTCTCACCAATTCAACTGGCCTTCCTTTAATCCAGATGGCCTTGAGACTTCTGACTGACCCTCCTGATAGTGTGAAAATTTTGTTCATACATCTCCATGCAATGTACTACTACATTAACGTTATGTACATCATGAAGTAGGAAAAAAGAGAAATGAGTTTTAAATAGGCAATAAATAGGAAATAAAAATTATAAATTTTATTTATTAAAGTTCCATGTTGCTCTCACAGTAACAGTAATATAGTAAGAGTCATATTTTACTTTTTCAAAATCTTGCTTTCATACTTTGTGATAGGCAATTCAAAAGTAGGTTTAAAGTTGTTAATACTTGTTCTAGAGGCTGTCATACCTGTAGAAGATCAACATAGAAGTGTCTCTTTGTGAGAGGGTAAAAATTGGTTTGCTCTTTTATTTTAATTTAATCTGTAAATATGTATCTCTAAGGGATAAGAACTTTTTCTTAAATATGACTCTTAAGATAGTTATAAATTATTCTTTTTAAAAATATATATTTTAGTGATTTTTACAGAGAGGAAGGGAGAGGCACAGAGAGTTAGAAACATCAATGAAAGAGAAACATTGGTCAGCTGCCTATTGCACACCCCCCACTGGGGATGTGCCTGCAACCAAGGTATATGCCCTTGACCTGAACCGAACCTGGGACCTTTCAGTCTGCAAGCCAATGCTCTATATACTCAGCCAAATCAGTTAGGGCTATAAATTATTCTTAAATATCACAAAATATCCAGGTAATGTTTAAGTTGCCCTAATCGTGTCTTTTTAATACAATGTATTTTGTTCAAATCAGGCTTCAAACAAGATCTACGCATTGCCCTTGATTCATGTGTACATTAATTTATAGGTTCTAATTCTCTCCTCTTTCTGGTCTTGCCATTTATTTCCTGACATCCCAAACACTGCTGAGCACATCCCATGTGTAATTTAACATGTGCAAGCTCTATTCTCTGATATTTAATCTTTATTATTTAAAATATTAATATTAGAGGCCCGATGCACAAAGATTCATGCAAGAATGGACCTTCCTCAACAAAACCAAGAGCTGATTCTTTGAAACGATAAACAAGATTGATGGACCTCTAGCCAGGCTCACCAAGAAGCAAAGAGAGAAGACCCAAATAAACAAAATCAGAAATGAAAGAGGAGAAATAACAACAGACTCCGCCGAAATACAAAGGATTGTTAAAAAATACTATGAACAACTTTATTCCAACAAACTGGACAACCTGCAGGAAATAGACATATTCCTAGAAAAATATAACCTTCCAAAACTCAATCAGGAATAATCTAAACATCTCCATAGGCCAATACCTATGGAAGAAAATTTTTTAAATTAAATCTTTATTATTCAGATTATTACATTGGTTTCTCTTTTTTCCCCTCAATAGCTCCCCTCTACCCAGCTCCCACCCTTCCCTCTGCCCTTACCTCTCTCCCATTGACTTCATTCATAGGTGTATTTTTGTCCAGGCTCTCCCTGTACACCCCTCACGCCTTTCCCCCTGAGAATGATCAGTCCACTCCCGTTCCGTGCTACTGGCACTTAATTTTTAGATTCACTTGTTGATAGATATGTATTTGTTGTTCATAATTTTTTGTCTTTTACCTTTTTCTTGTTCCTCTTCTAAAAGAGTACCTTTCAGCATTTCATATAATACTGGTTTGGAGTTGATGAACTCCTTTAGCTTTTTCTTCTCTGTGAAGGTCTTTATCTGCCCTTCAATTCTGAATGATAGCTTTGCTGGATAGAGTTTTCTTGGTTGTAGGTTCTTGCTGTTCATCACATTGAATATTTCTTGCCACTCTTGTCTGGCCTGCATCGTTTCTGTTGAGAAATCAGCTGAGAGTTGTATGGGTGCTCCCTTGTAGGTAATGAACTGTTTTTCTCTTGCTGCTTTTAATATTCTCTCTTTGTCTTTTGCTCTTGGTATTTTAATTATGATGTGTCTTGGTGTGGTCCTCTTTGGATTCCTTTTATTTGGGGTTCTGTGTGCTTCCTGGACTTGTAAGTCTATTTCTTTTACCAGATGTGGGAAGTTTTCAGTCATTATTTCTTTAAATAGGTTTTCAGTATCTTGCTCTCTCTCTTCTGCTGGCACCCCCACAATTCTGATGTTGGTAGGCTTGAAGCTGTCCCAGAGGCTCCTTACATTATCTTCACATTTTTGCATTCTTTTCTCTTCTTGCTTTTCCAGTTGAGTGTTTTCTGCCTCTTTATATTTCAAATTTTTGACTTGATCCTTGCCTTTCTGTAGTCTGCTGTTAGGACTCTGTATAATAGTTTTTATTTCAGTCAGTGTATGTTTAATTTCTAGTTGGTCCTTTTTCATCTTTAGTTGGACCTTTTCCATCTCTAGTTGGTCCTTTTTCATCTCCTCTTGGGTCTCACTAAATTTATCCAACTTTTCTAGCATATTCTTGAAAAACCTTATAAGCGTGGTTTTGAACTCTATATCCAGTCGTTTTTTTCCCTCCATTTATTTTGTTTGTAATCCCTTCCCTTGTCTCGGCATTTTCACTATGCCAGGGAAACTTCTGTGTTGAATTCAGCCTTATGATACCAGACTGCAAAGCCGCAGAAGCCTCTGTTGAGCTTTGGAGGGGTGGAGTCTCAGGGCTTAAGGGACCTCTTTGCCTTCCAGTCGGCCCTGCCCTCCACGGCCTCTGAGTCTCATGTGACTGGGTAATCACTGGAGCGGTCCTTGTGCATGCGCCCGCAGTGCCTCTAACTGCTGCCTTTCCGTCTCCCCTGCACACCAGGACCACAGGAGTCTAGGTCGCCAGGGTTTCGTCCGAAACAGGGGCTTAGTGGACTCAGAAGTGGCACAGTCCAGAAGTCATTCTCTTCCCTTTTTACCTAAAAGTGGAAAACTTGGTAATGCTTGCTGGAGACTACACCTCAAACTATGCCCATTTATAAAAGTTCTATGAAAGGGAGAATCCAAGATGGCGGCATAGGTAAACACCTACACTGCTGCTTTGCACAACAATTTCAAAACTACAACTAAAAGACAGAATGGACATCATCCAGAACCACAGGAAAGCTGGCTGAGTGGAAATTCTACAACTAGAGGGAAAGAGAGGGGCTCATGGAGACCCAGAGGAGCTGCAAAAAACTGAGGTATGGAGACGCGCACGTGGAGAGAGCGGGTGCCGGAGTACCTGGCTGGCTTTCTCTGGCAGGAGGGAAACGGAGACTCTCAAAGGCATTGAACCCCTTATCCTACGACACTAAACCCCAGATCCAGCCGAAACTCATACGGGGGGGAGATTGGACTGTGAAAAGGGAGAGGTGCACAGAAATTAAGGGGAGTCGCAAAGGATCAGAGGTCTGGTGGCGCGCACGGCACTGCGCGTGCAGAGGACAGACTGCTGATTATGCCGCTGGCTTTTGGGAGTGGGCGGGAGACAGACCCTCCGAACTGTGCCACTTCTAACTTCACTAAACCCCAGTTTCGGGTGAAACCCTGGGGACCTAGACTCGTGTGGTCCTGGAGTGCAGGGGAGCCATAAAGGCAGTGGTCTAGAAGCACTGTGTGCGTGCACAAGGACTGCTCCAGTGATTACCCAGTCAGTGAGACTGGGGGGCCATGGAGGGCGGGGCCGACTGGAAGGCAAGGCGGTCCCTTAAGCCCTGAGACTCCACCCATCCCAAGCTCAATAGAGAGGCTTCTGCGGCTTTGCAAGTCTGGTATCATAAGGCTGAATCCAACACATAAGTTTCCTGGCACAGTGAAAATGCCGAGACAAGGGAAGGGATCACAAACAAAAGAAATGGAGGAAAAAAAACGACTCGATATAGAGTTCAAATCCACGCTTATAAGGTTTTTCAAGAATATGCTAGAAAATTTGGATAAAGTTAGCGAGAGCCAAGAGGAGATGAAAAAGGACCAATTAGAGGTGCAAAAGATCCAACTAGAGATGGAAAAGGTCCAACTAGAGATGAAAAAGGACCAACTAGAAATTAAACATACACTGACTGAAATAAAGAATATTATACAGAGACCTAACAGCAGACTAGAGAAAGGCAAGAATCAAGTCAACAATTTGAAATATAAAGAAGCAGAAAACACTGAACTGGAAAAGCAAGAAGAAAAAAGAATCCAAAAATGTGAAGATATTGTAAGGAGCCTCTGGTACAGCTTCAAGCCTACCAACATCAGAATTGTGGCGGTGCCAGAAGAAGAGAGAGAGCAAGATACTGAAAACCTATTTAAAGAAATAATGACTGAAAACTTCCCACATCTGGTAAAAGAAATAGACTTACAAGTCCAGGAAGCACACAGAACCCCATATAAAAGGAATCCAAAGAGAACCACACCAAGACACATCATAATTAAAATACCAAGAGCAAAAGACAAAGAGAGAATATTAAAAGCAGCAAGAGAAAAACAGTTCATTACCTACAAGGGAGCACCCATATGACTGTCAGCTGATTTCTCAACAGAAACGATGCAGGCCAGATGGGAGTGGCAAGAAATTTTCAACATGATGAATAGCAAGAACCTACAACCAAGAACACTCTATCCAGCAAAGCTATCATTCAGAATTGAAGGGCAGATAAAGAGCTTCACAGATAAGAAAAAGCTAAAGCAGTTCATTAACTCCAAACCAGTATTATATGAAATGCTGAAAGGTACTCTTTTAGAAGAGGAAGAAGAAAAAGGTAAAAGACTGTCGGAGACCAAACATTGTTCTCACTAAATGGATGTAAACAGGAGGCTAGAAGGCTGGTCAACCTTGAAGCTCTGAAAGGTCAAGACTTTTCTCCCTATCTAATTGAGACAATGAACTTCCCCATCAAATAATCATGTCAATCCTGACTGATAAGATAATCTACTTGTTACTGGAATTGCCTGCTTCAGGGCAGTGTGTATCCCAAACCTAAATAAAAGGGATGGCAAGGCCAAAGGAAGGTGGCAGTCCTTTCCACTAGAGGAAGGCACCCGCCTGGACCCCCAATATCACCAAATTAATGTTTTCTAGTCTCTCATTTCGTTTGGGTGCGGCCTCCTTCAGAACCCGAACCCTGACCCAGGAATCCTGAACCACGCAGGACATGGAAAGAGGTTCCCACAAAAGACAAAATATTATGAACAAATACATATCTATCAACAAGTGAATCTAAAAATTAAGTGAATTAAAAATTTGATCAATAGAATAAACTGGTGAATATACTAGAATCAGGAGCACAGAAAGGGAGTGGACTGATAATTCTCAGGGGGAAAGGGGTGAGGGGTGTACAGGGAGAGACTGGACAAAAATCATACACCTATGGATGAGGTCAATGGGAGGGCAGAGGGAAGGGTGGGAGTTGGGTGGAGGGGTGCTATGGAGGGGAAAAAAGAGAAACAAATGTAATAATCTGAATAATAAAGATTTCATTTAGAAAAAAAAAGAAAGAAAAAAAAAGTTCTATGAACGAATTATAATATTATAAAACCATACCACAATAGCAAATCATAAAACTCACTGTTACTTTTCAAGGTCCTTAATTAGTCTGCTATTTAAATATAAAATAAGGATGATTTGGAACATGTGCCTATCATATTATCCCAAAGATTGTCAGGAAAATGAATAAAATCCAGTCCTCTCCTCTCTTGCCATCTATCCTATATAATAAAGAGGTAATATGTAAATTGCCTGTCATAACCTCACATAAGATGGTTGCCCCATTTGTGGCCACAAGATTGCTGCCACAAGATGGCTGGCTGGGGAGGGCAGTTGTGGGCAATCAAACCAGCAGGGGAGGACAGGTGGAGGCAACCGGGCCTCAAAGGGAGGGCAGTTAGGGGTGACCATGCCGGCAGGGGAGGGCAATTGGGAGCAATTGGGCCAACAGAGGAGGACAGTTGGGGGCAATAAGGCTGGCAGGAAGCAGTTAGGCATCAATCAGGCTGGCAGGGGAGTGGTTAGGGAGTGATCAGGCTGGCAGGCAGTTCCAGATTGTGAAAGGGATGTCCGACTGCTGGTTTAGGCCTGATCCCACAGACATCCCCTGAGGGGTCCCAGATTGGAGAAGATGCAGGCTGTGCTGAGGGACACCTCCCTCCCTAGTGCATGAATTTTGTGCACCAGGCCTCTAGTATATATATAAAAGCCTAAGCAACCATCTGACCAGTAGCTATGACATACAATGACCACCAGGGGGCAGATGCTCTGACTAGTAGCTATGATGTGTACTAACTATCAGGGGGCAAATGCTCAATGCAGGAGCTGCTGAGCTGTGTTGACTTGGTAGCTGTGGTTCTCAGGTGATGCACCTGGAACCAGAGAGGAAGGAGCCTGATTCCAGGGTGTATCATCTGAGAACCACCCTCTCACAATCCAGGACCGCTCACAGGGTGTTGGAGAGCTGGTTTTGGCCTGATCTCCACAGGCCAGGCTGAGGGATCCCACCAGTGCACAAATTCATGCACCAGGCCTCTAGTTTTTAATAACCAGAGAAGCATGAACTAAGCAGAGCGAAATTCAGTTTCTAGGCTTCAGCTACAAATAGCTCAAGAGAAAACTTAAATACACAATAAATAATCAATATGGCAGAACAGTATATCAAATTATTTCAAGTTCTGAACTCTATACTTTGATCTTTCTAAATAAGGTCAGTTATACACCTCTAGCCAAACCAACTACTTCTTTCTTGTGTCCTGCTTGCCTCTTTCTATAAACACTTGCAGCTCTTTCCCCTTACTTTTCTCTTCTTCTCAAGAGCCAGTTTTATTTCACACTTGGCAGGGATGTGGTAACATCAGTACTTACATTGCATGAGATCACAGAAAACATGTAAAATAAAATCAAGCCCACACCTTCCTAGTGTCCCTCATGGACATAATACATATATTACTGGAGGTAAAAACAACAACACAGCAGTATAAACAAAATATCCTCAGGCCAAATACATATCATGTACTTAATACTGTCCAACATGACATTTTTAAGTTATTTCTTGAGTTTAGATTATTTCAGTAGTAAATAAGCATTAAAAGTAAACAAAGCATTAAACATAACACTGATATTTACACCATCAAGTAATGTGAACATTCCCCAAATGTCCTAACCCTCGGGAACAACAATAATTTTATTTGTATTACTTGTGGCCATTCTTCACTAGAATAAAGAAATAAAAGGAGTTCTGTGATATCACTGATTATGGGTCATGCTGATTATGTGAAGATGTCTCTTTAAGTCCCTCTCTATAATGCTGGTAAGAACTATCCAATGGATCTCCATCCCTTATACCCTACAAACCCTTTCAACTCACCCTAAAAACCCAAAAGCCCACAGAATTATTGACATGAATCTTTCCCCTTACTTTGTAGGTCTCTGGACTTGAGAGGGGAGACTGCTCTCTTCATAACGTATGAAATAAATTTTTTAAATATTTTATTTATTGATTGATTTTAGAGGGAAAAGAAAAGAGAGAGAGATAGAGAAGAAGAGAGAAAGAGAGAGAAGGGGAGGGAAGGAGAGACAAAGAAACATTGATTTGTTGTTCCACTTAGTTATTATGTGTTCATTGGTTGATTCTTGTAGATGCTCTTACCAGGAATCAAAACTGAAAATTTTATGTATTTAATGATGCTCTAACCAACTGAGATAACTAGGTAGGGCTCTGAAATAAAAAATTATTATATCAACTTAATTGTTCTCTTTGATTATTTTAATAGTACCTACTGATAACCAGAGTTATCCAAATCAAGATATATTATGAAATACCAAAATTGAAAATGGAAGTTAACATATGTTGGACCCAGAAATTAAACCTTTTTTATTTTTTTAAGTGCAAGTAATGTATTTGAAATGACTTTATATAATGGGTAAATTTCAAATAATGTTATTTTTCTAATTTCACATTTTATAAAACCAAAATTCCCACAGCAACCTTTTGGGGTTTCAGAACAAAGCCACTCCAGAATTTGCTTTGGGCATGTGGATAATTTTGAGGTTAAGGCAAGCAAGACCCAGCAAACTCAGGAAAAGCTTTATATGTTCCCTTAACTGCCTAAAAGAAATTGGAAAGGGGCCTGTACCAGGAAGAGAGTTACTACCAGAGCTAATTCTTTCATCTAAGAGACTTATCTGCATGTCTGGTCTGGTCAAACATGTTTATCAGACTTTGCCTCCTCTCACCTACAGGTGAATCGCCTCTTCCACTTTGAAGATCCAAATCCCTATTCCTTTCCTTAGCTCAGTTGCCTGGCTGCCTTTTAGCTAATATCTTTTTTGGGCTTCCATTTCTGTAGGTCCATATGTATGTTCATAATTAAATTGTTTTCCTTTTGTTAATCTGTCTTTTATCATGGGGATTTTAGCTAAGAAACTAGAACGGTAGAGGGGGAGTTATATTTCCTCCTCCACAATCTTAATCAATAGAATATAGTAACTCATCTGATAATTTTCCTGGTAAATTATCTTTATTTCCATCTAAGATATTTGATATGCAAGAGCATTGTTTGCAACACAGCCACTGGATTTTTTAAAAATATATTTTTATTGATTTCAGAGAGGAAAGGAGAGAGAGGGAGGGAGAGAGAGAGAAATATCAATGATGAGAAAGAATCATTAATGAGCTGCCTCTTGCATGCCCCCCACTGGGAATCCCACCTGCATGTGCCCTTGAGCAGGATCGAACCTGGGACCCTGCAGTCCACAGGCTGATGCTCTATCCACTAAGCCAAATTGGCTGGGGCTTGAATGTTTTTTGATTACAAAATATTTTAATTATAAAGAAAAGTAAAGAGAATAATACTATTATAAATATCTCTATCACTGCATACTGGTCAACTTAAAAAAAAATCCTCACCCAAGTATATGTTATTTATTTTTGGAGAGAAATGGAGAGGGAGAGGAAAACATCAATGTGAGAGAGAAACATCAATTGGTTGCCTCCCAAATGTAGCCTGAACCAGGGATGGAACCCACAACTTAGGAATGTGCCCCGACTGAAAATCAAATTCATGACCTCTTGATGTACGGTACAATGCTCCAACCAACTGATCCACACCAGCCAGGGCAGCAGGTCAACTTTTAATAGTTTCCCACATTTGCTTCAAATTTCTCTCTTTTCTTTTAAGAAACAAGGTATTATCTTTGTCCTTGAATCTATGCCCCAGCTCCTCAAAGGTAAACACTATTCTGACTTGGGATAGAACATTGTTTTTTTTAAGTTATCTTCAATAGGCTTCTAAAACAGCATTCAGAGCCTGCAACTTTCAATTCACTTTCCAAGTATTTCCCTTTTTAGGATTCTTGTCGATAATCTCCCCAAGAATCCAAAATCAGCACTAATTAAGGTCATTTCAGGCTGAGTGCTCTCATCAATTGACACCTTGCTATTCAAAATAAAATAACTGAAAGAACACTTTACAATACAAAATATCTGTAAAGACTCATTGTTATTGTAATAATTAGCTAGTTATTAATATTAATAATAGAAAAAGAGCAAAGGGGAGGCCAGACATTTCAAGCATGGAAGTTGGAAGCTGCAACTCCATACTCCCCAGGGAACTACTGGTCCATTCCCTGCAAATCTCTGGAAGAAGGGATTAAACAAAGGAAAAAAAGGACGCATGCACAGTGAAGTGGGTGTGACCTAGGAGCCTGCCTGTCAGTCTAACCTGGGGAACAAAGATAATTGACTGCAAGCACAAAATCCTGAAGGCTTAATTGACTAAGCTCCTAGTTATAACTCCAAGACAAAAGTCCTCATTCTCCTTATTTCTCTTGTTTCTTTGCACTAGCTTGATCCGTGACCCATGCTAGCCTGGCCACAATAGACTGCAGCTTGGGACATAAACTAAGCCAGTCAGATCCTGGACTGGACTATGTGCTTTAATATGGAATGAAGACTCTACAGTGGATTTGATCTTAGTTCTATTAAAGAAAAAATGGTACTTTTTCCATGGCAAAATGAGGGAGATGAGACTTTGGAAGGGAACTCCATTAATGTTATATCATCAATAAAGCTTTCCATGATATCTCATCCTCTTGTGGAGGTGTCAGGAAATTCTTGTTCCCACAGCACCCCAAGAATTTCACTTCCACAGCAACAGGTGGGGGCACAAAGGGTACCCACTGATAACAAAATATGTTTTCTTTTCTGGGTGATTGGTCTTAACAAAACCCTGTCTTATAATTAAGAATACGTATGTAATTTGAGGGGAGTGGGGTAAAGACAAATGCATAATATGTGCAGAGCTGTACATACACCGTTAATTTAAATCACTGAGAGAGCCAAAACTATTTACAAAATTATATCATTTTCTTAATACAGAAAAAAAGGAACTGAATACATTTTTAAAAACGACATAATGAAAGCAATCCATTGTCCCCCAAAAAGACAATCAACGGAGACCAAAGAAAAAAATAGAGACAGTTTAATTTAATGGGTTATTTTTGTTCATATTTCATATAAAATCTTACACTAATTTTTATTTATTTATTTATTTTTATTTTAAATCTTCACCTGAGATATTTTTCCATTGATTTTTAGAGAGAGTGGAAGAGAGAGGGAAAAACAGAGAGGAATATCACTGTGAGAGAAACAAATTGATTGGTTGCCTCCCGCAAGGGCCTTGACCTGGGCCAGGAAAAGGGAGGAGCCTGCAACCAAGGTACCTACCCTTCACTGGAATTGAACCTGGAACTATTCGGTCTGTAGGCTGATGCTCTACCCACTGAGCTAAGGTTTAGACTAATTTTTAAAATTGATTTTAGAGAGAGGAAGGAAGAGACAGACAGAGAGAGAGAAATATTGATTGGTCAGTTGCCTCCTGTATACACCTGACCAGAGATGGAACCTATAACCTTTCGGCGTATGGGATGACATGTCAGTCAATTGAGCCACACCAGCCAAGGCTAAGATTAATATTTAAATGATATTAATAATAAGCAGCATATAACTCAGGAATATCATAAATGATATTCAAGAATATCACAAATAATAAAATTATAAAAGATCTAAATAATATATCAGAGTCATCCTGTATAATAAAATCCTAATGTGCAAACTGACCATCACTCCAACACACAAGAAGGCTGCCCCCATGTGGTCAAAGATGGCCATGCCCATGTGGACACAAGATGGCCACCACAAGATGGACAGCAGGGGAAGGCAGTTGGAAAGAACTAGGCCTGCAAGGGAGGGTAGCTGAGGGCAATCAGGCCTGTAGAGGAGGGCAGTTAGGGGCAACCAGGCCTGCAGGGGAGGACAGTTGGAGGCAACCAGGCCTACAGGGGAGGGCAGTTGGGGGCAACCAGGCCTGCAGGGGAAGGCAGTTGGAAGGACAAGGTTTGCAGGGGAAGGCAGTTAGGGGCAACCAGGTTTCCAGGGGAGGGTAGTTAAGGGTGACTAGGTTGGCAAGGGAGGGCAGTTGGTGTAAACCAAGCCTGCAGGGGAGGGCAGTTGGGGATGACCAGGTTTGCAGGAGAGGGTGACCAGGCCAGTAGGTGACCAGGCCAGTAGGTGATGGCAGTTAGGGGCAATCAGGCTGGCAGGGGAGCAGTTAGGCATCTATCAGGCTGGCAAGGGAGTGGTTAGGGAGTGATCAAGCTGGCAGGCAGAATCTGTTAGGGGCAATCAGGCAGGTGAGTGGCTGGGAGCCAGCAGTCCTGGATTGTCAGAGGGATGTCTAACTGCCTGTTTAGGTTCAATCCCAAACGGGCAGTTGGACATTTCTTGAGGGGTCCCAGATTGGAGAGGGTGCAGGCTGGGCTGAGGGACACCTCCCCCATCCCATGCATGAATTTTTGTGCACACAGCCTCTAGTTTAAAAATAAATTCATAGGGGGAAGAAAAGACAAAAGAGAAGCAAGGAAGAGAATAAAAGAGAAAGGAAGATGGATGGAGAGGCATAAAAAACAAATCAGAGAAAAGAAACAGACATTTTGAGACTACATATGGAGGAAAAATTTTAGAAAAGTCTACACATACAGGAAAATAACACAGATAATCTAGAGCACAGGGAAAACCCATATGAAAGCTATATCCATAAAGAAATTTCACCTCTTGGCACCTGTGACACCTTACTCTTAGCTTTCTTCTTATTTCTCTGCCATTCCTTCTCAGTCTGTTGTAATTGCTGTTCTGTCTGACCACTAAATAGTATGCTCAAGGATGGCCTAATGTCCTCTTCTCTGTCCTTGGCTATCTTCTTTCTTTTCTTTTTTATTTTGAGGGTATGTTTATTAAAACTGTGAAACAAGAAAGAAGCAAGAGGAGAGACCTTAGTGGGGCTGCCCTGGCTGTGCTGTTATAGGAAAAAAATAAGCTGAGAAGGAACTGTTTTAGATCATTGGGAAGTCAGAGAAAGGGGGGCCTTGGAGTCAGGTTCAGGGGATTAGCCCTGGATGAGTGCATTTTTAAAAACAACACAACAAAAGCAATCCATTATCCCAAAAAAGACAATCAATGAATACCAAAGAAAAAACAGAGACAGAAAAAATAGACAGAAAAAATAGCACATCTAGTGGGGAACCTTAGCATTTAGGAGATGTATATCTGTAGAGGATGGTGGGGGACGGGAACAAAGAAAAGGCTCAGACATGCTCCCAGGAGGGAGAGCATGCACTATCCTCTTTAGGGGGTCTCATTCAAGGCCATGATCCATGGCTTCAAATACCATTCTGATCTCTTCTGGAGCTCTTGCCTTATATCACAACTATATATTTTTTTCCAATATCTAGGCATCTCAAAAATTAAATGTCCCAAACCTAACTCTATTAGAGTTTTCCAGGCTCAATTTCCAGTGGATGTTTTGCCCTTCCCACGCTCAACACTCCTTCCTCCTCAACTCCCACATCCAATCAATCACCAAAGCTTGATGTTTCTTTCTGAAAAATGTATCTCAAATATCCCCAAGTATACACTTAAATTAAAAAAAATATATTGAGTAGATACAACTGAAAATGAAGTATTTGTAGGGTAATCTATCTAATAAAAAGGGAATATGCTAATTGATCCACATGCTGTCACAAAGATGGTGGTGTCCAAGCCAATAAGAATGGAATATAGTAATTGACTGCCCTGCCCTCAAAGATGGCAGCACCCACAGCCAATAAGGAGGGAATATGCTAATTGACTGCCATGCCCTCAAATATGGCGGTGCCCACAGCTACAAGATGGTGGCACCCAGTACCATCCTATCCCACCAGACTTCTGCCCTTTCACGTCTCCCCTAAATTTTTGTGCACTTCTCCCTTTTCACAGTCCAAACTCCCCCCGTATTAGTCTCGCCTGGACCTGGGGTTCAGTGCTGTAGGATAAGGGGTTCAACGCAGTTGGGAGTCTTCGTCTCTCTCCCGCCAGAGAAAGACAGCCAGGCAATCCGGCACCTGCTCTTTCCACGTGCACGTCTCCATACTTCAGCTTTTTGCAGCTTCTTTGGGTCTCTGTGAGCCCCTCTCTTTCCTTCTAGTTGTAGAATTTCCTACAGCCAGCTTTTCTGTGGTTCTGGATGCTGTCCATTCTGTCTTTTAATTGTAGTTTTGAAATTGTTGTGCAAGGAAGCAGTGTAGGTGTTTACCTATGTCGCCATCTTGGATTCCTCGATCATGTGATTTTTGTCTTTCAATTTGTTTATGTGATGTATCGTGTTTATTGATTTAAGAATATTATACCAAACTTGCATCCCTGGAATAAATCCCATTTGATCATGGTGTATTACCTTTTTAATATATTGCTGGATCTGATTTGCTAATATTTTGTTGAGGATTTTAGCATTTATATTCATCAGGGATATTGGCTTGTAATTCTCTTTGTAGTCTTCATCTGATTTTGAAATTAGGATAATGTTAGCCTCATAAAAAGAGTTTGGAAGTGTTCCTTCTTCTTAAATTTTCTGAAATATTTTGAGGAGTATAGATGTTAGTTCTTCTCTGAATGTTTGGAAAAACTCCCCTATGAAGCCATCTAGACCTGGGCTTTTGTTTGGTGGGAATTTTAAAATCACTTCTATTTTATCAGTTTTTATTGGCCTATTCAGGTTTTTTTATTCTTCCTGATTCAGTTTTTGGAGATAATATTTTTCTAGGAATTTGTCTATTTCATGCACATTGTCCAGCTTGTTATCATATAGTTGTTCATAGTATTTTCCTACAATCCTTTTTATGTCTGTGGTGTCCATGGTTCCTTCTCCACTTTTGTTTTTGATTTTATTTATTTGGGTCCTCTCTCTTTGTTTCTTGATGAGTCTGCCTAATGGTTTATCAATTTTTTTTATCCTTACAAAGAATCAGATCCAGTTTCATTGATTATTTTTTTTGTATTGTTTTTAAGTCTCTATGTCATTTTTTTCTGCTCTAATTCTTATTATTTCCTTCCTTCTACTTACTCTGGGATTTTTTTTTCCTTTTTCTAGTTCTTTAAGTTGTAAGATTAAACAAGTTACTGCTAATTTTTCTTGTTTTTTGAGGTATGCCTGTAGTGCTAACATGTGGTCTATCTTTGTGAATGATCCATGTGCACTTGAGAAGAATATATATTCTACTACATTGGGGTAAAATGTTCTATAAGTGCCTATTAAATCCATTTGATCCAGTGTGTCTTTTAGAGTCTCTGTTTCCTTGTTAATTTTTGTCTGGAAGATCTGTTCAGGGAAGTCAGGGGGGTGTTAAAGTCCCCTACTATGACTGTATTGTTGTCAATCTCTCCATTAAAGTCCTCTATAAGTATGTATGTCTGTGTGTCTGTGTGTGTGTATGCACACACACACACACACACACACACACACACACACACACATTTAGATGCAACTATATTGGATGCATAACTGTTTGCCAGTGTTATATCTTCTTGTTGGATTGATCCCTTTAGTATTATGTAGGGATCTTTGTTGTCTCTTGTGATGGCCTTCATTTTAAATTGTATTTTGCTGAATATGAGTATTGCTACACCAGCTTTTTTTTTTTCATTTGCATGGAAATTTTTTTCATCCCTTCACTTTGATCGTGTGTATGTCTTTCATTTTGAGGTGGGTGATGTTTTTGTTTTTGTTTTTTAAATATATATATTTTATTAATTTTTCACAGAGAGGGAGAGGGATAGAAAATTAGAAATATCGATGAGAGAGAAGCATCAATTAACTGCCTCTTGCACATCCCCCATTGGGGATGTGCCTGCAACCAATGTACATGCCCTAGACCGGAATCAAACCCAGGACTCCTCAGTCCGCAGGCTGATGCTCTATCCACTGAGCAAAACCAGTCAGGCATGGGTGATGTTTTTGTATCCATTCAGCTACCCTACATCTTTTGATTAGAGCATTTAATCCATTTACATTTCCAGCTACTCTGGCAGCCTTGAACTCCGACATTTATGTCATCATTCTACTGAGAATTCCTGTTTCAGTTCTAACCTCCAGGTGCCTCAGGAACTAAGAAGTGTCTTCAGTTGAAAAGCTGAATAATGGCACTTGCCTGATTTGCCTTCCTTCTTTCAAAGACTGTGTCCTCTCCAGTTTTGCCTTTTTTTTGTGTGTGTGTGTGTGTGTGTGTGTGTGTGTGTGTGTGTGTGTGTGTTTTCCAGGTCTTCAGAGAGAGAGGCTTTCAGATAGATGTCCAGGGCTAGTAGGTGTTATTGTCAGGAGTGTTAGCCAGATACAAGCTTTTCTATTGTTCCAGAAACAAGAACTCGCTCAATATGTAAAATTTCATCATTCCTTTTTAGTCTAATACAAGTCAAACACATGAAGAGTCTGCAAACTCTGGAATAGGCCTGAAATATGAAAACCTTAGCACTTTAGAGGTGATGGCAGGGAATTAGAAACTGCTGTTCAATGAATACTGGCTGGTTGTTTAATAATGTTTTTTTTTTTATAATTTATTTTCAAGTTACAAAAGCAAGTCTGACCTCAATTTAGCTGCTCATTCACCACAGACTTTGCCTTTTTTACATTTAATTAATTAACTAATTAATTAATTAATCTTTATTGTTCAGATTATTACAATTGTTCCTCTTTTTACCCCCATAACTCCCCTCCACATGGCTCCCACCCCTCCCTTTACACTTACCTCCCCCTGCATTGTCCTCATCCATAGGTGTATGATTTTTGTCCAGTCTCTCCCTGCGCCCCCCTCACTCCTTTCCCTCTGAGAATTGTCAGTCCACTCCCTTTCTATGCCCCTGATTCTATTATATTCACCAGTTTATTCTGTTTATCAGATTTTTTATTCACTTGATTTTTAAATTCATTTGTTGATAGATATGTATTTGTTGTTCATAATTTTTATCTTTACCTTTTTCTTCTTCTTCCTCTTCTTAAAGAGTACCTTCAGCATTTCATATAATACTGGTTTGGTGTTGATGAACTCCTTTACCTTTTTCTTATCTGTGAAGCCCTTTATCTGCCCTTCAATTCTGAATGATAGTTTGCTGGGTAGAGTAATCTTGGTTGTAGGTTCTTGCTATTCATCATGTTGAATATTTCTTGCCACTCCTGTCTGGCCTGCAGAGTTTCTGCAGAGAAATCAGCTGACAGTCATATGGGTGCTCCCTTGTAGGTAATGAACTGTTTTTCTCTTGCTGCTTTTAATATTCTCTCTTTATCTTTTGCTCTTGGTATTTTAATTATGATGTATCTTGTTGTGGTCCTCTTTGCATTCCTTTTATTTGGGGTTCTGTGCACTTCATGGACTTGTAAGTCTATTTCCTTCACCAGGTGTGGGAAGTTTTCAGTCATTATTTCTTCAATAGATTTTCAGTATCTTGCTCTCTCTCTTCCTCTGGCACCCCCATAATTCGGATATTGGTATGCTTGAAATTGTCCCAGAGGCTCCTTATGCTATCTTCACATTTTTGGATTGTTTTTGCTTCTTGCTTTTCCAGTTGAGTGTTTTTTGCTTCTCTGTATTTCAAATCTTTGACTTGATTCTTGTGTTCCTCTAGTCTGCTGTTAGGTCACTGTATAATATTTTTTATTTCAGTCAGTGTATGTTTAATTTCTAGCTGGTCCTTTTTCATCTCCTCTTGGGTCTCATTAAATTTATCCATCTTTTCTAGGAAATTCTTCAAAAACATTATAACTGTGGTTTTGAACTCTATATCCAGTCATTTGTGTTCCTCCATTTCTTTCATTTGTGATCTGTTCCTTTGTCTCTGCATTTTTGCTATGCTGAAAAAACTTCTGTGCTGTAGTCAGCCTTATGATACAAGATGTGCAAAACAGCAAAAACCTCTCTGTTGAGCTTGAATGGGGTGGAGTCTCAGAGATGAGCAGAGACAGATTTGGCTTCTAGTTAGCCTCACCCTATGCAGCCCCTGGGTCTCAAGTGTCTCTTGGTAATCACTGCAATCCTCTTTGTGTGCACGTGCACATGTGTGTGTGCCTTTAGACCTCTGCCTTTCCAGTTCCCATGTGCTCTGGGACTCGTATGAGTCTGGGTCCCTAGGGTCTCACCAGAAACTGGGATTCAGTGCAGTCAGAACTGGAGTTCAGCTCAGTGAGGAGGTTCCATCCTCCTCCTACTAGAGAAAGCCAAGGGCACAATCAGCAATCAGTCCTCTCTGTGCACACTTGCATTCACCTCCAGATGTTCGCCTTTCACAGCTCCCCTAAGTTTCCATGGACTTCTCCCTTTTTACAACAGTCCAGACTCCCCCGTATGAGTCTTGCCCAGAACTGGGGTTCAGTGCAATTGGGAGTTTCCATCTCCCTCCCGCTAGAGGAAGCCAGCCAGGCACTCTGTCGCCTGTTCTCTCCCTGCATGTCTCCGTACCTCATCTTTTTGCAGCTCCTCTGAGTCTCTGTGTGCCCCTCTCTTTCCATCTAGTTGTAGAATTTTCATTCAGCCAGCTTTCCTGTGGTTCTGGATGATGTCCATTTTGTCTTTTAGCTGTAGTTTTTAAATTGTGTGAGGCAGTAGTTTAGGTGTCCACCTATGCCACCATCTTGGATTAAGCTATTAAAAAAAATAATGCCTATTGTATGATTAATTGTCAGGTTTTATATTTTACATACTAACTTTTGCTGTGTTCATATTTCCTTTATACAAATCTTCTCAACTGTATCCTGTTAAAAAAAACCAGACACACATATGTATAAGTATCAAGTTTTACAGTAAGACTCAACTAAATGTAATGTCACTAAGGCCACAACCTATAGTAGCAATGAGACCTGGTCTCACTTTGCAGTAGGTGAGATAGTGACCATTTATTCATAAAATGACAGTAAGTTCTAAAAGGTAACTGATAATCAGGATAATTTATAACCTTTTCAACTATATATACACACAAACACACATGTACACATACACACAATTTATAAATACATAACAGAATAGGAAGTCTGAATATATACAAACCAAAGTGTTAACCAGTAGCTTTGGGCTACTATATCTGGCAATGGAATTAAGGATGGTTTGAATTTTCCTAGCTGGTTTGGCTCAGCGGATCGAGTGTTGGCCTGTGAACCAAAGAGTCCCGGGTTCAATTTCAATCAAGGACACATACTTGGTTGTAGGCTCCTCCCTGGACCAGGTCCTGGTCAGGGCTTCTACAGGAGGCAACCAATCAATGTGTTTCTCTCACCATCAATGTTTCTCTTGGCCTTTCCCTCTCTCTTCTACTCTCCCTAAACATCAATGGAAAAATATCCTTGGGTGAGTATTAGCCAAAAAAACAGAAACACATTTTTGCTCTTTGGCTTATTTGTATTCTGTGGACCTCTCTGAATTCTTAACAATAAATGTATAACATAGACACAAACTTGTTAAAGTGACTAAACATAATAAAAATATGCCCACTAAGCATATTGGTCTTTATCCTTTTTGTTTTACAAACATTATATGGGTACTTTGCATTATATGTATTTTTTGCTTCCTTGTGCCTAAATCACACACCCACACATACACAAAGGGTTCTTTAAATATTATCTTAAGCACACGAACCTGAGGTTTTCTTTCAAAGCTTTGTCCTGTTGCCAGGGTGCAATGGTGGCGGGCATGAAGAAGATGGCCATAGTACCTTGGATGCTGAGTTCCATGGTGTAGGTTATTTTGATAAGAACCTTAGCCTTGGGAGGTAAGTTTCCAACACTTACAATAAAGACATCCTGAGACAGAAATATGTTACTTAGCTTGTAACTCAAATGCATATCCACTCTATGTTAGTTAACCCTATTACCTGAACTACTGGAATTTCAACCTGCCAGATTCTTCCTCAGAAAACAAGAATAGAGCCTACAAGCCAAGCACTGGTGGTGCGAAAAGAAACCCTTAAAGCCACTCCCCCGTAGTGGGGACAGGGTGACATCTAAAAGGAGCACAGGGAGCCCAAGCTGATTTGGCTCAGTAGATAGAGTGTCGGCCTGTGGACTGAAAGGTCCCGAGTTTGTTTCCAGTCAAAGGCACATTCCTGGGTTGCAGGCTCAATCCCCAGTAGGGGGCGAGCAGGAGGCAGCCTATCAATGATTCTCTCTCATCACTGATGTTTTTATCTCTCCCTCTCTCTTCCTCTCTGATATTAATAATATATCTATATCTATATCTATCTATCTATCATCTATCTATCTATCTATCTATCTATCTATCTATCTATCTATCTATCTAATCTATTTTATTAAAAAAAATAAAAGGAGCACAGGGAGAGGAGCCCCCTTGGCAGCAGGACCTCTCTGGACTAGGGAACTTCATCCAGTGGGCTCTTCAACCCAGAGGCCTCACATGCAGGGCTCCTAGCAGGGACCCCCTCCATGCTGCCCTTCCTGAAAGAATTATGGAGGACTCTCTGACCTCCACAGCCTCCAATACCAGTTCCACCAATGGCTGCAGTACCAGAGCGGTTTTCACTGAGTTTGGTCTTTACATAATTCTTTTCTCCTATAGTAAATTTATCACTTTATTTTTTAGAGAGAGGTATTTCACTTTCTTTCAATGGGACATTGATAATCACTGCATAAAGAGACAACCTCATGAATGTTTATGGCTAGATGTAATTTTTCCTGATACACAGAGAACCTGTTAACCTGCCAACCATATCCTCCATCCTACTTGACCATGTTGCCATGAAAATGTAATATGTTTAGATGAGGAGTATATATCATTAAAGGGTCAGGGTTAGGGTTAGGACTAGGGCAAGGGCTAGGGTTAGGGTTAGGGTTAGGGTTAGATGTAGGGATAGGGTTAGGTTTAGGGCTAGGGGTAGGGTTAGGGATAATTACCCACAGCTGATATGATTTTAGGGTTAGAATAAAGGGCAGGACTGTGGTTAGGTTAAGAGAAAGACAAGGGTTAGGGTTTGGACTAGGGCTAGGGTTAGGGTTAGGGTTAGGGCTAGGGCTAGGGTTAGGGTTAGGGCTAGGGCTAGGGTTAGGGTTAGGGTTAGGGCTAGGGTTAGGGTTAGGGTTAGGGCTTAGATTAGTTTTATGGTACAGGATAGAGGTTAGGGTTAATGTCTGAGTTCAAACTGGAATTAGGTTAAGGTTTAGGGTTTGTCTTCAGTTTATTATTAGGAATAGAGCTATAGATAAGAATAGAGCTATGGCTCTAGTGTTCTTAGACTAGGGCTAGGCTTAAGGGAAGGGTTATGGCTAAGTTTAGGGTTAGGGTATAAATACAGTTGCAATTCACAAAGACTGTGCTGGAATCACTTTACAAAAGAATCAAACTCAATTTAGTTTGATAGTTGAGGGAAACATTTAGGAATGTATCTCCAAACACTAATTTCAGGAAACCTTCATGTATCTATGAAGAACATTGTTCCTTCCCAGAGAATTAGTGTTCAAAGTGTATAGACCTGACTTGGATACTGCCTACGTTTATAAGAGAGTCTGAGTGGCCATTTTAAAAGAAGGTTGCTTAAACAATAACTCTCATTTTTGTTGTGCTCACATACCTGTATGAAAATGGAAACATCGAACAAACATTATAACAGAGCAGTGACATTTAAGGAATGTGTCTGAAACATTGCCAGTATGCTGGATGAATCTTAATATCTCTCGTGCAGTGTTGAGAAACCAAAAATTGTGAATTTTAAGAGCTGGGAAAGGTAGGATAGTCTTTCAATTGGAAATAGTTTACATTTATACAGCAGTTACCTAAGGAAAAAAGATGTATAAATACCTCAGATTCACAATGAATGAGCTTGAACCACAGCACAAAGTGAATAACATGATGACAATTCCCAATAGAAATCTGGAAAAAAATGTAGGAAGGTGCCTGAAACAGAAAGAATACATGTTCATAGATTCTTAATATCAGAAGGACACTGAGAAGCCATGCGAAAAATGTGTTCAGAGAGCAGAGAAGTGAGTGTGATACTGTATATTTACATTATTCAGTCTAAATGAGTTGGCATTTTAAGAAGAATGTTGGTGAAATATAAGTTCATTTTGCTACAGCTGCTAAAACTCTAAAATATACACAATTCTAGGTAATGAAAATGATAGTCAATCTAGTTTTTAAAGGAGTAATATATATTTGAATAGCTGGACTATTAAGCAAAATGCTGTAGAAACAAGTGGAATTCATGAGGGAAGGAGCTGGAATCACTGGACTAATGGAATCAAAGCTTGAGTATACACAATGAAAGACCAGGGAAATACTTAAAAAGATGCCACAAATTGTAGAAATACATGTCCAAAGCGCATTCATATCTGGAGGAAACTGCTTAGTAACTGGGAAATCTTGGTCATACACCTGAGAAGTGAGTTGAAGACCAGTAATAATTATAATTTAGTGTAAATTAGAGGGGGTTTTTAAAGGTTAGTGAAACCTTAAAGCTTGATTATCTCAGGGCTCAGATTCTTTCCAAAGATAATTAGCCACAGCTGATATGACTTTAAGGTTAAAATTAAGAGCAGGACTGTAGTTAGGTTTATGGAAACATAAGGTTTAGTGTTAGGGCTAAGGCTAGGGTAAGGCTTAGAGGTAGGTCTAGGGCTAGTGTTAGGGTTAGGTTAACGGTTAGGGTTAGGGCTAGGGCTAGGACTAGGGTTAGGGTTAGGGCTAATGCTAGGGTTAGGGTTAGGACAAGTGCTAGGGCTAGGGTTAGGGTTAGGGCTAAGGCTAGAGTTAGGGTTAGGGCTAGGGCTAGGGTTAGGTTTAGGGGTAGGTCTAGGGCTAGTGTTAGGGTTAGGGTTATGGTTAGGGTTAGGGCTAAGGCTAGAGTTAGGGTTAAGGCTAGGGCTAGGGCTAGGGTTAGGGTTAGGGCCAAGCCTAGGGTTGGGGTTAGAGTTAGGGCTAGGGCTAGGGTTAGGGTTAGGGTTAGGGGTACGGTTAGAGCTAAGGCTAGGGTTAGGGTTAAAGCTAGGACTAAGGCTAAGGCTAGGATTAGGGTTAGGGTTAGGTTTCGGGTTCGGGTTAGGGTTAGGGTTAAGGTTAGGGATAGGGATAGGGTTTGGTTTACAGCTAGGATTAGCGTTAGGGCTAGGGCTAGCATTAGGGCTAGGGTTAGGGCTAGGGTTAGGGTTAGGGTTAAGGCTAGGGTTAGGGTTAGGGTTAGGGCTAGGGCTAGGGCTAGTGTTAGGGTTAGGGTTATGGTTAGGGCTATGGACAGTGTTAGGTTTAGGTCTAAGGTTAGGGTTAGAGCTAAGGCTAGGTATAGGGTTAGGGTTAGGGTTAGGGCTAGGGTTAGGGTTAGGTTTATGGCTAAGCCTAGAGTTAGGGTTGGCGTTAGGTCTAGCGCTAGTGTTAGGGTTAGGGTTAGGGATAAAGTTAGGTTTAGGGCTAGAGTTAGGGTTAGGGCTAAGGCTAGGGTTAGGGTTAGGG
>JAAGEH010000366.1:1911980-1922262 GCA_011751065.1 Lasiurus cinereus
AGACCCCACCATAAAGGAGAGGATAAGTAGGATACTAGGATAGAGAAAAACTAGAAAAGATCTTTCAGGGTAATGACACACCATTACATGTGTTTCTTCCAATGCGGATATGCTTGAAATAGTGTAATAAGCACATTTAAGGCCAACTTTGATAGCAGTAGCATTAACTGCAAAGTAGCAGTGAACTTTCAATGTAATTGGAGTTATTTGGGTGTCAGTTCTCAACTTCCCAAAGAATGTGAAAGATTTTTCTAACATGTTGAGAATTCCCTTAGAAGACGAGGAGAACCAATTATAGGACACTGCAAAAAAACTAGAAATCAGGGTAAAATAAGAGCAAACTGCAAGGAATAGATAGAGAACAAGTGTGAATTACTTCTAAACATCTTGATTCAATATAGAAAGGTTTTCCTACTACACGGAATATCCTAGAAATACATCAATTGCACATTGAGACTGTTCTTGAAAGACTCAACCCTGGGAGAAACAACCAGGGAATGCTTGGTATAAGCATGATATTAGGATAGGGGACTAGTGGAAAAGATCTTTCCGTGTCCAGAGACAGCAAAAGAAATGTTTCGTCCAAGGCGGGAGATACTTGAAATACAGTAATAAGCACATTTAAACCACTTTTGAAGGCATTAGATGTAACTGCAAGGTAACAGTGAACTTTAAAGGTATTTGAGAGACAATTGTGTATCAGTTCTCAACTTCCTTAGAGTATAGAAAGATGTTTGTATCATATAGAGAAGTCTCTTTGAAGAAGAGCAGAGCCTCTGATAGGACATAGCAAGAAACGTGTGGAAAATAAGACTAAATTGGACAGAAGAGTTACAGAACTAGTGTGAGTTTTTTCTAAACATCACGATATACTGCAGAATGGGTTTCCTACATTGCAGAATATACTGGAAAGAGAGCAATAAGCATTATAAAACAGTTTTGGGAACAATGCCATGTACTGAAAAGTAGATGTAAAGTATAATTTGTAATAGGGAGATAGTGTATAAGGGTTTTCCACTACCAAGAAATGTGTAGGATGCTCTCTAAATTAAGACAAGTGGTCCCTTACATGTACAGCATAGGTGGAGAAGAAGTGAAAATTACTTCTCAGTTTCAGGATAGAGGACTGAATGGGTTACCTACTATGCAGCAAATCCTTGAAATAGAGTAATAAACACATGAAGACTGGTCTCTAAACCACTCTAGACCCTGTGAAACACCACCATAGATGAGTGGAATAAGCAGGATATTGGGATAGAGAACAACCAGAAAAGATCTTTCAGTGTCAAGAGTCACCGTTACATGTGTTTCTTGCAATGTGGGATATGTGAGAAATAGTGTACTAAGCACCTTTCAGGCCACTTTGAAAGCAGTAGCATTAACTGCAAAGTAACAGTGAACTTTAAATGTAATTGGAGTCAATTGTGCGTCAGTTCTCAACTTCCCAAAGAATGTGAAAGTTTTTTGTATCATGTAGAGAAGACGAGGAGAACCAATCATAGGACACTGCAAGAAACAAGAAATCAGGGGAAAATAGAGCAAATTGCAGGGAATAGATAGAGTACAAGTGTGAATTACTTCTAAACATCTTGATGTAATATAGAATGGTTTTCCTACCGTTAGGAATATCCTAGAAATACAGCAATTAGCACATTGAGACTGTTCTTGAAAGACTCAGCCCTGGGAGAAACAGCCGGGAAAAGCCTTGTATAAGCATCATATAGAGGAGTAGTGGAAAAGATCTCTCAATGTCCAGAAACAACAAAAGAAGTGTTTCGTCCAATGCGGGAGATGCTTGAAATAGAGTAATTAGCATATTTAAACCACTTTTGAAGGCATTAGATGTAACTGCAAGGTGACAGTGAACTTTAAATGTATTTGAGAGACAATTGTGTCAGTTCTCAACTCCCCTGTGAGTGTAGAAAGATATTTGTATCATGTGGAGAAGTCCCTTTGAAGAAGAGCAGAGCCAATTATAGGTTGCAGCAAGAAACAAGAAATGAGGGGAAAATAATAAATTGGACAGAATAGTTACAGAACAAGTGTGAATTTCTTCTAAACATCACAATATACTGCAGAATGGGTTTCCTACAATGCAGAATATACTGGAATGAGAGCAATACCCATCATAACACTGTTTTGGGAACAATGCCATGTACTGAAAACTAGATCTAAAGTGTAATTTGTAATAGGGAGGTATTGTATAAGGGTTTTCAACTACAAAGAATTGTGTAGGCTGTTCTCTAAATAAAGCTAAGTGGCCCTTTAAATGAACAGCATCGGTAGAGAAGAAATTCAAATTACTTCTCAGTTTCAGGATAGAGGACTGAATGAGTTTATACAATGCAGGAAATCCTTGAAATAGAGTAGTAATCACATTAATACTGGTCGCTAAAGCAGTGAAAACCCTGTGAGACACCACCATAAATGTTTGGAATAGATGAATATTTGGATAGAGAACTACTAGAAAAGGTCTGTCAGTTTCAAGAAACACCATTACATATGTTTCTTGTAATGGGGGAGATGCTTGAAATAGTGTAATAAGCACATTATGTCCACTTTGAAATCATTAGAATTAACTGCAAAGTAACAGTGAACTTTAAATGTATTTGGAGACATTGTGTGTCAGTTCTCAACTTTGCAAAGAATGTAGAAAGGTACTTTAATCATGTAGAGAAGTCCCTTAGAAGACGAGGAGAGCCAATTATAAGACACTGCAATAAACAAGATATGAGTGGAAAATTACAGTAAATTGGACAGAATAGTTAGAGAAGATGTGTAAATTACTGCCCAACATCAGGATATATTATAGAAGGGATTCATACAATGTGGGATATCCCAGAAATAGAACATAGGCACCTTAGAACAGTTTTGGCAATAATGGCATTTACAGAAAAGTAGAATTAAAGTATAAATTGTAATAGGGAGATAAGTTTATAAAGTTTTGGGACTACAATGGAGTGTGTAGGATGCTGTTTGAAAAAAGCTGTGAGGTACCTTATTTGAACAGAATAGTTAGAGAACAAGTGTGAATATTTCTCTGTTTCAGGATATATGTCAGAAAGTGTTTTGTACAATGTGGGAAATCCTGGAAATAGAACAATTAGCACATTAAGAAGTTTCTTGAAACCACTCAACCCTATGAGAAACATCCAGGTAATGAGTGAAATAAGCAGAGTATTAGGATAGATAACTAGTGTAAAAGATCTCATTGTCAAGAAACAGCATAACAAATATTTCCTGCATTGCGGGAGATGTTTGAAATAGAGTAATAAGCACATTTATGCCCTCTTTGAAAACACTAGAATTAACTGAAAAGTAACAGTAAACTTTAAATATAGTTGGGAGTTGAAAATAACAGTCAATTGGACAGAAAAATAGAGAACAAGTATAAATTTCTTGTAAACATCCTGATATACTGTAGAAAGTGTTTCCTACCATGCGGAATATCCTGGAAATACAACAATAAGCACCTTAGAACAATTTTGGGAACAATGGCATTTACTGAAAATCAGAGCTAATTTATAAATTGTATTAGGGAGATAAGTCATAAGGGTTGTCGACTACAAACAAGTGTGTAGGATGGTCTTTTAATAAAGCTCACAATTCCTTTACATGCACAGAATAGTTAGAGAACAAGTGAAAATTATTTTTCAGTTTCTGGATTTATGTCAGAAAATGTTTGGTACAATGCAGGAAATCCTAAAAATAAAGCAATAAGCACCATAAGACTGTTCTCTAAACCACTTAAGATCCTGAGTTAAATCACCAGGAAATGAGTGTAATAAGCAAGATATTAGGATAGAGAACTAGTGAAAAAGTTTTGTCAGTGTCAGTATACTACAGAACAAGTGTTTTGATCAATGGGAGAAATGCTTGTAATAGAGTAATAAGCACATTTAAGCCCTCTTTGAAAGCATTAGTATTAACTGAAAAGTAACTGTAAACTTTAAATATAGTTGGGAGAAAATTGTATATCAGTTGTCAATTTCCAAAGGAGTGTAGAAACGTATTTTTATCATGCGGGGAAGTCCATTAGGAGATGAGGTGAGCCAAATATAGGACACTGAAAGAACCAGGAAATGAGTGGAATATAACAGTAACTTGGACAGAATAGTTAGAAAACATTGTAAATTACTTCTCAACATCTGGATGTAGTTTAGAAGGGTTTTGTACAATGCGGCATATCCCGAAAATAGAGCAATAAGCACCTTAGAACAGTTTTGGTAAAAATGGCATTTATAGAAAAGTAGAACTAAAGTATACATTTTGATATGGACATAAGTCTATAAGCGTTCTCCACTACAAAGAAGTGTGTAGGATGCTCTTTGAAGAAATCTAAGAGGTCCCTTACATGAACAGAATAGTTTGAGAAAAAGTGAAAATTCCTTCTCTGTTTCAGGATATATGTCAGAAAGTGTTTCATACAATGCGGGAAATCCTGGAAATTGAGCAATAAGCACATTGAGACTGTTCTCGAAACAACTCAACCTTGTGAGAAACCACCCGGAAATGAGTCCAATAAGCAGAATATTATGATAGAGAAATAGTTGAAAAGATATATCAGTGTCAAGATACTGCATAACAAGTGTTTTGTGCAAGGTGGGAAATGCTGGAAATAGAGTAATAAGCACATTTATGCCCTGTTTGAAAGTACTGGAAGTAATTAAAAAGTAACAGTGACCTTTAAATGTAGTTGGGAGACTATTGTATATCAGTTGTTAACTTCAAAAAGAGTGTAAAATGGTATTTGTATTATTCAGGGAAGTCCCTTAGAAGATCAGGAGAACCAATTATGGAACACTGCAAGAGGGAAAAAAATGGTGGCAGAATAAACAGACGTGTCTGGGGCCTTATTGTTGGGCAGACAGAGGGAGCAGCTACGAGTTGCACTGGGAGTGTTTGTTGGCAAGTTTAGAGTCAGTTATCCTTGAGGTGAAGGTGAGGGACTGCTGGAAGGAATTCCCCTGTCCACGCAGTCCCACTGCCACGAAGTTTTGTCTGTCAGAACCACCAGCACGAATGCCGAGACCATGCCATCCTGCAGGGGGAAGTGGATGTCTCAGGTGGTCTGAAAAGCTACAGCTGCAGCACCCACCAAACAGTCGGGGGACCCAGAACACTGTTCTCCAATCAGGGCAGACATTGGGACTGAAAGGAGCTCCACATGCCACAGGGAAAGGTCAGATTTTGCCTGGGATGAATGAGGTGAGGTTTCCTGTCCCATAGACTAGAGATGCGCACACTGTGGGAACTGGTCTGAGGGAAAGCTGCTCTAAAGAGAAATCTGCATATGTAGGGCAGGGTGTGATCCCTAAATGTGGAAGAGGGCTCTCAGAGCTACTAACAGTGGGGAACTCTTGAAAGCAACCTATTTTTATCTGAGGCAGAAGGACAGCCTGGGAGTTATTACAGTGTCCCCACTTCTCAAACAGGAGTGGGGAAGGGAGAGAGCTCAGACAACACTCTCCTCTTCAGACCTTGGCTTCTGATTTCTAAGACCAATACATAGGATCACAAAATTGGAAACATTTTGAGAGACTGCAGGGGAAGGATGTTTTCCTGGAACCTGGGGACTGGAGTGCAGAGTAACTATCAAAGAATCAGCTCTGGGGCAACCCATCCTCACAAACCGGTATTGAGAACCACAGTGTAGTAGGACCTAAGCACAGCCTAGAGAGATCCTGTGCTTACTCTCAGAGGTCAGTTTTGAAACACTGCCCCCCAGTGGATGACTAACAAATTGACTCGCATAATCACAAAAGAATAAAGAGACTAAGACACACCTCAGCAGTGGTACACAGGGAACTGCAATACACTCCAGACTGGGAAACAGGAGTGCCAAATAGTAGAAGTGAATGACCTCCACTACTGCCCATTCTATTTTTATTTTTATTCTTTATGTTTTGTATATTTTAATTAAAAAACTATTTTTTCTTTTCTCCCCAATTGATTTTACCTTTTTAATTATTATATATTTATATTCAACTAGTATTATCACTACTACTATTTTACATTTTCCAAAAAAAGTTTCATTTTATTTGCTCTTAATTTTACTTTGGGGTTACAGTCTTACATTCTATTTTCATCTTCCCTTTAGCATGATTCTCAAACTCAATCTGAACTCTACCTTGATGTCAACACTCTCTTCCTAACTTTCCCCATTTGGTTGTCTTGTTTCTCTTTCCCTTTTCAAACTTTATGTTCTCCCTATTCTTCCTCTATACCTGGTTAAAATTTCACCCCACTTATTATTTGTTTATTTATTTTTTATTTTTTGCATTTGTGGTTATTTTATTATTATTATTATTTCTTTTTTTATTTTTCTATTTTTTATTGTGTTACATGTATACATATCTCCCATTGCCTCCTCTTCCTCCCAGGCATACCCCCACCCCCCAGTGTCTATGTTCATTGGTTATGCTTATATGCATAGATACAAATCCTTTGATTGATCTCTTATCTACCCCACCTCTCTTTAATCTTCCTGCTATAATATCACAGTCTGTTTGATGCTTTACTGCTTCTGTATCTACCCTTTTGTTCATCAGTTTACAATGTTCTTTATTATCCACAAATGAGGGAGAGCATGTGGTGCTTCTCCTTCATTGACTGGCTTATTTCACTAAGCATAAGGCTCTCCAGTTCCATCCAGGTTGCTGCAAATGGTAAGAGTTCCTTCTTTTTAATGGCAGCATAGAATTCCATTGTGTAGATGTACCACAGTTTTCTGTTCCACTCATCTACTGATGGGCACCTAGGGTTTTTCGAAATTGTAGCTATTGTAAATTGTGCTGCTATGAACATAGGGGTGCATAAATCCTTTCTGATTGGTATTTGTAATTTCTTAGGATAAATTCCTAAGAGTGGGATTGCTGGGTCAAATGGGATATCCATTTTTAGTTTTTTTAAGAAAATTCCATACGGTTCTCCACAGAGGCTGCAGCAGTCTGCATTCCCACCAACAGTAAACAAGGGTTCCTTTTTCTCTGCATCCTCAACAACACTTGTCGATTGTAATTCTGACAGGTGTAAGATGGTATCGAATAGTTGTTTTGATTTGCATCTCTTGGATAATTAGTTATTTTGAACATGATTTCATGTGTCTCTTGGCCTTTCTTCTGTCATCTTTTGAAAAGGTTCTATTTAGGTCCATTGCCCATTTTTTTATTGGGTCATTTATCTTCCTTTTATTAAGTTGTATAAGTTGGCTGTAGATGTTGGAGATTAAACCTTTATCAGTGATAACATTTGCAAATATATTCTCCCATACAGTGGTTTTTCTTGTTGTTTTGTTGATGGTTTCTTTTGCTGTACAAAAGGCTTTTTATTTTGATGAAGTCCCATTTGTTTATTCTGTCTTTAGCTTCCATTGCCTTTGGAGCAGTATCAGTGAAGAAGTTCTTTTGGCATATGGCTGAGATTGTGCTGCCTGTGGACTCCTCTAATGTTTTTACGGTTTCCCTTCTAATGTTTAAGTCCTATATCCATTTTGAGTTTATTTTTGTATTTGGTGTATGTTGGTGGTCCAGTTTCAATTTTTTGCATGTATCTGTCCAATTTTCCCAACACCATTTATTGAAGAGGCTATCTTGGTTCCATTGAATGTTCATGCCTCCTTTGTCAAATATTAATTGAGCATAGTGGTTTGGGTGGATATCTGGGTTCTCTATTCTATTCCATTGATCTATATGTCTGTTCTTGTGCCAGTACCAGGCTGTTTTGAGAACAGTTGTTTTGTAGTATAGCTTGAAGTCTGGTAATGTGATCCCACCTACTTTATTCTTTTTTCTCAGAATTGCTGTAGCTATCCGTGGTCTTTTTTTTGTTCCAGATGAATCTATGAAGAATTCTTTGTAGGTCTGTGAAATATGTCGTTGGTATTTTAATGGGTAGTGCGTTGAATCTGTAGATTGCTTTGGGTAGTATGGACATTTTAATGCTGTTGATTCTGCCATTCCATGAGCATGGTATGCTCTTCCATCTGTTAACATCTTCCTCTATCTCTTTTTTCAGTGTCCTGTAGTTTTCTGCATAAAGGTCTTTTACCTCTTTAGTTAGGTTTATTCCTAGGAATCTTAATTTTTTTGGTGCGATGGTAAATGGGATTGCTTTTTTAGTTTCTCTTTCTATAATTTCACTGTTAGTGTATAGAAATGCCACAGACTTCTTAGCATTTATTTTGTATCCTGCTAAATTGCCGAATTCATTAATTAAGTCAATTAGTTTTGGAATTGGGACCTTTGGGTTTTTTATGTACAATATCATGTCATCTGCAAATAAGAACAGCTTTACTTCTTCTCTTCCAATTTGGATGCCTTTTATTTCTTCTTGTTGTCTAATTGCAATGGCTAATATTTCCAGTACTATGTCCAACAGGAGAGGTGAGAGTGGGCATCCCTGTCTTGTTCCTGTTCTTAGGGGAAATGGTTTTAGTTTTTGCCCATTGAGTATTATATTAGCTGTGGGTTTATCATATATGGCTTTTATGATGTTGAGGTATGATCCTTCTATTCCCACTTTGCTGAGCGTTTTTATCAAGAAAGGATGTTGAATTTTGTCAAATGCTTTTTCTGCATCAATTGATAGGGCTATGTGATTTTTATCTCTCAATTTGTTTATGTGATGTATCACATTTATTGATTTGCGCATATGAACCATCCCTGCATTCCTGGGATGAATCCTGCTTGGTCATGGTGTATGATCTTTCTGATGTACTGCTGGATCCAGTTTGCTAGAATTGAGGATTTGGGCATCTATGTTCATGAGAGATATTGGCCTATAATTCTCTTTCATTGTGTTGTCTTTATGTGGTTTTGGTATTAGGGTGATGCTGGCTTCATAGAAGGTGTTTGGTAGTATTCCTTCTTCTTGAATGTTTTTGAATAGTCTGAGGAGGATAGGTTTTAATTCTTCCTTGAATGTTTGGTAAAACTCTCCTGTGTAGCCATCTGGACCCGGGCTTTTATTTTCTGGAAGCTTTTTGATTACTGCTTCAATTTCTTTCATAGTTATTGGACTATTGAGATATTTGGCTTCCTCCTCATTGAGTTTTGGGAGGTTATATTTTTCTAGGAAAATGTCCGTTTCTTGCAGGTTGTCCAATTTGTTGGAATAGAGTTGTTCATAGTATTTTCTAACAATCCTTTGTATTTCCACAGGGTCTGTTGTCATTTCTCCTCTTTCATTTCTGATTTTGTTTATTTGGGTCTTCTCTCTTTGCTTCTTGGTGAGCCTGGCTAGGGGTCCATCAATCTTGTTTATCCTTTCAAAGAACCAGCTCTTTGTTTTGTTGATCTTTTGAATTGTTTCTTTGGTCTCCAAGTTGTTTATCTCGGCTCTGATCTTCACTATTTCCTTCCTTCTGAGTACACTGGGCTTTTCTTGTTGCTCACGTTCTAGCTCTTTGAGTTGTAGGTTCAGGTGATTTATTACCATTGTTTTCTGTTTTATGCAGTAGGCTTGTAGGGCGATGAACTTCCCTCTCAAGACTGCTTTCACTGTGTCCCATAAATTTTGCATTGTTCTTTTGTCATTGTCATTTATTGCCATGATGCTTTTTATTTCTTCCTTGATCTCTCTGGTTACCCAGTCGTTGTTTAAAAGCATGCTGTTTAGTCTCCATGTGTTTGATTTCTTTCTATTGTTTTTATTATAGTTGATTTCCACTTTTATGCCACTGTGGTCTGAGAAAATGCTTGATATGATTTCTATCTTCTTGAATTTGAAGAGAGTTTTCTTATGACCCAACATATGATCTATCTTTGAAAATGACCCATTCGCACTGGAGAAGAATGTATATTCTGTGGCTTTGGGGTGAAATGTTCTGAAGATGTCAATTAATTCCCTCTGGTCTAGTGAGTCATTTAGGATTGATGTTTCTTTGTTGATTTTTTGTTTAGAGGATTTGTCCATTGGTGACAGTGGGGTATTAAAGTCTACTACTATGATTTTATTGCTGTCAATCTCTCCCTTAATATCCTCCAAGAGTTTTTTTTATGTATTTAGGTGCTCCTATATTGGGTGCATATATGTTTACCAGAGTTATTTCTTCTTGTTGGATTGTTCCCTTTAGTATTATGAAGTGGCCTTCTTTATCTCTTGTTATGTCCTTCACTTTGAGATCTAATTTGTCAGATATAAGTATTGCAACCCCAGCTTTTTTTTCATTTCTATTTGCCTGAAATACCATGTTCCATCCCTTCACCCTCAATCTGTGTGCATCTCTTTTCCTAAGGTGGGTTTCTTGCAGACAGCAGATATATGGATCATGTTTTCTTAT
>JAAGEH010000367.1:9961-186313 GCA_011751065.1 Lasiurus cinereus
GAAGGAGGAGGAGGAGGAGGAGGAGGAGGAGGAGGAGGAGGAGGAGGAGGAGGAGAGATAAAAGAGCTTTTTGGCAAGGAAGAAAGGCAGGGAGAATGGGAAAATCAAGAGATGTCAAAAAGGGATCTAGGGCCAGAGGGGCAGATGGGATATAAGAGGGGTTGGGGGTAGGAAATGGGGGAATTGAGAGCCTGGCTGGCCCTTGCTCTGAGTGAGGAGCAGTAGCCCTGACTCTGCCTTTCCCCTGTTTAGACTGCTCTGAGCTGGAAGCCAGGTGTCTCAGGGCTACCTACAGGTAAGGACATCTTGCCCCAATCTCACCACCACCAGTGAGCACACCCAAATCCTGCTCTCAGAGAGGCCTAGTGAGAAACCTTGAGCTCTGAAGGAAAGCCACCTGCTGCCACATTGGTGGGCAAGGACCTCGCCTGCATTACATCTCCAAATGGCTTTAAGCAGAGTTCTCCTTTCTGTGCCTCAGTTTTTCTGCTGCAAATGGATGCTATCTCCAGGCTCTGACTGTGAGTTCTGAGATGCAGGCAGCTGATTTCATGCCCTATCTTTTTGAATGAGGGCAGCCACGAACTTTGTGTGTTTTTGAGATGGTTATTTTAAAGCTGATTTACCTATCTTTCCAGGGCCTGTTTATTGTGCTCATGACCTTTGTCCACCAGTCCCTCTAGCCCCTTGATTTGGTCTCCTCCCCATCTTGGCCCAGGAAAAACTGGGACTCCAATGACTCCTGAAGTGTCAGTATTATGTTTAAGGAGCTGGACCAAGTCCCAAGCAGCTAAATGGCTATAGTCTGGAACCTGAGGCTCCTGAGAGAGGTGCTCAGGGAGCCAGGAGACCCACACATGGTCTTTGCTTTTAAAGCGGAGGCCCCTGCTTAGCAAGGAACTCACAACAGGAGCCCGCACTGGGCCGGGGTGCTGTGTAAAGGTCAGGGGAGGCAAGTAGGAGGAGATTTGGCTCAAGGTCACAGTGTCCTCTTTTTCTTCAGCTGGAGCCCCCTCTCAACAGTGTTGTGGCCAGATTCCCGTGGGCAGGGCTGGAGAGAAATGACACCTTTTCTCATCCCTTCCTGCCCAGGCTCACATTTGGCCTCCTAGCAGCACCTCTGGCCGGAGTGATCTGAGGCCTCTTGGGGGTAGTGAAAATGGTGGTTGATGGTGATTATGATGATATTGAGGTGATGATAATGGTGGTGATAGTGATGATGATGATGGTGTGATGATATTTGCTGCTGCTGGTGGTGATGATAGTAACAATAGTGATGATGGTGGTGATGATAGCTATAATGGTGATGGAGGGATGGTGATAGTAGCGATGGTGATGATGATGGGTGATGAGGTTCATGACAGTGATGGTGGTGGTTATGATGATGGTGAGATGGTAATGAAGGTGGTAATGATGGTGATGGTGATGGTGATGTTGGTAGGTGATGAAGTTCATGACAGTGATGGTGGTGGTTAAGATGATGGTGATAGTAGTGGTAATGATGGTGATGGTGATGGTAATGGTGATGATGGTGGGTGATGAGGGTGATGATGGTGGCTATGATGAAAGTTTAATAATTATGGAATGAATAAGAAAGTTGGTGAGATGATGATGGTGATGCTGCTGATTATGGTGACCTCTAAGTCAACAACTGAGACAAAAAGGAAGAGTTGATTTAAAAGCATTTGATGACTGGATAGATTTGGATGGGGGAGGGAATAAGGAAGAGGAATGACCAGAGTGCTAGAGTGTCTGAAGCCCCTCATCTTGAGATGGGAAGCCAAGGTGAGCTGGTTCATAGGAGGAGAAGATGGTTTTTCTCTTGAGCAAGGCATGTCTGAGATGCCTGGGGCATCTAGGTGAGGTATCCAATAGGCATTGAGCACTCAAGTGTGGAGCTCAGCAAGACAAAGGTTTGAAAGTCATTGGCAAAGCAGTGGGGGCAAGCAGTCTCTCAGGGAGTGCACAGAGGCACAAGAGCAGGAGTCAGAGTGCTCATGACTACCTGACTTGAGAGGTGTATAGAAGAGGCAGAATGGGGATGGAAATTGCAAAGAAAGCCAGGGGTCCAAGGAAGTGCCAGAAGCTGCCCAGGGGCTGTGTGGGCACTGGGGTGTGGCTTCTGCTCCCAACCCAGCTCTCCCAGAAGAGTCAGCATAGATCTGTCTATATGCCAGGTCCTAAGTAAGACATTTAAAAATAGAGTTCTATGCTAAAATATCCCTTCCTGATACAGATAGGGAAACTGATGTCCAGAGAGAAGAGACCTGCCTAAATGACCTATCGTGGTGGCAAATTCAGTCCTCTGCCTTGTGATATGATGCTCCCTATATTCTTGGGGAGATATGGGTGGGAGCTGATGGAGCTTACATTGGGGGTCTCTTCTTTCTTATCCCTCAACAAGCCTTGCATAGCCCTTAAGGCTGTTTGGTGGGCAAGCCACAAAGGATGAAAATGGACTGGAGCTTGGGGAAGCTCCTGAACACCCAATGCTGCCTGAACCTGGTGGCTGATCTCCCTAGGCAGGGCACTCAGTTGGTGCGTGGCTGCGCTGTGGGGTCCCAATCTCTGCCTTGGGAATGGCGGCCTGGCCTGCTCTGCCCTCTCCTGATGCTGGCCCTCAAAGGAGGCAGAATGTCCTCAGGAAGCAGGTTACCTCTCTCCAGGGAGTGCTTCTGGATTCCCGTTTGCAGCTCCAGCCAGGATGTTTTGCAATGAGTTTAGAGAAAGCATTCATTCCGGGAAGAATTGAGGAGTGGAATGCTCCCGAAGGCAGGAGTGAGAGGGCTTAGGGCTGCCTGCTGGGTGGGGTTCGGGTGGACAGGGCAGGCTGCCTGCCTGCCTATTCCTCAATCCTCAGGGGCTTTGGTCTCATGGTTGTTTATCTGTCTGTCTGCTTGTCCATAAGGATTAGAGAAATTGGCTTCTCACACCAGTCACTCAGCCCTTTGCCTACTATAAGGCAGCTTGAGCTTGTTTTATTTTATTTTTGAATATGGTTCAAAGGAGATTACTAAATGGAAAGGTATACTCTCTTCAACTTGGCTTCATCCACCATGTCCCCTCGCTGCCATGTTTTTTTTTTATTCACCGTGTTTCTATTTGCAAAAACAGGCAGCTACATGCCTGCATTTGGATGTCCCGCATCTCTTACTTAGCAGAACCATTTTGAGTGCATCTTTCCCCCCATTGAACAATATTACCGGAGATCACTCCACACCACGGTGACTTCAAGGTCTGCACAGAGCTCTGTTAGAAGGGGTTGTGCATAGTTATTCTGGGCACCTTTGAGTACTGTGCTGATTCTCAGCCAGGTTTTCTGTATATTTGTTTCCAGGAGACTCCCACAAAAGTGTGAGTCTTGTTCTGCTGATGCCCTTTGCTTCCCATGGCCTCCCTCAATGTTCCTTCCCTCCATATGATCATTACTAGGCACATATTTCAGAGGAGAGAACTGAGGAACTGAGAAATCAAGTAACAGACCTAACATGATAACTAGTAAGTGATGAAGTCTGAGGTTTGAACATAGATCAGGCTCAGCTAGCATCCTTCTTCATGATGTCATACTGCTGGGGAAGACAGAGGTACCAGCCATCCATCTCTAGGAGCCATTCAGAGTTCTGAGCCCAGAGAGAGGTGATGACTTGGTCAAGCTCACACAGCTGCACACCAGTGGCTCCCCGAGGACAGGGATCACTTCTCTATCAGGCCCAGTACCAGAGCTCTTCAATAGGCGAAGGGCTCCCCAGGACTCCTCTCCTTCCCTGAACTTCTGGGCAGAAGGCTGCAAACCCACGGTAGCTCTTCTGCCTACTGCCGGGCTGCAGTCAGATTCCCAGAAGCTCACTGTGGACCCATTTATCAGATTCTTTGTGCAGATGGACGCCCATGGCAGGAGAAAGAAGGAGAAAGGCCAAACAGCATTCCTGCAGCAGTACTGGGTGGCAGCCAGGCCCCTAATTATAGTCTGAGCTTTGGCCAGGCCCAGTTTGCCCCACCCAGTACCCTCCTTACTTGGCAGTGCTCAGTCTTCTCCCACATCCTCACTTTGTGCATGTCCCTTCCAAGCTTCCTCTTGTCTTCATTCACAAAGACCATTTCCTGGCTCCTCTAGCTCTGGCCCATGGTCCCGACCCCCTTTTTCATGAGTGCTCATTGGCTAAGACTGGCCTTCAACAGTAGTTGGGGAGCGGGATGGCTTGTGCTGAAATCCTGGCAAAATCAGCAGCTGAAATAACACTGTGGGCAGTGTACTAGTAAAACACAAGGGTGATGTGCACATGTATGTGTGTGGGCATGTGTGTATGTGAGTACTGTTTATATATGTGTGCATGTGCATATTACAAATGCATTCTGTGTATGTGTGTGCTATTTGTGTATGTGAGTATTATGTGTGTGTGTTTACTGTTTGTGGATGTGGGCATGTGTGTTTTTGTGTATCATGCATGTGTGCATAAGCATATACCATTAGTGCACACAATGTGTGTATTTGCATGCTATGTATATAGATTATATGTATATAGGGGTGTATTGTGTGTATGTATGTGCACTGTGTTGTTTATGCATGCGTATTGTGTACATCTACATGTGCATCCTGTGTACATGTATTATGCATGTATTGTGCATATTATTTATATTTGTGTATTATGTGTGTATTATTTATATATGTATGTATTTGTATACTATTTGTGTATATGTGTATGTGTGTTGCACTGTATGTATATGTATGTGCATGTGTGTATCATGTATATGCATATGTGCATTATGTATGTGTGCATGTGCGTATGTGTATGGTAGTTGAATGTTAAACATAGATCCACAGCCTTCACTCCATGAGTGCTTTGTGTGGATCCTTCTGTGTCTCCTAGAGATAGTGTCAAAGTCCCATATGTCCTCAGTGGCTCTTAGATTCCTTTGGTGTATGAAGGCAGGAAATGGGCTGAGGTAGGCAGCCACCCCTGCTGGTGGTCTGAGTGTGGGCTCAAGCCCCAGGGACTCTAAAATCTACACTAAATTTATGTTGAGACTTTGTTGAGTGTGAGATCTTGGGCAAATCATCTCCTCCCCCTGGTCTCAGTTTCCATCCCATAAAATAGGAGTAAGACTGACTGTCTACCCTCAGGGGTATAATGAGGATGAAATGAGCTGCATGCCTTGGAAACTGTACTAAGCTCTTCTCTATTCTGTGATTTCTAAGTTTTGCAGGCAAAAGAAATGTCCCTACATGTTGTCCTATGTATGTATATTTGTGTAGGTATGCAAATCTGAATTAAATTTTAAACAAGAGTGGTTGGGGATTAGGGCCATATATTTGAGCATATGAGTGCTTGATTAATCAGGATTTAATTACAATCGAGGCTCCACATCTTGCATGGAGTGAGCAGGGCCTTGTGGCTCTGCTTGGGCTGAAGTTCCAGCGCCACCACTTGTTTCGCTGGGTCAACTTGAAAACGCGTATAACCTCAGTGGTCTTTGTTTTCTTCACCTGTGAAATGGGCCAGTGAGAGTGGTCACCTCTATGCTCTCACGGAGATCTGATGGATTAAGCAGAGAAAGCCCTTGGCACAGCGTGACCTCACGTGTCCCACATGATCAATTCTTAGTTCAACAGGAAGTGTCATCACCTCTAAGGCCAATTGTTATGAAGAGGAGGGTAGCAGCCCCACCTCCGACCTTCTGATCTTGCTCCTTTCCCAGACGCCTGGACCTGGTGGTCTCAGCTATGCACTCGGTGCTTGGGTGGCTTTTCCTGGTGGAGAGTGCTGGAGGGTGGCTGGCAGAGGAAAGCTGTGGTAGCGCCATGGAGCTCCTGGCTTTGCTTTCCTGGATGTCTCTGTTGTTGAGAAAACTGCCCATGTCTGGGACCAGAGAACCTCATGTTTCTTATGAAATCACCCACTGTCTGTAGTACTTCTTCCTGAACTGGTGTTAAGGGGAACCTACAATGCTTCTCACTCATCAAGAGGAGTTCCTACTTCCACTGAGTTTGGGAAACACTAAAGATAGTATCTGCCTATGGACATCAAAATGCTTATTGGTATGATAAAAAGGCTCTAAAACCTGCAGTAAACAAATAAACTCAATTTGATTTAACGTAGCATTTCCCAAACGTACTTTACTTTGCATAATCCCTGCTGTAAATCTCTATGGAGGCACTCTGACAAGCACAGAGCCACGGATCAATAGTATGGAAATCTATAAAACCATGTGTCTCTGGGCACCTCTGTGCCAGGCAAATGACATGTCATAAAGCTGTGCTCTTAAACGCTGGCACACATGGACTCACCCAGAAGCTTGTGAAAATCCAGATTTGGACTCGGCAAGTCTGAGTGAGGCCTGAGGTTCTGAATTTGTAACAAGCTTTTAGGTGACACTCATCTGGGAGTCCAGATGACAGGTGACACCCATGTTGCCAGTCCCTGACTACACTTTGAAGGGTAAGATTACAAAGAACCCTCTACTAGAATGGAATTTTACCTGGATCCATCCTCCAACAGCATTTGGAGACCAGCGACCACCCACAGCAGTTTCCGAATTATGTCATTGGACTCCTCAACAGGGAGGTAGCCTGTCTTCCATGTGGACAAGCAGTTCTGTTAGGGGTAAGAGTGGGCAGGCTGGGTGAATGGCCAGGCAGGGCTGTGTGAGTGGCCAGGCTGTGTGAGTGGCTAGGCTGTGTGAGTGGCCAAGCTGTATGACTGGCTAGGCTGGGTGAGTGGCCGGGCTGGTTAGCATCCGGAACAAATGCAGGATAACAGTTTGGGGATGGCAAACTCCTCTGGAGCTCTGCAGTCTGTGTGAGAAGATGACAATCAGATTACACTTGTGCCATCTCTCCTGTATGGGCAAATAAGGGTGGGGTTGTCAGTATCTTAATTTATTTATTTATTAATTTTTAAAGAGACATTTCCCATTTCTTTTCTTGGGTCTGGAATCATTAAATAGGGATTAGTTGGATAAATAGAGGAAGTGATTTTTAAACTGTTTGCAAACTTAATGTGAAGAGCCCAGCCTCGCAAATTATCACGTCTAATCAGAGGCCCTCGCTTCACTGCTCCAGTAATTGTCCTGGTATTAGTCAAATTCTTGTTGTCTCCTCATTAGCCATGAGAAGGAGACTCAAGATGTACTTCATTAGAGTGTCCTGGAAATGTATTGCTAATGTGGAGATGGAGGCAGAGGGAGGAGAAGGGAGAGAGGAGAGTGAGGGTGGGGTGGGAGCTTGCAGGCCCACAGTTGACCCAGCCCTCACCTGCTTGACTCCCTCTGACACCTCTGGGCTCACTTTTTACTTGTACAATAGCAGGGTGGGCCAGCTGAGAGGACCTCTGACTGACACATGAACCTCTCTGGTCTCAGGTTTTGAGATCTGTGACCTTAGGCTCACCCATGGCTAAGAAGGCTTGGGGAGGGGAGCTCGGCTGGTTTGCAAGTCTGTCTCTGTCACTCCAAGGCAAAAAGCAAAGGCTCCAACCTGGACCAGACCCTAGCCTGCAGCTTTCCCTAGGTGGTCTGCTGGCAGCGGTTATCAATACTTCCTCTTCCTGTTTCAGTCCTTCCTTCCCTCCTTTCTTTGTTGCTCTGAATATATATTTTATATCATCAGTGTCTTCTCTTTCCTCTCCTTTTTTCCCAGCAGATATTTATGGAGTGTCTAGCTCTGCAATCACTTAAGCTTAAATGAACTGAACTAAATAAAAAAGTCAATCCCTCATTTGCAACAATCAAACTTTCTAAGTGTAACAGCCACACTTGGCTGGTGGCTGCCCCATGTGGACAGCATGAAAAGGTCTACTGGACACCTGTGGTCTAGGCTCCTTTCATTGCACCCCGTGCTGACTGACATGGGAATGAGGAGTTGAGGGAGAGACAACATTCCCAAGATGCTCACAGTAAGGTGGGCACAGTTAGCTGAAGATGGGCCCAGGTATGAGGCTCCCTGGAAGGTGGGGTTATCCTGGTTAGTCTGCCTGGTGAGCTGGAGAGGGATTTTTTACATTTGCTCTTGTTTTACAGATGAGACTAGCCCACAGTGCTCGTGGGCTGAGGGATCCCCACTTCTGTGCTTTGGGTAACATTACTGCCAATTGGTTAGCAGTGAGCACTAATGAGCAAAATGCATATCCATCACCCAGGCCCAGCAGCCACAGGGGCCTTTTTTAAGGTCTGTGGTTTACATTTCTCAGGATCTGGCAAGTCTTACCTGGGTATCTGGGAGGCACCATCCAGATGAGACCAGGTGACAGTCCAGGGCCACTCATGTGGCAATTGCCTTTCCAGCCAGACCATGGCACCCCTTTTCTCTCTCATCATAGATCCTCCTTGGCAGCCAACCCAGAAACACTGCATGGAGCAATGAAATGTGCATGACCTTTGAGATTAGACAATCTGAAGATGAATTCCCAAGTTCACTCCATGGTCTGAGCTTCAGTTATGACAGCTGTAAAATGGGGATAATAATATCTACCTTGGAAGCTTGTCAGTATCAGGATTAATGAAGTGGCATGTAGCTGCCATGGAATTGTAGGCAGTAAATCAATTCTTCTTCTTCCCTCCCGCCCTCCCTCCCTCCCTCCTTCCCTCCCTCCCTCCCTCCCTCTTTCCCTTCCTCCCTCCCTCCTTTCCTCTCGCTTTCCTTCTCTCTCTCCTTCCCTTCCTCCCTTCATCCCATCCTATCTCCCTCCTCCCTCCCTCCTTTCTTCAGCTTCACCTTTGCTCTCGATGGGGACATTGGACTGTTCTCTTTGGCAGCAGTCCTTTGTCACTCCAGGCTTCCGATACAGACCAACATCCTCTGTGGCTTGGAATCCAATTTCCCTGCCTCTGGAGGACAAAGGGCTGAGTCAGCTCCCTGGAGATTCTCTCTTGAGGTTCCAAGGAGTCTGGGGGCCTCAGCGCCAGCACAGGCCACTAATGGACTCAGAATGGATTCAGGGATGATGACACAGACCTGAAATGTAGAGTTCACTAGAGGAGCCATGGTGTCTTTTTTTTAAAGTAACTTCCACACAATAGGTTTCCTTTAGATCAGCCACTGGCTGTCTGCATTTCTGGCTTCTGGTAATTCCCTCTTTGGTCCTATAAAAGCCACAGGAGGGTCAATTAGATTCCCCTGGTGCTGAGGGAAAAATAGGGCCCAAAGAGTGGCTCTGGCCTCCCTCCCCACTGTCCTGGTTGGTACAGGCCACCAAGCTCACTTCACAAGGCTCTCAGAAGCTCCTGGCATTGCAGAGGCAGACCTGCCTGTACTCAGAAATCAGAGGTGGAAAGAAGGTGAGAGTTGTAGGCCAGGTGACCTGGGAGACCCAGAGAGGTTACCTGACCTAACAAAGATCACATAACTGGTCAGGTGACCTGGGCTAAGCTCTTTCCAGGGTGCTTGCCACACTTGCCCCTTAATAAGTAGTCTACCACCATTGCCCATCCACCATTCTTGAGATGCTGTGGAGCTCATAGGTGCTGTATTCTGTTGTTTCAGCTACTATTCCTGGCAGAAATGCTCTGTTTTCATGTGGCAATTGCCTTTCCAGCCAGACCATGAGCCCAGAGTAATGGGAGAAGATCTGGATGCCCATGACCTTGATTGTGCTGCCTCCCTGCCAAAAGCCATTTCCCCTCCTGGAAGCTAAGGGTGTGACTGGAACATCTGTGGAATGTTGTAAGGCAAAAGCAGGTGCCGTGCTGGTGTTCAGCCAATTCCTTACCCAACATTATTCCCATCTAAGAAAAAAGTTACTAGTTCTAGTAAGTTCTACAGGGACTGATGGGCTAGACCTGAGGTTCTGGAAGTGCCATCCTCAGACCATCACCACCACCAGCAGCAGTAGCAGCTGGGAACTTGTTAAAATGCACATTTTCAACTCCATCTTGCTCCCATAGAATCAGAAATTCCAAGAATGAGGCCCAACAATCTGTATTTTAACAAGCTCTCCAGGCAATTTTCATGCCCACAAGGGTTAAAGCCTTCTGTGCTAGATATTCCATTTCTATGGTTTCAGAGAGGGAAAGGCCATCTTGGGTAAGGCTGTGTGTTCTTTGAGAAGGCTTCCAGGGTTGAAAGCATTAGAAATTAACAATGTAAGGCAGGTAGTTGCTAGATGCTCAGGAGGCATGCGAATGCTAGGAACAGTGCTCAGGAGTGGGTCAGATTTGACCTTGATCACAAATGCTATGACTGCATTGGGTCAGACAAATCAGGATGCCCATCCATTCATCCATCCTTTCCTTTTTTTAATTTTAAATATGTTTTTTTCTTGATTTCAGAGAGGAAGAGAGAGAGAAAGAAAGAAAGGGAGAGATGATGAGAGAGAATCATTGATCAGCTGTCTTCTGTATGCCACCACACTGTTTGGGCCCTTCCTTTCTTTCAACCAAATCTTCTGAGCTTTTACTTGGTGCCAAGCATTAAGCTATGTTTGAGGCAACCAGAGATACCAACTTGTGCACTTTGATTAATTTTAAAAGTCAAGGGATTGAAAACTGCTTTAATTGAAACAACTTTCTACCTAACATCACAGTCTGAAATAGTAGATTGAATATTTTTGTAGCATGAAACAGGTGCAATATTTAAATTAAAGGTCTGGTCCCATAATCAAGGAGCCCAAAGGCTGGGTGTTAAAATTAGATGTGTTAAGAGTGGAACTTCACCCAGGAGATGGTTACTCATAACCATATTAATTTGTTTAACTCTCAGAGCTTCCCACCTCTCCTTCTTCTCCATTTTCTGATTTAATCCTGACAACAATACTGTGAAGTCTGAGGAAATTCAGACTCAGAATTTAAATGACTTGCCCCAAGTTTCAAGGGAAATGATCTATAGAACCATGACAAAGCCTGAATATCTCAAATTCAGAGCTCACTCACACTGACTTCCATTCATAATATAGTGCAAGATCAGGCACTGTTACAGAGTCCTGTTTTGGGCAAGACAGGGCTTTTCTGGGATGTGCCGCTGCCCACGACACCCAAGAAAAGGGGCGATTGTGGAGCTGTGTCTGACCAGAAGGCAACTCAGGAAACCCAAGATCCAGTTTCAGTATGAGCCATGGCAGGGCCCTGGGACCCTGCTCTCACCACCATGCAGCGTAAGGAACTCAGCCTAATACCTTCTGATCGCCAAGAATTCAATGCCTCACCCACGCCAACAGGACACTGTGGGGAAAAAACTCAAAACACACTCTGGTGGTAAAACCGTGGCTCTTTGAACAATGTTAAAACACTTCAGCAACCTTTCATACAGAATTAATTAACATAAAACCCAGCGTCCTCTTTGCCGTAGAGCCCTAAAGTGGTTGCCAGAATTTAATTAGATTTAACCTTTTTTCCTACACCAGTACCACTTTATAATAACTGCAAATCATTATTAATTCCTTTGGTGTTCACTGTAATAACATTAATCATGATGAACTTTTGTTGTAATGTGTATGTAATATGTAATTCCATAGCAATTCAGTATTAGTTAAGGCTAAATGAAATTAATTTCACAAAAAGATACTATTTGTTATTGGAGACTGTATATTTTTAAAATAATATTTTAGAACAACTTATATTAAGGTAGTTGAATTAGGAGACATTGGGTAACTGCTAAAAGTTCACAGATGGAATTATTCCTGCTGGTAACTGAAGCATACTGGAGTGCTGGCATCTCATATCCCAAGGTACTTGAAATATCAAACCAGAAAATAGGCTCTTGTGAGATGGCCTCTATGGACCCAGAGGAGGGGAAGGCCCATGAATTGGGAAGTCCATTAATAAGTCTCTACCACTGGATTTCTACCACTACTTGCCCTTTGAGATACAGTCCCTTAGCCATCCAACGGCACAGTGTTGGATAAGACCATATCCCAGGGGTTTCCAGGGCCCAAACCTATGTATGACTTATTATCTCAGATCGCAAGAGTCAAGCCACTTGTTTGGCCTCTCATCGGTTTAGTTTTATCTTCTGTAAAATGGTTATATGATTCTCTTACAGCAGTCTTCAGGGATCACAAGGATGTGATGGATAAGAGAGTGATTTGTAAAACAGAAATAGTTGAGAACACGCTTGATGGAAGAAAGAAGGTGATAGAGCGGAGGTGGTTGCATGTGTTTATGGTATTGTTTGGGTTCATTTGTTTCTGTGATGGAATATTTGGAAGTGGGGGTGCTGAAAGGAAAGTAAAGCCTTTGGCAGGTATCAGGTGTACATGTCACTAATTTTCAGAAGTCACCTGTCTTGGCCTTTGCCAGGTGTGTCCAGGCATTTGTGCTGACAACCCTCAGCCCATTCATCCATTCATCTCATCATGCAGGATGAATAAGACACAGCTCTGCCTCCAGGAAGCTGGTAATCTGGAGGACATGTACGTAAATGGAGACTTAACGTGTACTCTGTGTGGGCAATAGAGAGGCGCTGAGGTCAGGGGTGAAATTAAAAATAAGTAACAACTGCTCAGCTGGTGTGGCTCAATGGTTGAGTACAGACCTATGAACCAGGAAATCACAGTTTGATTCCTGGTCAGGGCACATGCCCAGGTTGCGGGCTCTATCCCCTGTGTGGGGTGTGTAGGAGACAGCCAACCAATGATTCTCTTTCATTATTGGTGTTCCTATCTCTTGCTCCCTCTTTCTTCTTCTCTGAAATCAATAAAAATATATTTTAAAAAATAAGTAACAGCGTAATATGCAGGCCCTGACCAGTCAGTGCGGTGGGCATCTGGAGGGCATCCAGGTGCACACTGGGCAAACACCAACTGGGCTCAGGGCATGTGGGGGCCCAGCAGAGAGTCCTCTGGCTGGTGTGCAGGAAGATGGGGCTCAGGGAAGCCTCTCTAGAGAAGAAGGGAGAACTAGATGAAAGTGGCCTTTGGCTAAAGGCAGGGACCAGTGGAGGCTCAGCTCCAAGAAACCAGGTCTCTTGATGTAAGTGTAACCACAGTGATTTTTCTGTGTCGGGGAGCTGGTCTGCAGAGGAGGGGCAGGGTCCTGGAAGGGCGTGGAGGGCTTTGTAAGTTGCCTTGGGAAACTTGGACTTCAAAGGTGGAGGGAAGAGGTGGGGAGTGAGAAAATGGGACAGGAGCTTTGCTTTTCCTGTTGTTTTGAGCATTTAAAAAAATGACCTCACTGTTATGGTAAAAGTAATATATACTACATGAAAATTAAGCATTTATATCTGGAAACAGATACCATAAACAAAATCAAAAGATATATGATAAATACTGTAACAGAAGATTTATGTCATGTATTATAAAAGATGGATAGCCTTTATCTAAAAGGAGCTTTTTATGGGTTGATAATAAAAAGACAGCATGATAGATAAATGGACAGGGAAAAACCACATAATCAAGACCATAGGAAAAAAAAAAGGCCTTTCCTAACATATAAGGATAAAAGGGATAATTTTAATTATCCTTATTAAAATCAAAATAACAACAAATATTAGTTTTGAAACCAAATTGGCACAATTAAAAATGTTTTCAGCCCTGGCCAATGTGTCTCAGTTGGTTGGGTGTCATCCTGTGCATTGAAAGGTTGCCGCTTTGATTCCCATCAGGGCACATGCCCAGGTGGTTGTCCCCCGTAGGAGGTGTGCAAAAGGCAGACAACTGATGTTTTGATCTCACATTGATGTTTCTCTTTGTCTCCCACTCCCATCCTCTGTCTTTTAAAATAAATTAAAATGTTTTTAAATTTTGGTATTTGTTGCTGGAAAGGGAAAATAGGCCCTCTCATATGTAGTGGGGTGGGAGTATAATTAACACTGCTCTTTTAACTATTAAGGTTTAAAATGTGCATATAAGTTTTGGAAATTTAGGCTACCAAAAAGTTATGATATAACAAGATGAGATAGGACATTTAAAAAACCTGAATGTTTAAAGGTATAAAGAAGTATTTAGATAAATTAAGTGCATCCATGCTATAGAGTATTAATCAGTGACGTGGAGAGGTACCCTAGGTAATTATTAGGTGAATACAATGGAATGTACACTATAACCTTATTGATATTAAAAAGTAATACATGCTTATCCTATATAATAAAAGCATGGTATGCAAATTGTCCCTTCTACTGGGAGTTTGGGAGTTAGACTAGGGGGCGGGGCCAGCTAGGGAGAGGGAAGGAGGCCCTGGCCAGCAGCTGGCAGCCACTAGGGACCCACCTCTAGTTATAAAGAATTCAAGAAATTAAGAAAACTACCAAGAAAAAGTGAATAATTCCACAGAACATATCCCAGAAATCAACAATGCAAATAATCTCAATAGAAGTCTGTATGACCAGGAATATAAAGTGGGATCACAGCACACAAGTTACTTTTTAATAAAAAGAGTATTAGATTTAATTTTATTTTAGTTTAAAAGAAGAAAAAGAAACTACAGTGAAGTGGAAGGAATTGCTTCATTTAGACAGATATTTCTTTAGCACAAAAGATATCATTTTCTAACGGATCCCCTCTAAGGGATTACAGAAAACAGGAGGCTGGAGTAAGTTATAAAATGACGTATTTTAAATGCACACAGTATTGATTAACTTCCTGCCAGAGATGAGGAGATCAGCATTCTCACACTTCCCCTGTCTCCAGCCTCCTGTCTGATATTGTTAGTCATATTAGTATTTCTAAATTTTAAACTCCACAACATTTTTATTTTATTCCCTGGGCATACTTATGTCAGTTGTTAAGTATCAGAAAAACATTTAGTGAACTCTGTGTATAAAACCATAGCTTCTCCAGATAGACATATAGGTTGGAATTTTGTTCCACTGCAAGTCACAACAAAATAACAAATGGTGACTTTAAAAAAAAAGTTTATATTTTCATATAAAATAAGCCTAAAACAGCAAGTCCAGAGAGGTTTGGCAGATGCACAAATTTATTAGGTAGTCACACTCCTTCCAGCTGAGTTCTCTGTCATCACTAGGGCTTAGCGTCTGTCTTCACAGTTTAAGCTGGCTGGGCTGCTAGAACTCCCTCCATCACAGTTACCCTGTTGGGAACAGGATGGATGAAGGCTGAAATGGGTATCTCCCTCCCCTTTCATTAGACTTCCTGGAAGTTGCACACACTACCTCCTCTTAGATACTGTTGGCTAAAACTTGGTGACTTTAAAAACAAATTATTTATTTATTTAAAAATTAATTTGTTTTTCCAATATAGCTGGTATACAACATCATACTAATTTCAGGTGTGCAGAATAATGATTAGACATTTATATAATTTACAAAATGACTACCCCAATAAGTCTACTATCTATCTGCATTATACATATTCATTATATATTATTGATGGTATTCCCTCTGCTGTTACTATCTTACGACTGGCAATTTGCACTTTTTAATCCCTTTCATCTTTTACACCTATCCTCTAAACCCCTATCCCATCTGGTGACCATCAATTTGTTCTCTGTATCTATGAGTTTGTTTCTGTTTTGTTTGTTCATTTATTATTATTATTTTTTAAATTCCACATGTAAGTGAAAGCATATGGTATTTGTTTTTCTATGTCTGACTTATTTCACTTAGCATAAGAGGTCCATGCATATTGTTGCAAATTGCAAAATTTTATTTTTTTATGGCTGAGTAATATTCCATTGCATATATGTACCACTTCTTTAAATTTGTTTTTAAATATAATGATTTTCAGAGAGAGGGGAGGGAGAAAGAGAGAGAAACATTGATTTGGTGTTCCACTTACTCATGCATTCACTGTTTGACTCGTGTATGTGAACTGACTGGGGATTGAACCAGGAACCTTGGCACATAGGGCTGATGCTCCAACCAATTGAGTTACTCAGCCAGGGCCTATACCATATCTTCTCGATCCTTTCATTTATCAATGAACAATTAGGCTGCTTCCATATTTTGGTTATGATAAATAATGCTGCAGTGAACATAAGGGTGCATATATCTTTTAGAATTAGTGTAAAATTTAATGACTTGACCACAACTAGGTTCAATAAAGGCTAAGGAATATAGTCCTTTAGATCACTGACAATTTGACCAGGGATTCTTATGACCAAAGAAAGAGCAAAACTAGATATTGGAAGGTCCATTAATAAATCTCTACCACTAGATTTCTACCACTACTAGCTGTATTTTATCATTAGATTACTTTTTAACTAGGGAGCATTTGAGCTGCAATTCCTCCAATTCTTTTTGGAAAAGTCTTTCTGGAGCTTCTATTCTTAAATGATATTGTGACTGTAGACAATAATGTTGGCTTACATTTTCCTTCCATAAGAATGTTGAATACGTTCTTCCCTTATCTACCAGAATTATATATATATTATTAGCAAAGATTTAGAGTGACAGTTTGCTATGTTTTAACATAAATGAATACACCATGAAACCATTATCAAAATCAACATAATGAATATCCATATCACTTCCAAGTTTCCTTGCATCCTTGGTAATCTCTTTATCTCTTTGTTGGTTTACCAGCTATTCTTTTTAATTTAGTTACTAGAGGCCTGATGCACAAACTGGTATAAGAGTAGGTCTTCTTTCCCTGGCTGCTGGCACCAGCTTCCCTCTGGTACCTGGGACCTGGGCTTCCCTCATAGCCCTACTTCATCCAGGAGGACATCTGGAAGGATGTTCGGTCTAATTAGCATATCACACTTTTATTCTTCTAGATTTTGTTATTTTAGTCTTGCTTTTAGGTTTCTGGTATAAACCTTTAATTCAACGCAGTTCACCTTACTTAATATTACAAAACTTCATGTATGGTCTAAGAACCTTACAACCATGTACTTCCTTTCTTCTTCCCAGCTTTGGAGCTATTGTTGGTATATATATGTTATAAACTCTAGAAGACATTGTGATTATTTTTATTTTAAATAACAATTTAAATAAATTTAAATAAAAATATTTTATGTTTAGTCATATAGTTATTATTTTTAACACTTTTTATTTCTTTGTGTAGATTTCAATTTCTTTATGGTATCATTTCTCTTCTGCCTAAATACTTTTCTACTTTATTTCTTGTATAATAGATCTAGCAGTGATGAATTCATTCAAAGTCTTAACTTTGCCTTTATTTGGGAAGAATGATTTTGCTGGGTATAGAATTATAGGTTTACAGATCTTTTTTTCCCCTACACTTTCAAGATGCTGCTCCATTTTTTGGAGGGCTCTTATTGGTTCTGTAAAGAAACCTGTAGCTATACTTATTCCTGTCTATAAAATAATAACCCACTTAATGATGGGGATATCTTCTGAGAAATGCATTGTTAGGCGATTTTGTTATTGTGTGAACATCATAAAGTACACAAACCTACATGGTGTAGCCTACTACCCACCTAGGCTATGTGCTATTCCACTGTTGAATATACAGTTCATTGTTGACCAACACATTATTGACTAAAATGTCTGTGAAATGCGTTCTTGTACTACCATTGGCTCCTCTTATTTCCCTTTATCATTAATTTTAAGTAATTTGATTAATATGTATTTGGTGTATTTTTCATGTTTCCTGAGCTTAGGGTTTGTTGAGCTTATTGGGTATTTGTGTTTGTAGTTTGTTTGTTTATTTTTGTTGTTGTTTGCTTATTTTAAATCAAATTTGGGACAGTTTTGACTGATATCTTTTAAAATATCTTTCTCTTATTTTTTTTATCAGACTCTGACTAATCATCTTTTAGGTTATTTTCATTTGCCCCACAACATAGTCATGCTTTATTTATGTATTAAAAACTTTTCTTTCTTCATGTTTAATTTTTGATGGCTTTGATTGCTATATTTAAAGTTTATGAGTATTCATTTTCTGTGATGATTTATCTCTTGTTAATCCCATTTATTGTACTTTTCATTTTAGACATTATAGTTTTATATCAAGGATGTTGATTTTGTTCTTTATATCACCAGTCTCCACATTTTTCCCCCCTTCAGTTTCCTGAACATAAGAAATGCGGTTTTAATTACTGTTGAAATGTCTTTATGTACTAATTATGTTATGTGTCATTCCTAGGTCAGGTTTGATTGATCATATTTTCTCCTTATCTTTTCCTGCTTCTTTGATAATTTTGTACTGGATTTCTGACATTTCAACTTTTATCTTATGGGTGCTGGATATTTTTATATTTCTACGTATTTTATTGAGCCTTGTTTTGGGATGTAATTGTTTCTTAAGAACTCAGTCCTTTTGTGTCTTGTTTATAAACTTTGCTAGGCCTGGTCAAGGCAACATGTAGTCCTGAGCTAATTTTACTCCTCGACTTGAAGCAAAACCCTCTAAGTGACCATGGACTCTGCCTGGGGGTCAGGCGCTATTTGCAGTCCTGCAAGAACACCTGTATGTGCTGTGCCTGAGAGCTCTCCAGGTAGATCTCTGGGCTATTGCAAGGTTCATCTCATTTACCCATCTTTTAGGGATCACTGTTTGTCTTGGGGTTTGGCTACAAATGGGAGTTATTCTATTGTTTTATCATCTGATTTGTAGGCTTTAAAAAAATTCTCTTCAGAGAATTTGTTCATTGATTGTGTGTGTGTGTGTGTGTGTGTGTGTGTAAGAGAGAGACAGACAGACAGACATTGATGTGAGAAAGAAACATCATATGCGCCTTGACTGAAGATCGAACCCAAACTTTTTGGTTTACAGGATGATGCTCCAACCAACTGAGCCATCCGGTCAGGGTTAGGTTCTTATTTTCATACACTTATTTTTTATTATGTTTTATTTTAATAGAAGACATGTTTTTCTGTTATTTAGAATTACTTTTTTCCCAGACTGGATTCTTTATCTGCTCCTTATTTTCCTTTTTTTCCTGAACAATGTTTACATGGTTGCCATGCTGTTTATTTTAATCTTGTTTGTACCTAATATAGAGATTTGCTGTGCAGTTCTTGACTATGAAATAGTGAGTGGATTTGCTTAACAATGTTCCCACTTTAATGCTAACATATTTATCTTTCCTTCTGAACTACATTTTAAGTTCAGAGGTTTAAGTGTTTTATTGTACTAACCATTCTGTAGTTGGGAATGCAAGGGGAAGAAGACAGATTTAAGGAAGAAAAAACTTTAAACTTTATCCTCAGGGTCATCTGCTTTTTAGAAAACATTGAAAGAACTAGAATTCAAACACCATGAAAGCAGGGGCTGATTTACTTATATTCTGGGCCTGTTTTTGCTGTTGTAACCCTAACTCCTAGCACAGAAGCTGGCACATAGTAGATTCTCAATAGCTAAGATCTAAAGGAATACGTGCATTGCACCTCTTGACTTCCTGTTTTATTCCAACTACCCCCTTTAGGAGCGTCCAACTAACTCTCTTGAGAAATAAGGTAGGTAGGTATCAAATCTCAGCATCAAATTGACACAAGTGCTCTGCACCTAAGTTGACTGACAAGGGTCCCCTGGACCAAAGGTCTTTCAGGTAGCAATGTCAATCAATAGAATGTGTACATCTGATGGACGAGTAACCACATGATGTAATGTGGCTGATTTCAACCCAAGTCAGTGGGAGAAACCATAGATATCAAATGTTCCATCTTAGATTTCCTTATTATCCATAGCACAGACTTTTCCCAAGGTTCGAAGATAAAACTAGGTAGAACATGTGTGGGTCCTCGTCCAAGTTCTAATAGCTGCCCTCAGGTGTCACTTTCCTTGTACAGTGTTGTGTTGTGAGATGGGAGAGCTCATGCCTGGGCCAGGCTCTGCTGGGATACCTGCTTCATTTGGTCGACTCCAACCACCTCTCAGCTCCTCCACTGGAGGTGGTGAGATTGTAAACAGCCGGCAGCAATTGCTCTCCTCAGTTTGTCTGAATGTCCTCAAGGTCCTAGTGATCTGTACATTTTCCTCGACTCCAGACAGCCTGGGTTTATTAACCATTGTGGTGTATTACCCCTGCAATATAACACTTCCTTTTGGTCGGTATTGCCCACTCACCGACATTCCGATGCACCATAAATAGTCAATGCAGAGATCCTGACGCCAGCGTGGTGTTTGCTCTAACGCACTAGGACCTCTTTCTCTGGGGAATGGCTCCAGCTTAACACCAGCACCATTGCCCAGTCTCAGATATGGCTACGGGGAGTTCTTGAGACATGCTGCCCCATGGGAATGAGGAATAAGGAAGCACAGGAGTCATGAGGTCCTGGGAGAGTCTAGTTAACAATGTAGATTCAACCCTAACTGCTTTTTGGGGGTATCTGCCAAAGGCTATGATGGGGAGGCCTCACAGTGTATACATGGCTAGGCTCAGGGCCGTGAGTCCCAAGCTTGTTGGTATCTGAACCCCGAAGAGGATGACAGGATGTTCACAGGAGAGCAATAAAAATGATAGAGTCCCCAGAGGCACTGATTTATGACCAAGACTCTCAGAGCTAAATACGTCTCACTGTGGCACAGCAGAGCAGGCAAGGGAAAGGGAGGGCCATTGGATTCTCTGCAGAGCCACACAGGGGGAGTGGGAAGGAGGTGGACTGAAGGCAGGGAAAGGAAAGAAGCAGAAGGATCTGGAGAAAGTTAGGGGGTAGATAGAGAAAGAGGAGAAGGACTTCAGGGGAAAACTAAGAGGATCCTAGGATTGGAAAGGCTTGAGGTTGCTGGGGTCAATAGTGCCATTCAAATGTTTATCACCTTTCCATCAAGGTCCCATAGCATCTTTCCAATCCTTGTTGAGGAGATCTCTGCACCTGCCTTCACTGCCGAGGGAGCAGTGAGCTGGAGACACTCACTGCCTCCCTGGACACTGCCTTCCTGAGAGCCCAGCATCCAAAACAGGGTGAGGCACACAGTTAGGGGAATTCCTAACTTTGGATAGAAAGGATTGTTCTGGCATAGGGAGGGTTAGAGATGGTTAGATGTGCCCCAAGAAGCCCCCATCTCAGTGCCTTGCTGTGTTCCCACCCAAGAAATCCTCAGCGATGGAAGTCTCTTTATGTGCAACTAACAGAAACAAGAGGCTGGTGGGCAAGGATGCTGAGACCCAGGGCTGAGCCTTGGAGGAGAGGTATGAAGCTGAACTGTAAGAGAGGTGTTTCCAATTCCACTTGCAAAATTATAGTGTAAAGCTCTTCAAAGAAGAGATGAAATAAGGATAATCATAATAGTCATGGTGAGGCCCTACATTTATGCACCACCTACAGGTCACAGAGCGCTTTCACATTCATTAGCCATTTGCCCTGGCAATATCCTTGCCTCTCTCAGTGGGTTGTCAGGAAAATCAGAGGTTTCCCCAGGAATGGAGACTGCAGGCATACCCCACTTTAAGCCAACCCTGCTGTGCGCAGTTAGGTGAAGAAAGCCTGCATCCCAGAGGAATTTAAGGGCATCATTTTAAATGGTGGGTTCCCCCAGCATGTGAAGAACTGACAGGCAATTTGCTAGAATGCCTGACTGACACGTATCTTGCTCAGTACCAGCTGCATGCCTTCAGCACCTAATGTATGCTGAGCATGGCTGTTTGTGTTGGAAGGTGTGGAAATGAATCTGATGTGGTCAATGCCAAGAGAGAACCTTTGTCAATGAAACCTTTGTCTTTGGAGTCATTCTCTACCCCACCTCTGCGCACAGTCATCTGAGGACCTTCTTTACCTGAGGTGGCCAGGACTGGTTGGCATTGTCCCACCTCCACCTGGGCTGGAATCCTTCTCTGACATCTGTGATTCAGATCTGGCAAGGAGAGGCAGTTCCCCACAGTGCACAGAGCTGTCCGACATAACACTCCTGGAGACCACGCTTGCTGTCCTGTGGAGAGAGGAGCAGCCCCAGAGATGAGAAAGGAGAGACAAGAGAGGTCAAGCAAGGGCTGGTGTCACTGGGACCCTGGTTTTGAGTCTCCTGACCCCATCATTCCTGCTTTTTAATTTAAGCTGCTTCAAATTAGGCTTCTCTCACAATAAAAAGCTCTTAATAGAGTCCTTTACTGGCAAAGACAAGATGTGCATGCACGGCTCCTGTAATATTTGCAAAGGCAGCTAGATGTGGTGGCTTAGTATTTGGGCTCGAATGTCTGAAATAGCAAAGATTGGTAATACTTCAAAGGCCAGTCAAAACTGGATTAGCTAAAGAAATGTTGGTGTGTATCCATACAAGGAAGTATGATGCAGCTGCAGAAAAAAAAATAGTTTCCCATTTTGATATAGAAATATCTCCCCCTTCCCCCCACAAAAAGGAGCAATATCTCCAAGCATTTTTAAGTAAAAAATAAACAAAATACATGACGAGATACCATTGCACACCTATTAGGACAATTAAAATAAAAAATAGTGGCAATCCCAAGTACTGGTGAGGACACAATTGGCAATCTGGAACAGTTTGACCATTTCTCACATGAACCATATGACCCAGGAACTTCACTTTTGAGGTATTTAGATAAAGTGGAAACCTATGCTCATACAAAAATCTAGACAAAAATATTCGTAATAGCTAAAAAAATGCAAACAACCCAAGGGCCTTCCAATGGTAGAGGGGTAAACTCATTATGCTACATTCACACAATGCCATAGTCCTCAGCAAGGACAAGGAATGAACTATTGATGCATGCCACATTCTGGATGGATCTCAAGAGCAGCACACTAAGTAAAGAAAGCTAATCCTGAAGGTTATATACTGCGTGATTCCGTTTATTGTTTATTTTCCTCGAAGTGAAATGGATGGTGATGGGGAGCAGCCCATGGTCACCAGCAGGTAGAATGGGGGAGCAGTGGAACTGTAAGGGCAGTACTGGGACTTTCTTTGGGGTGATGGGAGAGTTCTATATCCTGATGGAGGTGGTACTTACACAAATCTACACAAGTGGTAAAAAGAGCCAAAACCGAACCCTAAAAAACCCTAAAATTCAGTGCAGAACAAGCCTGCTAAAATCTGAATAAGGTCTGCAGTTTAATTGTATCCCCCCTTCCATTTCCTGGTTTTCTGGTTGTACTATAACTATATAAGATGTCTTGCCAAGACCGGTTTGGCGCAGTGGATAGAACGTCGGCCTGCAGACTGAAAGGTCCCAGGTTCGATTCCGGTCAGGGGCATGTACCTTGGTTGCGGGCACATCTCCAGTGTGGGGTGTGCAGGAGGCGGCTGATCGATATCTCTCTCTCATCGATGTTTCTGACTTTCTATCCCTCTCCCTTCCTCTCTGTAAAAAAAAATCTATAAAATATATATTTAAAAAAAAAGATGTCTTTAGGGGAGGCTGGAGGAAGGGAACATAGAATGTCTGTGGTATATTTGTAGCTTCCATGCAAGTCTAAAATTATTTATAAATTAAAAACCCTTATCCAGAACAACACGTATAATATCTGACCTTACATAAAAGAGCAGGGGGAAGCCTGGGTTGTTGGCTTACCAGTGCCTGAAGACACTGGGTAGTGCAGTAAGCGATGCAAAAGGAAGTCATGGAGAGGAGTGGCTGGAGAGGTGGGTGGCTGGTGATGAGGAGGGGGCTTAGCTCTGTATGGCTTTGATATTTTCTGGCTCTGAATCATGTTTTGTTTAGATTTCCTCAAAAGTAAGAAAAGCTGACCATGGGTTTTAGAGTTATGCATAGTTACATTTGATCATAGTCCCCCTATTTATTGGCTGTGCTACCTTGTACCACCCAATGCATGCCTCTGAACCTGTTTTCATTTCCATAAAACAGAGCCAATAATAATAGGGTTGTTAGGATTAAACAATCTGACATATGTACAATGCTTAGCATTCTTTTGGCTGGACATGTAAGGGCTTTGTATTCTTTTCCATATCCCCATTTTGTAGAGATGGAAGCTGAGGCAGAGACAGGCGAAAGGGCAGGAACAAGGTCACACAGTACACACTGGAGCTTGGACTCAAGTTCAGGTCTATCTTACTCTGAAGCCTATGGCCCTAATCTCTACACTCCCTGCTTTCCTTTCCCTTTGAGTGGTCCCTTCTCTGAGTTTCTGGGTTTCAGTGGGGAGAAGGAAGGGAGAGAGGGAAGCCAGTGAGCCCCCAGTACAAGGTGCTGCTCCCTCCAATCTCTTTCTTGTATTCAGGTGACATCCGAGTGTTACCATCTCAGCAAATAGCTGCCCTGGAGCTGGGTGGGTCATAGCTGGGCCCTAGTTGGGCCCTGGGCTCGAGTCAGCGTCTGTCCGCCCGCAGAGGGGTCTCACCCTCAGAGCGAGCAGCAGGGAGATAGAGCAACCATTCTACTGGAATAAATTAATTTTACATTCTAATAAAATAAATTAATTTCACAAAGAGTAGTTTCTGTGTTCTGTTACATGAGTGGCTTTTCCAGTACATCCCGAGCTGAGTGTAGGCTGGGTGGAGGCGGCGCTCAGGCCTGCGGCCGGGGAAGTAGGATTCGGGGACTTGTGCTGTGGCCGCTCACTCCCTCGGATGGCTGGGGTGAGGAAGGTTGGCCCCCATTGCATGGGGGCTCTTACTGAGAGAGAGGGAGAGAGGGCACAAGGAGCAGTCCGGGGCCCACCTCACACAGGCTTACTACAGACATTAGACTGCCGGCTCCTGGCCAGGCATTTCTTCCTGCCGGCCTTGGCTTCCTCACCTGAACCATGGCTGCCTGGATAGAGGACATGCTGGCTTGGACTGGGTGCATGTGTCAGGTTTCAAATTAGGACTGTTTAGGTATAGGGAAGAGAATGAGCAAAAGCAGAGAGGTTGTAAGTTCACCCATTCCTTCAACAAACACTGACTGAGCCCTTCCTTTGTGGACCTTTCTTTAGGTGCTCTGAGTTCAGGGCTGTGTACTCCATGCTGGCACAGCGTTTAATAGGGAGGCAGTTCAGAGAGAATGTAGTGGGAGGAAAGGAGCCAGATGCAGAAGTGGCAGCTCTGCCCTCTCCGTAGGAGGGAGGTCCAACCTACCATTCACCTGACCTAAGACACAGGTTTAGAATGTAGAGGTTTCCAAAAGGTGGCCCCTGGACCAAATTCCAGCCCAGATATATTTTATTTGGCCCCATAAAATACATTAAATGTGTCATAAACTTACAACTATAAAAACAGAAATATTTTATGTAGAAACCTGGAATTCTACTCTTGAAGTCTAAGCAGCCCAGACTGCATTTCCATGTAATTAAGGTTGGTTACCTGGAACCAAGTTGAGGTTGTGCCTGAAGGAATGGGCTCCCCCCACCCCAGTCTCCACCATTCCCTATTGTGTCTCCTGCCTGTAGACCCCACTTGTTGCCTTTCCTTTCCTGACATCTGAGTTTGTGACCACTAGCCTTCTTAGTCCCATAAGGGGCTGACCTGCATGATGGTTGGATCCACTCTGGGCCAGACTGGTGGAGGCCTGCCACAGTCCCCACGCGCTGGGTGCCACTGTGTGCTTCTGATCATCCCCAACCGTCCGTGGTCAGGTTGGAAGGATGCAAACATTCTTCCAGGCCCAGAGGATCCCCCTTGGCAGGTGCAGAAGCCAATTCAAATTGTTTATCTTCTTTATTTGCTCATCTGAAAAGTCCTCTTAGATCTTCCTTCTTATTAACAACCTGCACACCACGCTGTGCTTAAAGTTCAGAGCGCCATAGGATACGGAGCCGTAATTAATCTCAGTCCTCGCGTTCTAGAACACTCAGAGCAATTATAATTTACTTGTCGGAAAACCAATTTGGGGAAGCGGTGGTGTTCTCACCCCTGATCAGGGCTCTACCAAATGCCACTTCCCATCCACGTGCTGCCTGCTGGGTGAGCAAGACCTTTAGTCTCTGCACCTCTGGGAGATGGCACTGAGTGGGGGAGGCGGGAGGAGGGAAGAGGGGGTTGGGGGGTGCCTACACGGGCATGGAGCTTGCAGCACTGCTGCTGGCACTTGTCTGTCACCCTGCTGCTGCACCTCTTATTTTCCAATTTACTCCAATTTCACAGTCACTGTCCAGCCCCTTCCAGGCCCTGCTTGGGCTGCTCCGTTTCCTCTCTTCTGTCATCACCTTGTCGCTGTTCCTGTTTTCTCGGTCACTCTCACGCCTCCTGCTCCACAGACAGAAGTTTCCCCTTTTTCCTCCTCATTTCTTTTTGCTCAAGGCTAGATTGTTGTATCATCCAAATCACTGCTACACGACTCCCAGATGATGGGTCTGATGGACACACCAGGCACATTGTCAATAAGCACACAGGGACACGAGTGAAATGGCACAGCTCAGATGAAAAGGCACATCTCCCCTAGGGGTGAGAGTGCACACTGCTGTGTACAGCCGTGTCTTTATGGCTCTGTCCACCCTGCTGCCCCCGCCATTGCAGCCAGGAGCCAGGCCTCATTTGTTCACTGGCCCACACAGGGTGGGCAGGAAGTAAGTGTCCACCGGGTTGGTTAGCTTTACAGAAATAAGTATACATACTACTCTGTGTGTATAAATAGGCATATCCACCAGGGAACAACTGATACTGGCATTCATTCATTCATTCATTCATTCATTCAACCAATCCTGACAGGCACCAGGACTGTGGTAAGCCTTAGGGATATTGAAATGAATTTATCTTTGTTTTTGATCCCAGGTCAAACATTTCCACATTACAGTGTGACAGGATCCCTTCTAGAGGCCCATTTATGGGGACACGCAGGACGGGCCCTGGCTGGTAAGAAAAGTGTCCTAGTAAAGGTGATATCTGAGTACTTAAAGATTGTCCTAAGTTTGGTCACACATTCTTTAGAGAAAGGCCCTGTCTTAGCTCCTCTTGAATTCTCATCACCTAGAGCAGTGCCTGCCACGGAGGTAATGCATTTAGTACATGTATTCATGATGAATGAATGAATGAGTGTTTTCCAGGTAAGGAACGTGGAGAAGGCACACCAGGCAGAGCAGCATGGACGGATGAAGGATGAGGGCTAGGAGGGTGGTGTCAGAGCTGAGAGCTGGGAGAGCAGGTGGAAGTGCAGAGAGCACTAGAGGAAGGGAGGGCAGAGGCACAAAGAACAGCTTTCCTGGGTGCCACTGGCCTGACAAAGTTTGATGCTTTCAGAAGTGAATGAGGAGGCAGGAGGAGACCACAGAGTGGAGAGGCCCATGGAGGACTGAATAGTACCTGCCCCACAAACAACACTGAAATGCAGAATTCAAAAAAAGTGTTAGCCAAACAAAATATAAAAGTATTAGCCAAACAAAATCTTTCGGCTCTTGGGGAGGTATGCCATTCCCCCTCCCCCCTACCTACTGGAGTTGTGGGAGCTATGGGAAATTCCTGCCTTGGGTTTCTGGAGAAGTGGGAGTAAACCCCAGTTCAACCCCTTGTGTGCCTTGAGGCTGAGCCTCATCCTCTCTCTGCCCCTCACTTTGCTCCCTGCTTGCTCACCTGCCTTGCCCACTTGTCAGGTTGGATGGATGTCCTTAGCTGCAGGCACTACAGCTTCACACCTCTCCTCCAAGGCTCAGCCCTGAGTCCCTGAGGAGGACATCAGGGAGGTCTGCCTCCCTGTGGGAAGAGGTGGCAGCGGGCAGCCTACAGGAGACTTGTGGCCTCACTGGAAGGAAGTTCTGGCAGAGCAGGAATGTCCCTGCCTGGAACGGAGAGGGGTGTTCATGCAGCTGGAGGAGCCAGGGCTCAGAGAGCAGCTGGAGTGCCGAAGAAGAGATGGTGGAGTTGTCAGAGCTGCTAAGAGAGAATGGCAGCAGGGAGTTGTGTGCATATGACCCAAAGCCTCCTGAGCAGTGGGTCCCTTGGGATCTGGCCAGAGCAGGAACAGCGTCTGAAATAGGCTGGGCAGTGGTGGCTAGTATGGTGCCTTCCACAGCCTGCTTCAAAGGCTTGGGCTGGAATTCTCACCCACACTACTCCCAGCCAGACACAGGTCAGTCACCCACCGAGGCCAGGACCAGAGCTACCCTTTCCCCAACTGGATGGCTGCCTGGTCCCCACTGAGGCCTTGGAGGGGCTTCCTGTGGCACTGGTGAAGTGCACACACCTAGGAGGAGCATCCCCTGCCCCCAGCAAAGCCAAGGATCCTGGGAGGCATCTGTGCCCCGAGGATCCTGGCAACCATGTTTCACAGGCCTTTCATTTTGCTGTCCAGAGAAAGAAAGAGAGTTGCCCAGGCCCTCCTATGCTCTTAGCCTTGGCATCTGAGACCTTGGTTGTGTCAGAACCCTCTCTTTAATGCCCCAGGGTCCAGGAGTCAAGGGTTCAGAGGGCCTCAGACCTGACAAGGCCCTTGAAGTGAATGAAATCTGCCTCAGGTCCCCTCACCTCTTCTGCCTGCACATCTGCTTCCCCACCTCTTTGTGACTCCCCATTGCCAGGTCTTACCAAGCCTGGGGTACCCCTGTCCACTGTGGAGGTTGTTGGTAGAGTGAGACAGATCCTCGTTCCCAGGGCCATCACAGCTTGCTGGGGACTCTTGGCAGCATGTCCTGCTCCCACTGTATCTCAGTACCTGTAGAGGTACCTAGCACATAGTAGGTGCTTCAAAAACATGGTTCAACAAATGAATAGGTGGGTTTGGGTCCCAGGGAGAGGCAGTGCACTGTCTCCACAGGCCTTAGGGCAGTTAGACAATACTAGTAATAGTTGAGCACCTACTGAGAGACTGCAGTGTGCTGGGGGCAGGGCTACTAGAGGTACCCGGGTGGGCCTGGTCCTGCCTGAGAATGCAGGGTGCAAGGAGAGGCAGAGAAGGAGGGAAGTGCTCTATGCTCCCCTGGGATTGGAGAGCCTGCAGTTGCCCTTATAACAGGCAGTGAGCCTCTGACTGGGGCTCCTGGGAGTTTTCTTAGCCTGCCCTCCTACCCGTAATCTGTTCCTTCATCCCCTCATCTTCCTGCAGCTCCCATTCCCTCTCTAAGGTCGGTCAAACAGCACTTCCACTGGGAAAGTCCTCCTTTACCTGCTTTTCCATCAGGGTCTCCTCTGGACAGTTCTGCTCTGGTCAGCTGTATTAGGGACTCTGCTTACAGAGCATCAACAAGGTCCAAAGCCACGTGCTGGGGCAGGTGTCTGTTGAGTGAATGTCTGACTTGTCAGCACTTGGATAGCACTCTCCTCTCCTTTGTAGAAATGGGGATAAGCTTTGACGGACTGGGCCTGGCTCAGTGTTTCCTGCCCCTGTCCTCTGGTGACACAGCGCCGTGGCACCCAGCAGGAAGCACTGCTTTGCTAACAAAAGGACTTTCAAGTACTAGTATGCACCTGACACTGCTCAGCCCAGGTGTGCATTACTCCATTTTATTCTTCTCCCAGCTCGTGGCCTGAGGTACCGTTAAAGTGACTCACAAAGGCCCAAACATGGATCAGACAGCACATGGCTTCACAGGGTCCTAAATTGATGGCTTAGCCTGTGTGTTTGGTTAAGGAGGAGCCTGCTCCTGGTCGAAGAGGGCAGAAGGCCCCTTCCCCACATGGTATCCCAAATGCTAGAAGAGTGTCCACCTGGAGCTAGGGGACTGCCTGTCCATGGAGTAGCTCCCATGGGCAGCTTCCTGGGCTTCTCTGACCTCTGAAGCTTCTCTGGGTCCTGAGGACTGAGTCACAGGATGGGACCTCCAGTTTATGCTCCCTTCATGTTCTGCGTGTGGCTGAGTCTCAGTCATCAGGCCTTTGCACTCACTGAAGTCAGGAATTAGGCATGGGTACACAGCAGGTGCTAACTAAAGACACATGGCCTGATCATGTCCTTTTGAAGATTGTCAATCCCCATACATAGCCCCCTGCATTTTCCTCTTAACGCTAAAGGTTTGCCTACGATCCGTTCTAACCAGTCTCATAGACAACCTCAAAGAGTTGGTCACTGATGAGCCTGCTCTGGCCTGGGCATCCTCAGATGTCTCATCTATGAGTGGGAACAATCAGATGTGCTCTTCATGTTATGGCAAGATTCAAGAAAATGCAGATATGACTCTCTGTCTCAATCTTGGCTGAGCTGCCCAAGGCTGAGAACCAAGGGAGCAATGCTGAGGACCTTCTGATCCAAAGGAGGGGCATCTCAGACCCTGGGCTTTCAGGGAGCAGATTTTGTGACACTCATTTCCAGAAGGAATAGGGAGGAGGCCACCAGAAGTGCCCTCAGAGGAAGTGTGGGGATGCTGGGGTGTTGGTGATGTTTCTCCAACACCTGCCTAAAAGCCTCTTCAGCCTAGGCCCTAGGGAGAGGCTTTTAAGCAGGTGTTGGAGAAACATCACCAATAGTAGGTATATAGAGATTATCTATCTATCTATCTATCTATCTATCTATCTATCTATCTATTCATTAATTATCTATCCATTAATTTTCTATCCACCTGTCTCTTCATTCATCTACTTACCCATCTATTGAGATATCAAAGGAGACTTACTATGGAAATTGGCTCACGTGATTATGGGATTTAGATAGAGCACAATATGTTGACTGCAAACTGGGATACCAGGAAAGCTACTGCTACAATTTAGTTAGACTCTGAAGGCCTGAGAACCAGAGAAACCCATATGTAATTCCCAGTCTGAGCTCAAGGCCTGTGAATTGGAGGAGGTGGAGGGTGCCAGAGGAAGTCTCAGAGTCTGAAGGCTCAAGAACCAGGAGCTCTGACGTACGAAGGCAGGGGAAGATGGAGGTCTCAGGTCAAGAAGAGAGAGATTTGCCCTTGCTCTGCCTTTTTGTTCTATCCCAGTCCCCAAGGAGCTGATGATGCTTGCCTGCATTGGTGAGGATGGATCTTTACTCGGTCTACTGATTTCAAATACTAATCTCTTCTGGAAATACCCTCACAGACACACTCAGAAAAATAACATTTCACCAGTGAACAGGGTGTCCCTTAATCCAGTCAAATGGTCATATAAAATTACCTATGACAGAGGGTTTGACAAGGGTGCCCCAAAGTTTGGGAAACATAGTGATAGGTGTCTGGTGAAAGGGGCAGTGGGGACTAGAAGGGTCTGAGGGGCAAAAGGGACAATGAGGTATGCACAGAGGTTGAGCTGCCTTCTCTCATCAGTAGGGCACTGTGGCCTCAAGAGGACCCAGAAATCCCCAGGGGCAAAGCAAGAATACGGAGGTGGGTGATGAGCAGGAGCTGAGATGATGCATTTCCCAGCTTACGACTCATCTGAAAACCCATGACAGCCACGCTTGAGAAAGAGCCCGATTTTACGCACCAACCACAGAGAGCTCCACCTCAGGTCCCAGCTGCCCTGCTGCAGGAGGTTCACCATCCTGTTCTTGACTCCCTCTTTTTCTGGGCCTCATCAGGGGGTCAGAATTCAAGGTCATACATTGAAGGAAGAGGTCAGAGGTCAGAGGAGAGGGGAGCTAGGCTACATTTGTCCCTTACGGCCAGTGGTGCCACCACTGGTGGAGGGGAAGGCTGAAAATGGGATGAGAGTGTGATCTGAACTGGAACCACCATTCTAATCAGGGAAGCAACACTCTTTGGGTGACTTAGGTCACAAAATGACTTTTTATTATCAAAGAATAATAGGAAAAAGATATGGGACTGACCTGTTGAGATTTTATTCAGCTCAAGGAAAGAACCACATCACCCACCAATTAGTTTAAATTTTGATAATTTGTGCATCGAGGATATTTTGCATTAATTTTGATTTAAAAAAATATTGTGCTAAAATATGAATTGTGTTGATTATGGAAATTCTTGGTGCCTTCTTAAATTTTGCTCCCCAGGCCAGTGCCTCCTTCTGTTCCCAGTCCTGGTGGGAGGAACATTAAATTCATTTCTAGCTTGCACCCTGTTGAGTTTAGTGGATTCACTCTGACCCATTCACTTAATGGGTATATATGCTGAGCAGCAAGGTAGTAGTAGTACTAGTCTGATGATGATAATGATGATGATGAAGATGATGACAACAGTCAGTGTTTCTGTAGAGCCTCATGACTAACCTATATGGAAGATACCATTTTATCTCTATTTGACAGAAAAGAAAAGAGAGGCTGGAAGAGGTTAGGCAAACTGCCCAAGGTCACACAGCAGTTAGGTGGTAGCAATGGAATTTGAACCCAGGCAGTCTGGCTCCAGAGACCGTGTTCTTAGCTGTTCTACACAAATGCCTCTCTGGTAGGTCACTGTCAAGTGTCCCCAGAAGCTGCCTGAGCTGAAAGTCAGAGGCTGGTGGCTCCATTGCAGGTGCATTCCCAGTTTGCTTCTGTTGGAAATTGATGGTGGAAACCCAACTTGCACCAGAGCCTCACTTACCCACAATCTCTGTCTCAGTACCGCTCCATCCACTCTGTGGTGTGCAATGCTCAGCTCTTGTTCTACTGCCTGGTCCCCAGAGGGCCACTTCCTCAGTGAGCAGAGGGTGAGAGAGGATGGGCCCCAGAGCTGGAGACCAGGGCAATGGGACCAGGAGAGTGATGGCCAAGCCAGGCTGATTTGCAACTGACATTTACAAACCTAATGTAATTTGGGCCAATTGAATTGTTGATTAAGATGAAATCATGTAACACTTACTTGGTGGGTAACCGCGGAGACAAGAGGCCCTTGAGACGCCTGTAGCCAAAACAGGCTTTTATTTTGAAGGAGATGGCCATTCCCAAATTCCACACTTTAACAACCTCCTCTCCTAAGCCCCTTCTCTCCAGGCCATATCTGGGGTTAGTTGAGATGAAAAGCTTCATGGGCAATGTATTTAAATCCTAGGCAGAGTAAGCATGCTCCTGGCAGAGCTGGTGAGGCGGCGGCCAGGACACCTCCTGTGACTGTGGAGGCTGCAGGCCTGGGCCTCAGGTCTGAGCCTACAAACCTACATCCACAGCAAGCCAGGAAGTGGTTCTGGATGCATAGTGGGGCTATGCAGAGAGGCATATGGGTCTGAATTTGAATACTTCCTGGCTCCATGACCTTGGGCTTGACCTCTCTGAGCTTCAATTTCTCCATCTACAAAGTGGGGAGAATGTTCCCCCATAACCTATGATGACTATGATGGGAAAAACAAGTGATAACCTGAGAACCTTTGAAATCCTCAAACAATTTTAATAATAGTGAAGGGTGGAGCATTGCTGCAATGCACAACATACACACTCCCTGCCTTACTATTTTCAGGTTCACTGAAGAAGTATACTTCTTGCTGCCTCTGGACATTTGCATAGGCTGTTCTCCTGAAACTCTTGCCCTTCCCTGGGCATTCCCCTTTGCCTGGCTTCTTTTAAGCTTCTGCCTATATGCACCTTCCCAGGGCCTCTGTCTCCATCTGCAGCCCAGCCAGGATCTCCCTACTCTACATTCTGCATGTCCTGAGCCCTTTCTCTTACACTGTTGTAATCAGATGCTGTGATTGCCATGTCACACCAGCCTCTACCCCAGGCTTTCAGCTCCAACGAGGCAGAGCCATGTGTTGCTGTGTTTGCTGCTGATCTCCAGTGTGTGGTGCAAAGCAGACATTCAAAACATAGGGGAGCAAATTGGCAAAGCACATTCTCCCTCTCTTCTCTTGACTAGTTCCTGCTCATCCTATAGGGCTCAGTGTTCATGCTACTTCCTCCCGGGAGCCTCTCAGACACCCTTGATGTGAGTTGGGTGCCCTCTCCAGGAGGGTGCTATCCCAGGCCTCAGGGTTGCCTTCCCATCGTGTGGCCTCTGGATTGTCACTGTTCATTTGCTGATATCTGTCCCTGACTAGACAGTGAGTTTCCAAGATCCGGGCTGGTATCTGGTTCCTGGGGGCACCCTAGCACCCAGGTCAGTGCATGGCATACAGTTTATCATAGAATAAGCAAACCACAGAGCAGCCACATTGGGCAAGGAGACTGGCTCACATGTGTCTGTGAATGGAGAAAGTATGACCCAGACGGTTAAACAAAGTGAGTGATGAGTGCTGCACTGAGGTGGGGCAGGGCTGCTTTGCTTCTGCGGGGCCTCTGAGCATGGTTACCAGGCACCACAAAGACCTACACTGGGTGAACCGGCCGCCCACGTGCAGGGAGAGCAGTGCAGGGTTGCTGCAGGCTTCCTGGGGGAGATAGTTTGAGCTAAATGCTAGGAATGGGTGATGATGTTTGGGACTAACTGGTAAGGGGAGAGAAGGGCCTGGCACTGTCAGGGTTAAAGAGGAGCTTCTGAGTGCAGGAATGGCCACAATAAGGCTACCTCTGGATGCCCTTGTCTACAGAGTCACAGAGCCCATGTGCTCTGTCTGAAAAATGAGTGGCAGTTCCTCCACCTCCTCCTCCTCACCATCCCAGTTGGTGGCAACACGGGCTCTGGCTCCAGGATTATCTCTTAGCAGCTGGCGCCTGGAGAGGCTCCACTGTCACGCTGGGGTAGCAGGGTGCTCACAGGACAGGCATGATGTCGCTGGCTCAGGAGTGACAATCTGCCACTCCAGCCTTGCTGCCCTTCCAGGCCTGGCTCCCTCTGGAGTGCCAGGAGGCAGTATGGAGACGGGGGGTCCCTCCATCGTTGGCTCCAGTTGCATCTCGGAGCTGGCCTCCCTCAGTGGACCCACCGCCTGTCACCTGACCTCAGTGTCCTCGGGGCAGAAATTCGAGAGCCTGTGGACAGAAGAGTTTTGCACAGAGTGGACACTTAATGAGAACTGGAGGGCCCCTGTTTGGAACCCTGAAACTGCCACCCTAACACTTGCTTTCCTATTTGTCTGACTCGATCAGCAAGGACGTAGGAGCCCATTTATGAACCTGATGAAGTTGTCAGCAGTCCAGGGCAGAGTGCAGAGCTCTGTGGCCACCACCAGATACTCTCCTCGGGTCACTGTAACCATGTCCTCCAGAATTCAGGAGTTCCTAGTAATAAGTTTCGCCCAACCACATGGCTACCAAGCTCACATCTTTCTGCCATTTCTAGAATAAAGCATGGGGAGATATGACAACACCTTTCAGGAAATCTTTGGGTCCTGTCCACCTTCTCTTCTCTCCCACAGCCACCTGTTACCTTCCAGGCATCCCAGTCTGTGGCTGATCACATGTGTCACTAACCTCTGGGAGGATGGCTACACACAGACACCTTGGTCCATCCGAAGGGGTGCCCTGGGGGAGAGCACCAAGGAAGAGCACTGAGAAGGGGGTCCTGGTCTGTTGGTCTGTTTGGTCTGTCTGCCTCTCCTGCCTACCTCTCCTTACCTGAGATGGCAGCCGCAGTCAAGCAGGGCATCAGGCACCTCTGGCCCTGTTGCAGTAAGAGCTGCCCCATCCTTTCCCCCTCCCTCCCGCCCTGTGCTCCCTGTGACCTGCACATCCCTTCCTTTGAGCTTCAGCCCCATGACGTCAAGTGAAGTGGTCTGAGTTCGCACCGTGAAAATGTGCATTCTCAGCCCCACTCAGCGCCGGCTGTGGGTGTCAGGAAAGTCCCTTCTCTGCTGTCAGTGTCCTTGATTCTAAGCCGTGTGGTTGGGTGGGGTGTGTGTGTGTGTGAGTGAGTGGGTGGTGACTGGGTGCCATAAGCTCCATGGACTCTTCTCCCTGTTCCTTTTCCTGATTCTATGAATCTTAATAGCAGTGACTTAAAAAAAACTATTTAAAGAAAAAATCCCTGAAAACCACTACACTGTAAGATTTGATTTCTCAGAAATGATCAGGAAGAGAGAATGTGAGATGCCCCAAGGTGGGGTGTGTGTGTGTGTGTGTGTGTGTGTGTGTCCACACTTGTGTGTTCTCTTCTTTTTCCTTTTTCCACTCCAGTGATTCCATCTTTGTAGAGAGTATAAAAGGAAAATCTACCACCTTGCAGTAAAATTAGAGCTGGCATCATTGTCCTAAAAAAAAGCCAAGAAGGAGCCTGGGAAAAATTATGACCAGCTGCCTGCTGCTGGATTCTCCTGCTGAGGAGGCGCCTGGTGACACAGTTCACCCCAAGGATGATGGCATCTTCTGCCATCATTCAACTGCAGGAGAAGGGCTGCAGCTGTGGTTTCCCCCGAGCCCATGCTCCTGCCACATGCCATGCCTGGTGTCACACTAACAGAGTCTCCTTTCTACCTGCTCCAGATGACACTGCACAGGGCCCAGGCTTCCTGGTGATTCCTCTTTTTTCTTCCTTCCTGACACGGGGTTTGGAAACCCAAAGAGTGGCAGAAGGGATAGGACAGCTCATCCTTCTAAGTGTCCTTTCAAGGTGGCAGGAGCGGGTTGGAGAGTGGACCTCATCTCTCTGGGCCACAGCCGGTGAAACATGATGATATGTCTTTGGGGATCGTAAGCCTGGGATTAGTGGACAGAATGCAGTCTCAGGCTTGAGAGGCCAGCATGGCGACTGCATGGTCTTCTGAGGGCCCTACCCCAGTGTGGCCAGGAGCACATTCACAGCAGACCAGAGCTGGGGCCAACCAGTTTCTTCTTGGGCACAGGGCCAGCATTTGGCCAGGGCTCATCTAAAGATGCACCCAACTTGTGAGGCCACTAGAGTGGCCAGCTGGGGCTTCTGGGAGCAGAGCAGAGAGGATGCAGGACACCAACACCTCACAAGGTGGAAAAAGGGAGGTGAGAAGGCACCTCCCACCTGGTTTCAATGGAGAATGAGAAGCCAAGTTGTGAGGGGATGGGAAGGAAGGCGGAAGCTTCTCTGTAAGGCACACCCTCGCTGAGTGCTGGGCGCTCCTCCAGGCCCCCCCTTCACCAGGAAGTATTATTACAGTCGCTGCTGTTCTCATTTCAGTGTTATCTCTGCCTTGCAGAGTAGGAAACAGAAGGACGGAACCATTCTGCAACTCACAAAGGTCACTCCACTAGGAGGTGGCAGAGCTCGGTCCACACTCCACACCCTGAAACACTGCATAGATTTGATTTTTATGCAAACTCTTCCGACTAACTTCTGACTCTGCTCTGCTTTCAGAGGCTGGAGTGGCTGGGAAGCCTTGTCTCCAAGCCCCATCCCTCTGGGGGAAGCAGGTTTTTGTTTTGTGGCGAGGCTGAGCCTCTTCACCTGAACATACCTAGTATGCCCACCCCTGAAGACCGGGCATTCTGGACCTGCCACTAACGGTGTGAGACCTGGGGTGGGCTGCTTTGCTCTTCCAACCCTTGTCCTTCCTGTTGTAGTGAAGTTCGCCCTTAGAGTGGTGAAGATAAATGCAACATTGTTTGCAAACCGAATTTCTCATGGTACCTGTTGGATAGAAAACTCTCAACAAACAAACAGCCGCGATGACCATCATAACCGTGGCTGTGTTAGCATTTTACATGATGATTAAATGCACCAGGAGCTGTCACTCTGACTGTGCTCTGGCTGCTGCCAGAATGAGGACTCAGTCCTTGTCTGCAAGGGGCAGGAGGATGGGTCCTAGCAGACCGCCTGCCATTCAAGTTCAGCTGGAACATGGCCTCATTGCCCTGTCTCCTTGGCTTCCTCTGCATGGCCGTGCTCCTACCTACACACTCCTCTCTGTCTCCACCTCATGCCTATGCTCGTCCCCTCCCTGTCCTCGAGCTTCCCCTTCCCAGAGCCCCAGGCAGGACACTTGTTTCCACAGGCTCAGCAATTGGGATGATGGGCTCCACTGCACCCTCCTTCAGAGTCAGCAACTGTGTGTGTGTGTGTGTGTGTGTGTGTGTGTGTGTGTGTGTGTGTGATCTGGGGGCAAATGAGAAGGGAGGCAATGGACTGGAGGAGTGATCTGACTTAGGAGCAAGCAAAGTCTCTCATGATTTCTCTAGGCCATAGGCCTAAATGATTAGAGAGGCCAGGCAGGGTTGAGTCATCAGGGAATTAGGGAGGATCTGATAGATAATAAGGAGTAGTGTGGTTTGTGGCAAACTAGAGCATGCAGGATCTGTGCAAACACAAAGCTGTCACTGTTTTTTCCCAATTGATGTGTAGTGAGAAGGTGCCTCCAAAAGGCTTGGTCTTTTTCTTTTTCAACAGAAAGTGAAAATCGGTAATTGTTTGCAAAAGATACTGATTTAGAAAAGCATTTCACAGGCCACACAGAGTTCCATAATGCTTTTAATATTTTCATGGAAAGGTCTAGGCTGTGGGCCACCATCAGGAGCCTCTTCTCTGGGTAAGAGCCAACAGGCTGCTGGGCACAGGGGGCTCTGAGGAAAGTCGCCCGAGCCCAAAGGTACAGCCTGCCACTCTGGGAATCACTGAGCTTCCTTCTGGACCCTCTTTGCTGGGGGCATGGTCTAACCCAAGTCAGCAGGGAGGCCAGGAGAAAGTACCAGTTGTAGTGGGGTGGGGGAAGTGGGGAAGAGAGAGAGACTATGTTGTGGTAACTTGATGGCCCTTCTATTGCCTGTTAAGGAGGAGACTGCTTAGGGTATGTGCTGACTGGGGAGGAAGGAGGGACCTCTGAGCTGGTACCGAAGAATCACTGGGACATTGTTGTCTAGATAAAGGTGGATACTTTAGGCCTCAAGCTCTGAGGGCAAGTCTTTTGGAGCACTGATGGGCTCTGTCCAGAGCCCTTCTAGTGAGTGGGGTGATGACAAGGATGGAGAGAACCATGGTGGGGACGAAACCAGAAAAGAACCTGGATGGGATAATGAATGGCTTCAATACTGCTTAAGGGATGTACCAGTGACATCACAGGGGTGAGGAGGGTCTGGGCAGGTGTTGAGTCAAAGAACCATAATGCACTCATTCATTTATCAAGTACATTCTGAGCACTGATGAGTTAGCAGTGAGCAAAACATACAACCCCCTGCCTGCATGGAGCTTGTCATCTGGGGCAGGAAGGGAAAAAAATTAGTGGAAGAACCAAGCAAATACATTTACCACTTAAGACTGAAGAGAGCAGGGAAGAAAGAGGCCAGGTGCTGTGACAGAGCTGGGAGTGAGGAGAGAGGGGGAGAGACAAGGCTGGAAACCCAGGCTGCATGGACATGGCCATACAGAGAAGTTTGGGTTTTATGTAGGTGCTTAAAGCCTTTAGCCTGTTGCTCACAACAGGGCTCAGCCACAGACCTGCAGGGAACCTGGACAGGCCCTGCCCTCTTATCTCTGATTTCCCATCTGTACCACAAACAGGCAGGACAAGGATGCTTCTAAGCCCTTTGTAGCAATTCCAATGTTCTGTTCCTCCACTTTCTCCCTCCTCACTGCTGCCCAGCCTGTTGTCTTAGAACACTCAGCAGCATCAACACCAGTTTCACATGTGGCTTCTCCATCTCCCTGCCTCCACTTCGGAAGCTCCCTCTGGTTCCTGGCTGCCTCTGCTCCTCATCAGCCCAGCCTAATGTCTTCTCACCCTTCAAGGGCAGAAGGGAAATTACTAGTATGTGTTTAGGATCCTAGGGTCTGCCAGGGACACTGAGAAGCAAGCTGGCTGAATCTGACGAGGCATGGGCAGCTGGTGGGGTGACCAGAGCCCTGGCTTGGAGCTGCCCGGGGTCCTTGGCTCTCATGCCCACGTCCTTAACTTGTTATGCGCCTCCATCTTGGCCTCAGTTTCCTCCTGGGTAAGAGGAAGCAGCTGTTTCAGAGAAGCAGCTTTATTAATCACTTGGAGCTCCCTTTCCCAAAGAAAACCTTATGTCTGATCCTGATGTAGAAACCAGATAGAAGCAAAGTTGCTCAGCTCTTTGTGATGGGCGAGGGTCTGAGGCACCATCAGCTCATCTGGGGAGCCCTGGGCCAGGTGACCTGGACCAGGTGGTGTTCAGGTTCAGGAGCTGAAAATGGGAGGCCTGTAACTTGGTTCAGGGCTGAAAATGGGGGGAGGGGGTCTTTTGACTGGATGGGTGAGGCCAGGGAGGGGAGTGGCCCACCCCTGCTCACTGGCACCCTGCTCTCAGTCAGGATCACAGTCTGGAGGGGCTTCTGGGAGTCAACAAAAGACTTTTTCCACCTAAATCTCCCCAGGATCTAGGGGGAATATTCTGGTCTGTGTAGGCCCAGTCCTTCCTGTCCATTCCCTGGGGGCCTTCTCTTTCCCAGGCACTAAGAACCCTGCTCTTCCCCCCATCTTAATGGAATGTGAGAAGGAAGAGCAGCCACATCTTCAATTGTTTTGCAATCATATTGGGTTCAGCAAAACCCCACGCACTTCTTGTCCCCGGCACCCTCGCCCTGGATGTGTGAGCCCATATGTTCCTGGGCACATGTGCGCCGGCTGCCCGGGCTGCATTTGCAATTAGCTCATCAGGATGCTGTTCTCTAATAGCCCTTTGATGTCCAACCAGCCTCCTAAGCCTGTGTGTTTCCTTTCCTTTGAAGCAGGACGTCGTGTTTTGCCAGAAGTCAATGAAACGCCCTGGTAGAACAGAATGGTTTAATTCCCTCCTCAGATACAGGCTGAGGGAGTTCAAACAGGCTTCTGTCCATGCCTGCGTCCCAGTTCAGCCGTCAGATGCCCGCTACGGAGGCCATGGTTCCTGGAGGCTGGGCCTGTGGAGGACACTCTGACCACCTCCATCACTAACAGCCCAAGCTGCCTGGCAGCCTTGGCCTGTCCTTGGCCTCCTTCCCTGACACATTTGGTGTTGCCCATGACCTGATTCCTGAGCTGGCTCTCACCTTGATTTCCTGTTTCCTCTGACTTGGGCTTGGCAATACAGGCTCTGGCTTGGTCTTGCTCCCTCTCAGGTTCTGATGCCTGTGCACCCTGGCTTGGCTTACTTTGGGCTCCAGATTCCCCGTCTCAACCCTAAAAGTTCCTGGTAACCCATCTGTATGTCCCCAAGAGCACGTTCCCCCACGTCCTGACAGGAGTGGCCTGGTGCTAGGGACGGGTTCTCATGGTAGCATCAGCACCTATGTCTCACCTGCTCTGAGTCCACCAGTGGCCATGGGACTTCAGGGCCTTACAATCTTCACTTCCTTGGTGTTTTGGGAATTGCTAAGGGTGTGGTTCCTTCATGCATTTTTTTTTTTTTGATGCGGCCATTGTAGTTGCTTGCTAGGGCTGCTAACCAAGCTGACACTGGGGACCTCTGGCCACACCAGTGTCCTCTGTACCAGACTGGACAGATTCTACTAGCAGGCACTGCTTCCCCAGAGTTGGGTACCCCTGAGCTTGATGCTATGAGCCGTCCTGGGACCCCCAACACACATCCCAGCCACCCCATATCTGCTATTGGGTCAGAGCTGAGTGGTCTGGCCTTGGCTACTGACCCTGAGACACTGACCCTGCATATTCCTTGTGAAATTAGGAGCATATTCCCTGCCTCTGAGTCCTGTTGGTTGAGGATAAAGGGTCCCACCACAGGATTCTTTGAGTCCCAGGGAGTTATTCATTCATTGGTTCACTCACTCACCAAAACTTTGAGGTCCCATTAGGTGATGGGTACCCAGTGATGTGCAAGCCTCACCCTGCCTTTCCCCATGGGGTTTATACCCTAGTGGAGGGTGTAAACAAGCATTGTTTATTTCCTGACAGGGGAGATCAAAGCCAGGATGAAACTACGACAAGGAGCTACCAGACACCAGTATAGGCGAAGTCATCAAAAACTTTGAGCAAGTGACCTTTAAGCTGAGGCTTAGATAACGAGTAAGCAATAGCCATGCAAGGTTCCAGAGGAAGAACATTCCCAGAGGAGGCAGCAGCAGTGCAGAAGCATAAGAATGGTGGGTTCAATGAATCAGAATGATGGTCCGTGTGTCAGGAGCCTGGAGTGAGAGGGAGCAAGTGAGGTAGAAGATGACAAGGCAAGGTGGGTGGGGCACTACAGAGGGCCTGTAGAGCAGGCTGAGAGGCTCAGATTTGACTCCTGTGGGAAGGAAACTCTGTCTATGGCTTGATGTGAGGAGAGACTGTGGTTGGATATAATCAGAGTAAGCAATCTCACTTCTCTAAACCTCAGCTTTCTTATGTGTGAAACAGAGGCCATAATGCCCGCTTCACAGGTTGCGTCAGTGAGGCACAAAGTAGAAACCTATATGGTGAAATAGGTGCTGAGATAAAGAATAACAACTAAAGGTGGCTTGTCTTTTTTAGTTTCCAGGAAATGCAGGTAAAAACACAACAGGTTGCCTACTAGTAGGGATCATCACCCAGCTTCCTACCAATGAGTCCAACAAGAAAGGCCATTTTCTTAGCTCTAAACTTAGAAAGGCATTTGTCACTTACAGCGTGGAGGTTCCACCCCTTATTTTCCACATCATTGTAGTGCTCTTGAGACATTCTGATTGTTCGTGGCCATTGGCTGGTTCCGAACAGACAGGAACAAACGGGGACAGGACTCAGTTTGGGGGAATCCTGGCTTTGCTATAAGCTGCAGTTTCACCTGCAGATTTGAACACCTGCCTAGGAGCTGCCATCCTTGGCTGTCTCTCCAATGGCTCATCCCTTGGTCGGTTCAAGAGGACCTGGTGTTAATCCAGAATGGCTGACCTGAACCTGGCTCCAGGACCTGGTATTTGGATTTTCTTATCCAAAACTCAAGGTTTGCAAGCAATCCCATGTGTGTTATTGGTAAAGATGGAGCATCAGATGATGTTAGAGTTGTCTGTATGGTGCCTGACTCCTGCCATGGTTCACCTTTTATGAGCTCTGTGATCTAGGATGAACCATGTTCACCTCTTTTTTTTTTTAAATATATATATATATATTTTATTGATTTTTTTTTTTTTTTACAGAGAGGAAGGGAGAGGGATACAGAGTTAGAAACATCAATGAGAGAGAAAAATTGATCAGCTGCCTTCTGCACACCCCCTACTGGGGAGATGCCTGCAACCAAGGTACATGCCCTTGACAGGAATCAAACCTGGGACCCTTGACAGAGCAGGCCGATGCTCTATCCACTGAGCCAAACCAGTTAGGGCCGTGTTTACTTCTTGGGCCACAATTTCCTCATCTGCAATGTGAAATCAACATCTCTTCGTGGAGGGTTGTTGTGAAACCTACGGTCATGCTACACCAGGCCTGGCCACAAAAGGGCTCCACATGTGGTTCTTTCGTTAATGAATTTATAGCCACAGTGACAGGATAAGAGCCAAATTCTGAATTGGTGACATAGAGTCTTATTGGCTCTGATTATAATCAGTTGTTGATGAAGTCTAGAACTTGGCCAGGTGGCTGGTGTTGGCTAACGGCTTTAAAAATTAATGGCTTATAGGCAGCTCCAGACAGCCTTCCCAGGTCCTCCCAGCAAAGCAGAGGCTCAAATGCAGGGAAATTATGAGGGTGGAGAAATCATGCCAGACCTTCCCTGTACCTGTGGCTGGGAACTGGGCAGGGAGCCCATGGAGCAGACACTAAGGTTCACACCTCTCAGGCCACACACAGCAGTGACATAGGCCCTGCACAAGCAGGTGCTTGAGGTAGCTGAACATTCAAACATGAGTTCATTCATCTCTAGACCCCAGTGGTTGGCTGGGTCCTTTAAAGATGAAGTAGACTTAGAGATAAAAACTTCCAGTTATAGAATAAATAAGTCACAGATGTAATGTAGAACACATGGAATCCTATATAATAAAAGGCTAATATGAACCGCAGAATGACCAGTCGCTATGATGCACACTGACCACCAGGGGGCAAATGCCCAATGCAGGAGAAGTGCCGCTCAGCCAGAAGCTGGGCTCATGGCTGGTGAGCAAAGCGGCTGTGGCTGTGCTAAGGATGTCCAAATGGGCCTAAACCGTCAGTTGGACATCCCCCGAGGACTCCTGGACTCTGAGAGGGTGTGGGCCGGGCTGAGAGGACCCCTTCCCCTGCTCCAAGTGCACAAATCTCATGCACTAGTCCTCTACTATAGTTAATAATATCATGTTAACTTTGCATGATGACAGATGGTTACTAGACATATTGTGGTGATTACATCCTGAGGTATATAAAAGTAAAATCACTATGTTGCTGATATAATATTGCATGTCACCTATACTTTAATACAAAATAAATAAAACACATGTATAGATACACTTGGACAATCACCTCAGTTGTGCCTTTGGCTCAGAACTCTTTTCTGCTGGGCCCACTGCTCTCCTCTAAGATCCTGCTGTCCTTACTTGTGTCTCCTGGCACACTCCCGGATGCTCATGCACACACCCACAGCTTCTGCAAAGCAGAGTTAGAGAGCAGCACTTCAGAGTGAGTGAGCTCCACCAGTGCCCAGGTGGAACCTGGGTCTAGCCCACCATTGCTGTGTGACTTTGGGCAAGTCACTTGACCCCTTCGAGCCCCATTTGCAAAATACTTAGAAAATACCATCATAACTATTGTTGTGAAGAGAAGAAGCATGAAAAGCATTCGAGCTGAGACTGGTTTGGCTCAGTGGATAGAGCCTCGGCCTGAGAACTGAAAGGTCCCAGGTTCGATTCCAGTCGGGGGTATGTACCTTGCTTGAGGGCACATCTCCACTGTGGGGTGTGCAGGAGGCGGCTGATCGATGTCTCTCTCTCATCGATGTTTCTGACTTTCTATCTCTCTCTCTTCCTCTCTGTAAAAAAATCAATAAAAAAAAAATATATATATAAAAAGCATTCGACATGAAGCCTGGCATATAGGAAGTCCTTAATGAACTCTGGCAATTTCTTGCATGGTGTCCCCACATGCACTCCCACTCCCACTTGAACATGTGTAAATATGCTGCTGAGTCAGTGCTGGGTCAGGAGATAGCCTGAGTCTGGGAGGATGTTGGGCCTCACTATTGGTCTTGGGTTGGGTATGACCTTCTTGGGGAGAGAGAGGGGCGCAGAGCAGCAAAGGTTTGTAGTGTTTGGGAGGAAATGAACAGGAGCTAACAATGGCCTCTATGCTCTTGCCATAAAAGCTGGCTGGCTTTTGTCTCTATCAAGTGGTCTTTTATACAGAGATAGCGAAGTACAATTCACATAGCCACTGGGAACAACCTTTTATGCCCTGGTAATTTCTTTGACAAAACAATCAGGGGTTTTCAAGCTTCCAATTAAATCACAGATAGAACCATGGGCAGCCAGAAGGTGGACACTGCAGCTAAAGGCCCTGCAGACTGGAAGATGCACAACAATCTATGATCCCAAGGAAATGCTTGGGGTGTGATGATAGCAGAAAGAAGACTCTGAGCTTGAAATGAGCTTCCTGCCTGTAACACAGCTGGACCAACCGGAGAACAGCAGATGCCATTTCTGATGGAAGGTCTGGGAGGAAGCATCTGACCTTTGGCACTGGCACACACCTCAGAGAAGCAGGCATGCTCCTGGCACATGGTGAGACCAGAAGCTGGCCCTATGTTCCATCTGGGAAAAGTGTCAGCTGAGAACTGGTCTCTAACCCATGGGGGGTCCCTGATGCCTCTAGGGGACCCTGCTCTCCTGTTGGTATCAGCCTGTTGCATCTCTGAGCTTCCTACCAGGTAAGCACTCAATGACTCATGCTCAACTAGCATCACCAAGAGAAAGGCTGGTCCCTGCCTGGAGCATCCATTGTGACAGGCCCTCCCCAGCTACTGCGCATAGTAAAAGCGGTTCTCACTGTTATGCTAGGCGCATCTGCCTTGGGTTCAAGCACCTATTTGGAAACGCTTCATCCAAAAGTTTCCTCCTCTTCTCCCTTCCTCATTAACGTAGCCTCAATTCATGGAGCTCCTTCTAGGTGCTAGGCTGGCACTCCACTCACATTATCTTCTTTAAGCCCCAATCACTCTTACGAAGTACTCGCTATTGTCTCTGCTTTGTGTAGGAGAGGGCAGCATTCCATAGAATATGTAACTTACCTACAGTCACAGACGGAATTCAAAGCCAGATTCAGCTGACTTTAAAGCCATAGTTTAACCATCCGGTGACACTGCCTCCCTTTGATGGTTGCAAAATGAACAGGAACCAGGCCAGCAGCCGGGGGCACAGTCAGCTCCCACTGCAGGGAGTGTGTATGGCATGCTGCCACTGGCCTGGCCGCCGCTGGCCACCTGTCACCACACTGCCTCTGAGCATTAGACAGCTCTTCTACAGCTACCTTGAGAAACCTCCCACTATGCTGGTGTCTTCGTGTCACTTGCTTCCTACTCAGACTCCTTAGTGGGAATATCCTACTAGCTGATTCTAAATCCCATTCTTCTGTCGAGGAAGCTGGGGGAGAAACTCAGCCTCCTGGACAGTTTGGGTGATTTGAAACCCTGCACCCCATATTCTTTGGGATTCTTACAAACAGAAAGTATGTTTGGATGCTGGAACCAAAAAAGAAAAATATATTTGTCCAGTTCAGATTCGAACGACACCCCCCTTTATGCACACGTAGAAACTCGCTGGGGTTGGTTGATTGTTAATATCTGTAACCTTGTGTGGGGAACTGGAAGCACAGGCAGTGCATCTTCTATTTGAGATCCCATCTCCCCACTTTCGTTATGATTGGTGACATTTCAGCCCAGAGAGGGTCATATACCTGTAGAAGGCCACACAGCTACTTACAATAAGTGACATTATAATTCTTATTATAAACAACAAATTCATTAGTGTATACCAGCTTTGGGTGGCTGGTCTGAATCAGTGAATGTTGAATGAAAGGCAGTGTTGTCTCCAGAGATCTCAGTGTCCTTGGCTGTAAGGTGGAGACCTTGGCCGAATTCATTTTCTGCTGTTGTCATGAGGATTAAGTACTACACAATGATAAGAGGGTTTTGAAAAATGTGAAGTGCTTGCCTGTTTGCTGTTTCTGACATTGTGAAGCCGGAGGGCCCAGGATGTAGTTCCTACCAGACTCCTGGGGTTTGGGAGGCCCTGGAGCTCTGAGAAGACATGGGTTTTAACTCCAAATATGCATGGTTTTGCTCTCTAAGATGAGAACCTTGAGGGAGCAAGTGATGTCTCCTATTGCCTGCAGAAGCCCTAACGCTCACCCCAGCACCCAAAACCTCCTCATGTCTGTCCTTAACCACCCATTTCTCATTTCTGTCTGTAATCACACATCTCTCAGCCCATAGCTGCCCCTATCTGCTTCCTCTTCACCTTCACCCCCACCATGGCATACCAACCTCCCAACTCTCCACCACTACCTCTGAACTTTCCCCCTCTTTCAATTGAAAGTGCTTTTGAATTTAAAAAATTGTTTTCAGCAATAAAGTCACTTTCTTATCTCACTTAAGGAGCATGGAGGTGGCAGGTGTTCACCGATGGTGTCAGGGCCCAGGCTCTTTCTGCACCAACATCCTCAGCATGTTTGCCCTGCATGCTTGCTTTTGCCTTGGCTACTTCATGGTTATGAAGTGGCTGCCACAGCCCCAAGGGTCTCTCTGTGTGCAAGGCAGGGAAGGTAACAGGGCATCTCCAGCTGATCTTCTCTTTCATCAGAGAAGTGAAAGCTTCCCTAGAAGCCCTTAATGGACTTTCTAAGAGTCCCATTGACCAGAACTCACCATGTGACCACCACTAACTGCAAGGCAGGCTGGCCAAAGGGAACATGGTTGTTCAATTGGCCTAGACAAATTATGATCCCTAGGGGTAGGGCACATTGTTACTCTGAGCAAAAAGTTTTGATAGCAAAGAAGTAAAGAATGGCTTTTGGGGACGTGTTTTTGGTGACTTCCTAGGCACCATTATATGAGCAAAAGTCTCTCTGTTCTTTATCTTACCCATGTCCACGTGGGTAATTCTATCTATTGGTCCACAAACCCATTGATTCATCAATTTATTATGAGAGCCTATTAATTTCTGGACCAGTCCCCTGAGTTCCAGCAGCTCTGACTCAGCCATTGCTCTAGGCACCCATTTCCCTTTGCCCATCACTCAGCATGGCTCCGCCTTGAACAGCCTCATCTCTAATCTTACTCTCTCTGACTTCAACTTTGCATCTTTCCAGATCTTTTTATCACCTACTCCTGTTTTTTTTTTCTTTTTCATTCAGCCCTCCTATCCTCTAGCCAGAATTGCAAACTTTTTCTTTAAGGAACAGATAGTAAAGATTTTAGGTTTTGTGGCCTAAACAATCTGCATAGAAACTACTCACCTCTGCTCTTATAATTCAAAAGTAGCCAGAGATAATGCATAAAATATGGCATGCTTGAATCTAATAAAATCTATTTACAGCAGCAGGTGGTGGGCTGGGTTCAGCCTCAGGCCCCAGTTTTCTGACTTGTTCGTCACTTTCTCTTGCCTTCACTTGGCTATCTCATCTAGCCTCCGTGGGATATTACTTTCAGCCTTCCTTCCAACCCCCTTAGCATCTTTACTCTCATACTACTTATTAATTGCGATAGAGATGAACTTCAGTGAGAACATTTTACATGTCAAGCTCTAGGCTGAGTACTTTACCTATGAGGTAGAAAATAACAATCCTATTTTGTTGATGAAGCTCAGAGAGGTAGAGGAATTTGTTCAAAGTTGCACAGTAGTGAGTAGACTCAAAATGTCTGTTACTCCAAGCCTGCACCATTAGCCTCTCTCCTCTGCCATGGGTGGGCTCCTCCTCCAGATGTGACTCAGCATTTGTAGTGTTCCTATGTCACTGTGAACCACTGGGGAGGTCAGACTTTCGCCTGAGTACTTGGACCCCTCCATGCTCATGGCCTCAGTCTCAGCAGAACACTTAGTAAAACCAGCCATCTTTATTCACCTCAACCTGATCCAACTCAGCTTAAGAGGACCCTTTGCTCGCCCCTAGCCCCACGATCACACCTCTAACTGAGAAAACCGAGGCCATCAGTAAAAATATTCCCTTAGCTTCCAGCCTCCCACCCTACCCTCTCATTTCTGAGTCAGACCCCCTTCCTTTTCTTCCCAGAGGAAGTCTCCTGATCAGGTCTTAACCTTCAGTGCATCATGGAGCCCACCTTTCCCAGACTCCTCATGAATTCCTTAATCATCCCTTGTTTCTTTAGAGACCCTTCACCACTATCTATACTCCTGCCCTGCCTCTTCTCTTAAAGCAACAAAACAAACATAAAAAGTAACAGCCCTCTGCTTAGCCTGCCTTCTGGATCCTGCTCCTTCCTTTCACAACCAAGGTCAGGCATAACCAGAGCCTCCCCTCCTGATCTCCACTTGCTCATCTCCCACTAACCCTGATCTGCTGAAATCTGTGCTCTCTCTAATCATTTCCCTGAGATTGCTCCCATTGAGGTCCCCAAATGACCTCCTAATTACCAGGCAAGGGGCTTTTCAGTGCCCCCTCCTACCTGACCTTTCTGTGCATCTCACTTTATGGACTATTTCCTGTTTCTCCACAACTTCCTCCTCCTGGGCCTTTTCTCCAGTTTTCCCTCCTTCCTGCCTCTCTCCATGTCCTGTCCTGGCTCCTCTTCTCAGCCTTTCACCTTGGCACCAGCTTTCTGAGGACTCAGTCCCTGGCCATACCTCCTCTCTTGGCGAGTCTGACAATGCTCATGGTTTCAATGATCACTGTCTTTGGCTATCTTCCAAATGGATCTCTAAGTTCTCCCTGCAGAGCTTCAGACCTAAATATGTGGAGGCCTCTAGAAATTTTCACCTGGATCAACATGCCAACACTGAATTTATGATCTTTTTCTCCTGGACCTGATCTTCCTGGAAACCTATTTCCTCAGTGACCCAACACCAGTTCAGCCATGCAAGCCAAGAGCTGAGAGTCATCTAAGCTGGTGTCTGTCTCTCATTCCCCACATTAAATGGGCTGTCAGATTCTATATATTATGCTGTTTCTGTCTCTCCCAATCAAACCCATCCCTTCCTCTTCAATTCTTCTGTTTACATGTCTTTTGGAAATCATCTAATTGCTGACTTTGTTTCCACACTCTGCGGAAAAAATCATTCCCTCGTGTGGCTTCATCCTTCATGGAGGACAGCCTGCAACTGCTGCAGGACCTGTCCACAGCGCAGGACTTCACTGAATTTAGTCAGTCCCTCCCCACCCTTCCCTCCAACCTCTGATCAATCAATGAATATCTCCAGGAGCCCATGGTCTAGACACCATCTCTGTACTCTCACAGGTACCTCGAACTTCTACTTCATGGAAAAAACAACAAGACTCACTCAAGAACTTCCTCAACTTTCCTGTTTGAATTTCCATTCATTAGTTTAATATGGAATATGTCATTATACTCATGGTCAACCATTCAAATCTTGAAGTGTATGGGGACATATAACCCTTTCTCCTTAGTGGCACCTGATATCCTGTTCTCCTTGGCGGGGTAGTGGCTATCACCAGCATTTATAGTTGTGTTTTTCAGAAATGCTATTTGTACACAGGCATAATTTTTCAGGTCATAATTTTTCAGCCTGCATTATTCAACACCATAGTCACGTGTGAATATTTAAATTTAGATTGATATTAACATTAGAAACTCAGGCCCTCAATCATATGAGCCACCTGTCTAGCATCACTACCCACAAGTGGCTGGTGCTACCATGGTGAAGAGCACAGTTGGCTTAGGAAGTCCTACTGGACAGCATCTCGTGGATGCAGCACTGTGTGCCTTCATCTTTTAAAAATGATTTTATCTTGAAGACAATGCCTCTGCCTCGCTCCTTCTCATGACTTCATTTTATTGGATGTCTGACCAAGTTCCCTAGTATGCACATGTAGGTTGTTTTCTGGCTTTCGCTGTTACATTGTCACCACAAACTTTATGGATTTATGGATTTATGTCCACACACAAGTGTGTCTGCAGGATACACTCCAATAGAACTGAAGGTATGTGAATTTTAAAATATTTATTGGAAAAATTTCCTCACATGACAATTACTCCCCAACATCTACTTCTCATGACCTCTTCACCAATACCCATTAGCAAGCTTCTGGCCTTTATTAGTGTGATGGGTGGGACATTATAGCTCGGCTGTTGTTTTACTTTACACATTCCCTAGTAGGAAGGATTCTAAGTCATTTATAATTTTTCTTGAGAGTTGCTAGTTAATGCCCTCACCCTTTCTTTACATTGGAGTGTTGTTTTTCTTACTGATTTACAAGATCTCTTTACATGCATTAACCCGTCTTCTGGGTTTCCATGACTGAAGTCTGATGTTGTCTCTGCCGCCGCCTCCCTGGTCAGGTGCCCTGTGCCATGTTGATGTGATTAATAGTATCAATATTTTTAATGTCTTCCGAATATTGTGTCTATCTTAGAAAAGCCTTCTCTATTCCAGCATGCTAAAATATTCTTCTATTTTCTTTTACTTCTTTTATTGTTTAATTTTTTTTTCTTTCCAGTTTGCTCTATGTGACATTAATTTTAGTGGAGGAAGTGAAGAAAAGACCCACAGTGTTTCTCAAGATGACTAGCTAGCCTCAGATTATTTACTGAGTGGTGCTTCATTCTCCCAATGAACAGAAGCATCCACTATATCATAAGCGAATTGCAGAAACATCTCTGTATATTGGTTACCAAAGATGTAAAATGAGAATAATAACACAGGGTGGTTGTAAGGGCTAGTGAGATAATTACAAACATATAGAGCAGTGCCTGGCACAGAGTAGGTGCTCAACAAATGCTAACAAATCACTGATGTTTCCTCCAGATGTGTATGATCTCTCTCCTGGACCTTATAGCCATTCATTTAGTCTGCGTATCAGTCATGATTTGAAGTTGCCAGCAAGGAAAACCACTCTGCCAATTGGAGCAGAAAAGGAATCGAGTAAAGACTATTGGGTGGCTCACTATCTCTAGGAAGGCCAGAGCATCAGACATGGTGGCTGGGCAGCCAGGAAGCCTGTGCTCACCATCCCATGGCCACTCTGTGTGCCTCTTTGATGCCACTGGAAAGTGTGTCTCTGCCACCTCCCCCATTAAACTCAGATCACATGGGGGTCCTCTTCACCTGATACTCTCCCCTAGTCCAGGTCTCTCATGGGGCATCTGTTGGCAGAGCCTCAGTCATGTGCCTATGCCAGCTGTTGGTGTTTTGGGATCACACTAACATAGATTCTAAAGAGAATTGGAATCTGTGCAATGTAACTCTTCCAATGCAAGAACAGGGTATATTTAAATTTATTCAAGTCTTATATTTTTCCTATAGATTAAGCACATTTAGTATTTAGTATAGTTCTAGTTATTTAATTTTTTATTATGACTGTAAATGGGATCTTTTCTCCATGTTATTTTCTAATTGGTTATTTTATATAAGAAAGTTATTGACTTTTGTACATGATAATTCTTAGTAAAGTCTTTTAGTGTTTCTGACAGCTTTTTAAGAAACTGCAGTTTTCTCCTATGTTTTAAAAGCATATAATCAGATGATAAAGAAATGTAAAAATTTTGCATCCTCCTTTCCATGCTATGCCTCCTGATTCTTTCTCTTACTTTGTTTTATTGGCCAATAGATGAGAAACAATCCTACCTAATAATAGAGAACATGCAAGTTGACTGTACCTCTGCTATGCCCACAGCCAATCAGAGTGAGTATGTAAATTAACCCAACAAAGATGGCAATTAATTTGCATACATACTTGGGTCCTAGGAACCTCCTCGACACCCAGGTCACTCCCAGCCAGCCATCAGAGGGATGGGAGGGGTTCCTCTTCCCAAGCCTAAAGCCTGGGGTGAAGACTTTAGGCTTGGAAAGGGGAAAAAAATCAATGAAACATATCCTCAGGTGAGGATAAAAAGAAAAATAAAGAAATGTCATATCCTATGAAAGACACATCTTGAAAATGCCTAAAGAAAGTTGTCATTTTTTCATGGTGAAGGGACTGAAGTCTGTGTTGATGAAAATACCTTGGTGGTTGCAGCAGTGGGGTGATGGGTCTTGTGCCTTCCCCTGATCAGCCTGGTCGCCTCTCACAAAGGGAGGCCAGACTGAGGTTTAGGTCCACTCCCAATGGGGAGAGGGCCTAAGTCATCAGTAGGACATCCCCTGAGGGCTCTCGGTATGAGAAAAGGCAGGTTGGACTGAGACAACCCTCCCCCGTGCATGAATTTTGTGCACTGGGCCCCTAATATTTCATAATAGTTGTGACAGTGAGTGTATCAGATAGGAGGTGTATGTCACAGTAATGCTGCATAACAAACAGCTCTAAGTTCAGTGGCTAAAAACAAACATTTATCCTGTTCATGTGTCTTCAGAGGGACTGAGGGTGGGTGGTCCAGGTTGGGCTTCACTGGGTTCAGGTCTGCTCCATATGTCTCTCATTCTCCCTGATGTTAGCAAACTGTGGTCTCCTGCTCATAGTGATGATGGAAAAGTGAGTAGGGGAGTAGAAACACACGATGCCCTTTCATCAGGGCTCAAAAGTAGCACTCCGTCATTCCTGCCCCTTTCCAACAGCCAAAACTAGTCACCTGGCCAACCTCAACATCAGAGGGGTGGAAAAGATCTCCTCCCTGTCCTTGGGACGAGAAACAGCAAAATCTCATGGTGAATGAATAAATATAGGGAGGGTTAAGACTGGCACAGAGCTTCTAATTACAGCAGTGGGCATCTTTTGCTTGTTCCTGCCTGTCATGGGAGGACGATTTATCATGAGAAAGGATTCCAAGTTTTGGCTTGCTATGAGCTAGATATATCAATTCATAGTAAGGAAATTCCATTTTGTCTTGTTTTATTAAATGTTTTAAATCAAAGTTGAATTTGTATCAACTAACTTCCTAGTATACATGGAGCATTATATATAGCTTTTAATTGACATTTTGGTATTATGCATTATATTAATTGATTCTTTTATAGAGAACCATCCTTGAATTACCAGAATACTCTCCATGTGGTGGTGGCATATTATCCTTTTAAAATACACATATGTTCTACTTGTTAATATTTGATTTATGATTTTGTATGTATATTGTCTTGAAGGTAGGACTACAGTATTTTTTTTGTCCTTTTGTGAATTTTGTTTTCACTTTATTACACTGGATTCTTAGATTCATTTTAAAGTCTTCCCCCCCTCCCACCTGCCCATCCCCTTACCCTCCACCTCTCCAGGACATTTTGGAGTGGTTGGAACAGCATTGCAGTCATCTGCTTATGGAAATTGTGATAGATTTTACCCATGAAGCTGCCTAGGTCTAGTACCTTAATGGATAGTGGCTCTTTGACAACATCCTCGATTTCTTCTCTGGTAATTGGACTGTTTAGATTTCCTATCTTTTATGAGGTTAGTTTTCCATCATTTATGTTTCCTTGAAAAGTACCCATTTATCCATGTGCTCAAATTTATTTTCAAAGCATTGAACTGAGTAATCCATTGCAATTCTTTTAATTTCCTCTGTATGTGGTTATTTTCTCATTCTCATTTCTAATTATATGTATCTGTGCTTTTTTTATTGATTACTTTTAGCTAGCGGTTTATCTATTTTATTTCTTAAAATTTTGCCCCACTTCATACAAATGTATTTCCATCAAAATTCACTCTTTGCTTTTCTCCTTCCATTTGTCTCCTTTCCCTTGGGAAGGCTGATCCCATCACCTCTGATCCAGGTCTTGCCACCTCCCAGCTTCCCCTCCCCTCATTTGCATCTTTCTGAACAGCTTATAAACATCTTTCAGTTTCTTCATCTGAAAGTTTCCTTGCCCAAGATCCCCCTCTAGCAGATGACTGGCACCTTCATTTTCTAAGGCTTCACACCATAAAGCCACTCTTCAGTGACCATGCTTGACTCTCACCTTTACAACACTCCTGAAACTGCTGTTGCTGAGGCCCTCTATGATCTGCGTCAGCCAAGGCAATGGCACTGGCCTGCATTTACCTTTTACAACTCCCTGTGACCTTAGCCAATGTCGATTATTCTTTCCTTTTTGAAACTCAGTTTGCCCTCTGTTTCCCTGATACCATTCCCCTGTGTTGGCTCTTATTTCTCTGAGTCTTTCTGCCCAGTGTTCTTTGCTGACATCTCTTATTCTGCTTACCCAATACACATCAATTTTGACAAGATTCTTGGTGACCTCATCCATACACGTGGCTTAAATGAACACATATGTGTTGAGGACTCCCCATACTTTCTGCAGCTCACATCGGAATGCCATTCTTGCTTTCCAGACTTGTTCTCTTGGGTGTTCCACAGGCTTCTTACTTCTGGACTTTCTCATTCTCCCTTTATCCCTTGAAGTTTGAAATAACCTCCTGCATGGCCCCCTGCCCTGAGAGAGAGCTCCTTCCAATATATTCTCTCCAGGGATTGTTCTAAGTCACAGCCCTGCCATTTAATTCATCTGCTTAACATCTTCATTGGTTTAAAGTTAACCATCCAGGCTTTGCCCATGATTCTCAGAGCCTGGTCTTGCTAGCCTCTTCAAGTGCCACCTATTGGCCTGCCTTCACCCACCTTTGCTCTGGTCACCAAATTCCTTGAATTCCCTTGAACAAGTTCCATATCTCTGGGGATTTGTTGTGTTTTTTTTTCTTGGAATGGCTTTCTTACCTTTCCTCCCTGCTTTTTGAACTTGGCTTATGATTTACCTGCTTTGGGAAGTCATTCCTGACCAGTACCCTGGTCTGATTTTGATGCCTATTTTGGGGGAACTTCCTCTCTCAAATCCAGCTCTACTTCTATTGTCATTTTTGCCTTCTAGAAGGAAGTGTTTTCTGGGAGTAGAGGGGCCCAAGCTGCAGGAGGAAAGGTGAGAAGGCAAGGGTCTTGGATTCCAGGTCTTACAGGACCTATGACTCATTTGCAAGGCGGAGGGAGAAAGGAATAACCACCACACATTGTTGGACAGATTAAATGAAAGAAGTTATGTGGAAGTGCCTTGTATATGGAAGTTAATTCTTAAAAATGCATTTGTTTCCTTCTCTTTGCTGCAGTGTTCTTACCCAATTGGGCAGTGGAGGGTCTCTTTAAAGGTGGCCTGGACCAAAGCCCTTTCAGAAATTTAGAAACTGAGTAGTCACAGCCCCGTCAAAGATGTGGAGGAAATGAGCTCTTACACACTGTGGGGAGGCAAAATGGTGCAACCACTTTGGAAAACAGCCTGGCAATTAAAAAAAAATTTAAAGACCTATTACGCTGAATGAAATTAGTCAGGCAGAGAAAGACAAATACCATATGATTTCACTTAAATGTGGAATCTGAAAAACTAAATGAACTAACAAAATGGAAACAAATTCATAGATACAGAGAACAGACTGATGGGTGCCAGATGAGAGGGGGTTGATTGGGGGAATGGGTGAAAAGGGGGAGTGAAGGGATTAAGAAGGACAACTCACCAGTTATAAAAACAGTCATGGGGATGTAAAGTACAGCATAGGGAATCTAGTCAATAATATTATAATAACTCTGTATGATGTCAGCTGGCTACTAGACATAGTGGAGTGATCATTTCATAAGTTATAGAAATGTCTAAACCTATGTTGTATACCTGAAACTAACATTATATTATATATCACCTATAATTTAAATTTTAAAAATTAAAAAATTTAAACATACATTTGTCATACATGGTCTAACCAGTCCACTTCTAAATATTTACCCAAGAAAAAAGAAAGTGTATGCTCATACCAAGACATGTGCACAAATTTCCATAACTGCTTTATTTGCAATAGCCTGACATGGAAATGTCCATCCATCAGTGAATGGAAAAACAAATTGTGGCATATTTATACATTGAGATACTATTCATCAATAAAATGGAGTTATACAAGAACATGGCTAACTCTTCAAATAATTATGCTACATGAAAGAGATACATGCTGTGTGATCCATTTATGTCAACTGTAGAAAATGTTAGCCTATCTATAGTAATAGAAAGCAAGTCATTGGTTTCCTTGGGACAAGCTCAAGGGGCAGGAGAAAGGACTTAAAGGGGGCATAAGAAACCTTTGTGTTGATGGATATGTTTTGCTATCTTAATTGTGGTGATGGTCTATTGGGTTAACATATGTCAAAGATGATAAAATCATACACCCTAAACATGGCATATAATTTATTGTATGTCAATTAAACTAAATAAAACAGTTGAAAAAGAATGCTTCACTGGTAAAACAAACTTGGCTGCCTGCCTGTCCAATATCTTTTTAGCTTAACGAAACCTCCATTTTGTTTGGGGTGGCAGTATAAAGGAATCATAGTCTAAGCCACTCATGATGATTTTATTAACCTCTTTTGCAGCTGTGAGAGGTCAGATGACCTAAGTCCAAGGAGAGCGATATTGATGCCCCATTGGCTCTGGGAAAGCTTTGGCTCTCCTAATAAAGAGGGCCTAAGATGGCTGATAGAGCCCTTACCTTCTGCCATCTTCCTTCTTGGAATTAGAACATGATACCTGGTGCTGCAGCAGCTATCTTGTCACCTTGAGGGGAAGGCCAAGAGAATGGTAAAGATACTAAGTTTTATTTCATAAAGTCTCTGAGTTGCCACCTTCGTGTGTGTGTGTGCGTGTGTGTGTGTGTGTGTGTGTGTGTGTGTATGCACGCTCACACAAGAAAATACCCCCTATTAGTTTGTGTAAATGGGTTTTCTGATACATGCAGCTGAACACACTTTTATTGCTATTACTGGGTTGTTAATTCAGTTATCTAATGCAGATAACAGACCACTCTAAAGCTCGGAGCATAAGACCACCTCCTGCATTCTATTTCGCTCATGGTCCTTTGGGCCAGGGGTTCTGCCCATGTCCGCAGCTTCATCTTTAGGCAGACTGACTTAAGAGGTTGTCTAGGGCCTTTGTTAGATCTGCTGGGGTTGGGATCTTCACTATGGCTCTCTCACATATAGGCTTGGGTGCTTGGGTGCTTGGGCTGGGACAGCTGAGGCTCTGTCTAGCATTATTCTCTCTCTAGGAGGCCTCCTTGGGCTGCTAGCTTGGGCTCTCTCAAAAGATGCCAGTCCCAGGGTGTCAGATCCTCACATGGTTAGCTTCCCTTGAGCAAGTGCACCAAATGGGAAAGTGGAAACATCCTGGCATAGCTCCACTTCCACTTGCTTTCGTTGGTCAGAGAAGCCATAGGCCACCTTGAGGATCAGTGGAGGGGGTCTGCCTCTCCTTAGGAGAGTGGCCAGCACCTACAGGGAAGGGAGGAGCAGTGTTTCTTTCTCAAAGACAAGAAATCACTGCAAATCAGACACATGTTCAAGGTCCAGTCCTGGCTTTGACTCCCGCTGTTACCTGTGTGCACACTGGCCTCTTGGAACCTCAGAACAACATCCAAATTCCTGATCTCAGCATGCAGACCCTTCCATCTGGCCCTTGGCTTTGGCCTTGTTGAACTCCCTGGAGATTTCTCAACACTCTAATGCTCACTCCAACCTCCAGACCTTTGAACCTGTTGTTCCTGATGCCTGAGATGTCTCTCGGTTATTTGCCTCCACCCCCACTTAGGAAACTTTTACACATTCTTAAGGCCTTGGGCCTGATGCTCCTTCTCCTAGGAACTTGAATTCTGATGCCTCCACAGAAATCCAAGGTTGGTCCTCCACCTATGGGTTCGTGTCCCAGCCTGACCAATGTCTCTCCACCTCAGAACCTGTCTGCTGGCCAGATGCCCCCCACCCCCACCCCCCTAGTCCTGGCATGGGAGAGCTTTGAAAGCTGAGGCTATTGTCTTCATCATGTACCCCAGTTCTCAGCACAGTGCCTGGTGGAGTTGGCAGTCAGGCAGCGTATATGGAGGAAAGACAGGACGGCTGTAGATACACACAAACTACACAACAAACATACCTGAGGATTCTCTCAGGGATGTTTTCAGTTGGCATACTCTTGGCTCACAGCCCTCCTGGGAAAAGCTGAAACCCAAGGCAGTAATCCTTACACTAGTATTATACTGAAATGTTCAGTGGCTGTAGAATGTTTGTTCTGTGCTTGACTTAGGAGCTGTCAGCGCCCTCCTCCTGTACTACCACGTGGGCTTTCTCAAAGGATGCTGCATTTGTCAGACCCAGCCCAGCACGGGCTGAGAGGTGGCACTGGGCTTGCTGCTGCAGCCTTTCCTGGGCTTCCATCAGACCTGACACTCATTTTGAAAACACCTTTTTTGCACCCATCTCTCTGTTGTTGCAAGGTAAGGCACAACAGACAACAGGATAGCAATGCATTGTGGTGAGCCAGCGAGTAGCCTGGAAGACAGAGAGGAGGATGGAGGGAGGGGGATGTGGTTTCAGAAAGCGGTCCAGACAGGACTGGTCCTGGGCCTTTGACTCCTGCTGGCCTTAAGCTTATTCTTAGTGCTTGGCCTTTGTGGTTGTTTCCCCAGATCTCTGCTGCTGGGCAGGTGTCCAGGCCTTCTGATCGCTCATTGTTATGAACACTGCTTCAAGCCTAAGAAAATGGAGAAAGATTGAAGTATTCTTTGCAGTGAGTGAGATGGTCAGATGTAGGTTTAGGAAGATCATGCTGGCTGCAGATAGAGAATGGGTTGGAGAAGGAGAGGAGGCAGGGACGTTGCTCATTTTTTTTTTTTTTGAGGACAGATGTTGGTGGCTTGTGGGTAGGGCTGCGGGAATTGGGGAGCCAGGTGGGTTCAAAGTGTGTCCTGGTGGCAGTGAGTGCAGAGGGAGAGCAGGCATCAGGCTGATAGTAGAAGGTGTGGGGGCCTGACCCCTCTCTCCCCCCCCCCGGAGGAAAGGAGCATTTGGTGAAAATGGTGAAGTCAGGTCTGGCCACCTCCACAATGCTTGCCCGCCTTGCTTTTCTTAAAGCCATAGCTCCCAAATGCATAATGGTGGTTTTTTTTTCCATTCTGAGGGAGGTAAAAGGGAAACCTTTCCCACATGTGTTATATAGATGTCATTTCCTGTGCAATAGCTCCATGAAGTCCAGGGCTGGTTGTAAGCACAGAACTTAATGTCCTTTGCACTGTGACTCACCTGTACCTCTGAGTCACTGCTGGGACTGGGTCAAGCATCTCTTTCTCTCACTCACCTATTAGTTAGTTTTCTTGGGGTAGCACACCCTGTAATATGTGGAGTTCTTCAAAGAAAGCGCCCTGAAATCACAGGGCAGAGTATCGAGGCCTCAGGGAGGGAGAGAGGCATACAGAGGTCTTGACGTTGGAGTAGAAGTTCACCAAGGAGGTGGGGGGATGAAGAGCATTCCAGGCATATGGAAAAGCGGAAACAAAGGCATGGAGGGGGGACTAGACAAACCTGAGGGGTTGGAGGGAGAGACCTGAAGTGGGCCTGGAACAGAGGCTGTGAGGGCTCACACAGGGCTTCGACCATTGGCCAGAGGTGGCCCTGCACCTTGGACTATAAACAGGCTTCCCTTTGCATGACACTGCCACTTGACTGACAGTGGTTGCCTGTAGCGGGTGTTAGGAAGGATTCTGGAAGCGGGGGGTGGGCAGAAAAGCAGCAGGGTCACTAGCAAACCCGCTGTGGCTGTGGGAATGGAGCTGGCAGATTGGGTGCTGGGGATTTGCCATCACTGCTTAGAGCTGCAGACCCCCTGAAGGGAGGTGGGGCTGAGATGCTGGGCGCAGAAAGTGTGCAGAGAATATGGGCTGTGAATCCTGGGAGACCAGTTGCTGGGACCCACGTTACCAATGAGCCAGCAATGAGTTTAAAAATATCGGAGGAACAAATGCACTGCCAAGTGTCTGCAAGGGGAAGGGTGGACCTTATCCTAGCTGTTTCTGTAATGAGGACGCGCAGGAAGAGTAAGGAAACTCAATGCACATGCTGTCAGCCTTGCCCTCTCCTTTAGCAAAAATGTCCAGGTTGGGGGAAATCTCACACACACACACACACACACACACACACACACACTCTCACAGAGACACACAGGCACACATACACACACCCACAGACACAAAGGCACACACATGCACACATGTACACAAATGCACCCATACACAAGCACACGTGTACACACATGCACACATATGCACACACACATTGATTCATTTCTATCAACTCCACTGAGGGGCATTCCGCCTTCCTGCCTCTGCTCTGGTGAAGTCAGTGCATAATTACCGGAAAGCATTTTTGACTGAATTTTAGATGAGCATTTTGACAAAATATAATATTGGAAACAATCTTTATCAAACATTCATGTGTCATGTGAGAGATAAAGCCCGGAATCCATAATTCATACGGCGTGTGTATTACCAAGTGTGCATGAGAGGCTGCATTTCAATGAGGCAGCCGCACAATATTTCCTGCCAGACGCGGGTTTTCATCATTTACATTATTCACTAGGTTTTCCAGAACAGTAAATCTTAAATATATATTTGTGTTGGGAAGAGCTCGTGTGCGTGTCTGTGTACACACAGAGGGACACGCACCCATTTGGGCACAGAACTGGCGAATGTGTGTTCCAGTTGGAGGGGCCGGGGTGACAGCAGGGAGACTTGGCACAGAACACACACGTCGCCATGGACTCCACAACTCGCTGTGCAGGCATGAAACCCACCCACCCTGTCTCTCCCTCTCCAGACCCATGCAATGGCTCTCTTGCAAATAAAATGGGTCTCAGAGTAGGGACGTTGCCACACGCATGCACACTCACTGTGCTGTTAAGAGAGAAATGATCACTGACTCTCCAGAGGTCAAGACTAGAATGAAGTGCTCCTAGAGATTGCAGAATTTTGTCTCACTCTAATGCTTAAATCTCTTCAACTACAGCTTTCACAGCTTTTGGAATAGTCTGCTTGTATACCTTACAGATGGGGAGCTCAGTACCTCCATAGTTTGCCCCAATCTATCTCCTAAGAGTCAAAGGCCCTCCATTGATTAAGGTGAAATTTGCCTTCTGATAATTATCCCCCACTGTTGCTGGGCCAGCCCCCAAGGCCCCACATAACAACTCTGATTCCAGGAGCTCCGGAGCGTCCTCCAGAGCTCTGAGCAGGGCATGGCATTCCTGAAATAGTCTCCTTGCAGGCCTCTGCTCCCTTAGCTTTTACTGCCCTGGTCATGTGGTGGATGCAGGGTGCACTGCCCAGACTCTCCCCAGGAGCAAGCAGTTTGCTCTCCTTCTGCCAGGAGTGTGGCCTGCTGATGGCTCCAGGCTGAGACCCCTCAGAAACTGCTCTGGGCAAACGGGATTGTCTCACCCAAGGTTTTTTCCTCCCTGAAGAGCAGCCACAGACAGAGACTGGTAGATGCACCTCTGAAAAGCCATTTCCAGCTATAGAACCCCCAAGCGGTGGGTTGAGGCTCTGTTGCAAATGCACTGCAGTTCAACCCTCCCCCTTGACCTATGGGGCATTTATCAGACCCATTGGAGTTGATTCAGGAATATACCTCTTAAAATTTCCTGCTTGCAAGTCTTTTTAAAAAATATTTTATTTATTTTTTACAGAGAGGAAAGGAGAGGGATAGAGAGTTGGAAACATCGATGAGAGAGAGACATCGATCAGCCGCCTCCTGCACGCCCCCACTGGGGATGTGCCCGCAACCAGGATACATGCCCCTGACCGGAATCGAACCTGGGATCCCTCAGTCTGCAGGCCGACGCTCTATTAACTGAGCCAAACTGGTTTTGGCAACTTGCAAGTCTTTAACGCAGAGTGTCGGGGAACCTGACCGAAGAAGACAATCAGACTAGGATAGGGCTGGGGAAGGGTGAACTCCCAGTGAGACTGTTGAACCAGCTCTCACTGACTAGCGGGTGATGAAGTCCCATCATTGTGGTAGATGCAGAACTGAGTTCCCGCATCTGTCAGTCTCTGATGATGAGCGTGCAATTGTTAAGACTTTTTCTTGCTGGGTTGGCATCCTGCTGGAAGGGAATGCAGGCAGGTTGCATATTTCAGGAATCTGAGAGGACTGGGAAAATTAGTGATTACAAGGACAATAGAATCGGATGGCTATTGCTGAGTGCAATTGGATGGATTGGAAAAAAAACACACAACAACAACAACCCACAATAAATGGTTGTAAGTGATTTATTGTCAATTTAAGGCAACATGTGAAAGTCAGTGTGCTTTCTTCGCTACATATAAAGAGTTTCTTTTCTCCAGCAGATGGAGAGAAGAGAAGGCTGAGGTGCAGGGTGAGTCACTATGCCCACATCATGGCCCTGGTTAGGAAGGAATGGGACAGTAAGACTTGAGATGACAATATCTGGATCAATGAACTAAGAACTTTGAGGTCCCTAGCCCCTTGCGCCTTTGGTGTTTTCTGCTGTTAAATCCAGGGTTCTCTCCTTGGTTGAAGATGACACAGAGGCCTCCACCCTATTAGGTAACATCTTTTCTACTAGAAGCTACTCGAATACTGGGCCAATAACTGGGACCAAGTTACTACAAATTTCATTGAGGGAAGTGGGGCCCAAAAGGAAGTCTGTGTAGGACCCACTATTTATACTGGCAGTGCTCACAATGAGGGTCCTGAGTCAGGAGATGCAATATCAAGTTGGATGAGTGAGTTTATTCTACGGAAGCCTCTCCCTTCATATACGATTTCCCACCCTGACGAGGACCCAAAGGAGCTGATGCTAGTGCTACTCAAATGGCTCCAGAAGCTTGGATGAAATTATGGTTCGTACTATGTGAAGTAGAAATGCCAGAGCAACCATGGCAGAGGGTGGGAACGGGGACAAAAACACTAGGGGAGTGAGCATGCTAGCGAGTCTAGTCTTATGTAAGGCCGAAAATGTACCAAGGGACCAGGCCCACAGAAGGGCCCAGATGACACGACATTGAGCAAAGCAATGGATGTGCTGCTGAGGGGGTGCTGGCACCAGGGAGGAGCTTGTGTTTGCAGAACAGGCATGGCCATGGGAGACAGCCTTATATCTCCCTGCCAACAACTGGGATTCTAGGGAAGAGCAGAGGCCAGATAATTATCCATTGGAAGCAAGATGGGTACTATCAGTACAGTGGGCAATAAAGTCAGCGTGGCAGCCAGGCTTGACCTGCAGGATTCTGAGTAAGACTGGAGAACACAATGTCTTTAGGGTGGGTGACTAGCTGTGCTGTTTATTTGGGATTGAGGGGGTTTCGGGGACAAGGGACTTTCAGTGCTAGAACCAAGAAAGTCTTGCTTAAACTTGGGATGAGCTCATTGCCCTGCCCAAGGGGCCACTAACAAGAGTATTGCTCAATCGACAAACATCAAAAGAAATACAAATAGGTGATCAAGGAGCCAAAAGCATTTGTTCCAGTTTAATGAAAGGCAAAAAAGCAAAATCTGAAAACTAATTCTCAGGCTCTGAATCCACTGACTAAAGGAGAGGCTAGATCCCCAAGAGGAAAGACCTTGTGTCATCATGGTGACTGAGTTCAGTGGTGACTACCCCAGTTCTTTTGGGGCTCTTTTAATGAGGAATGGCAAATACTCAGAGCTGACATTGATAAACAGTGACCCAAAGTCATGGTCATGCTAGAGAGGGTGCATATGGGGTTAGGTTATAAATACACTCCTGGCACAGATCTGATTCACATGAGCCCACAACGTCTACACAGTCACCCTGGCGACATGTTCCCGGTCCTTGAATGTCCAATTGAAAATGGACATGCCTGATGGCTGGCAGACCATCTGCATTGGTTCCTTGGACTGTACGGTTAAAGGTATCCTAGTGGGAAAGGCCAAGTGGAAGCTTCGGAAATTCCTCCACCTCCACCTCCAGGTAACATAGAAAATGAAAAACCATTTTGCAGAGATTAGTGCCACATCTAAAGTCCTAAAGACTGTAGGGGTTGTACTCCCCATCCTTTTAACACTTACTTCACCATCTGGAACCTATAAAAATGAGATAGCTTTTGGAGGATGAGAGGTGAATACCACAATCTGACCAAGAAGTACCTCCAATCACAGCTGCTGAGATTTCCCTAGAGCAGATAAAGACAGCGCTGAGTGCATAGTGTATGCTCACTGATCTCTATTGGGAAGAAGGACCAAGCAGCTCCCATTCTCTTTGGGGTGGAAAGTCACCCACATTTAAGGTCTTTCATCAGGGTTGGGTAGTGCTCCTGTCCTCTATCATAATATCAAGGCCTAGAACTACTATCTAGGCCAGTGGTCGGCAAACTGCCCTCACAAGCCATATGTAGCTCTGGCCCCTTGAGTGTGGCTCTTCCACAAAATACCACGTGTAGGCACTGACATACACTGTGATTGAAACTTCATGGCCCATGTTCAGAAATCGGTTTTCAGCTCTCAAAAGAAATTTCAATTTTTGTACTGTTGATATTTGGCTCTGTTGACTAATGAGTTTGCCGACCACTGATCTAGGCAATTTGTAGGACATTGCATTGGTCTGTGAAATTGATGAGATAGTGTCAATAAAAACTGGGTGAGTGAGAAGTGGCAAGTACCGCAGAGACCTTGGTAAGACATGTGCTCCAGGTAGTGAGAGATGAATCTGCAAAGATTAGACAGCCACCTCATCAGTGAAGTTTGGGGGTCAGTATTCTAGGGCATGCCAGGACATTCCTTCCAAAGTAAAGGACAAATTATTGCATCTCAAACCTTCCATCACTTAGAAGAAAGCACAACACCCAATGTGTGTTTTTGGCTTCTGAAATTAGTACTCTCTATGCTTGGGAAAACTGCTCTGACCCATTTATCAAGAGACATGGAAGATTCCTAGCTTTGAGGGAAGGAGCCCAGCAGCAGGTCCAGGTTGCTGTTCAAGCATCCTCACCAGGTGAGTCACATGACTGGTATTGGAGTGTCTGTGATGGGTAAAGAAGTTATGTGGAGTTTATAGTAAGCTTCAAAAGGAAAATTACCATGAAGATCTCTAGGGTTCTGGAATAAGGCCATGCCATCTGCAGTGGAGAATGATCCACTATTCAAAAAATAGCTCTTAGCATGCTCCTGGGCACTGGGACAGATCAGCCCATGACTGTGAGACATCAAGGGCCATGAAGCCAAAACTGTGGAACATGATCTGGGCTCATATGGAGCCACCAAGTCATAAGACTGGTGTAACTTAGAAGTGGTCCAGCTGGGGTCAGGCATGATGGAGCCAAATGTCACTAGCAAACTGCCCCATGTCTTCCATGCACCAGTGCCTCCATAGTTGGGTTCCTTAGAGTAGCTGATGGAATAGAAAAAAATCCATGCTCTGTTCATGGACATGCTGATTTGTATAGTATATGGGTATTGGACACAAATGAACTGCTGCACTACAGCCCAATCACAGGTGGCCCTGAAAATAAGCAGAGAGGGCCAGTGTGCAGAGCCCTCAACAGTGCAACTGGTCATCAATTTTGTATAGAAAGACGTGTCCTGAGGTAGAACATATCTGGATTCATGGGAAGCAATAAAACAGTGAGTTTTGGTCACAGTCTCAGAAGGAGAAAGATTGGAAGTGATAAGAAGATCCAAGGAAGAGGCATCTGAGTAAAACTATGGGAGTGGCCATGAGGTATGTAGATCTTTGTTACCTCAAGTTTCCACATGATACCACCCATTAGACAACATCCACCATGGAAGAGGTACCAAGTAGACAGAGTGACTCAGAGAGTTGATGTCATCATGCCAGCCAGCCTCTGTCATTGGCGATCCTCATGAATTTATGAACAGGGAAATCACAGGGCAAGGATAGAGACTACATGATGTCCTAGTAGCCTGGTTTCTACTCATCAAAGCCAACCTACACACTGACATTGTCCAATGTCTACCCTGCTAGTAACAGATATTGATGCTGATACACCAATATGGCACCATCCTTCAAGGAGACTGACTCACCGTTTGAACCTCTTTCACTCTGGAAGGGAAATTGATTCATTTCTATCAGAACTGACATCAATTCTGATATAGATTTACCTTTTCCACCTATAGGGCTCATCCTGTACCATGTATGATGGCTTAAGGTATCAATGATCCACCAACAAAAGGAACCCATATAACTTTGAATCACATGATTCTAGAAAATGACTTTACAATAAAGGAGGTGTGACCATGGGCTTAAGACCATAGGACCCTTCTAGTTTATGACATGTTGCTCCCCAGACCCTGCCATCTGGTAGTGATGGAATAGCCTTTCTGAAAGGCAGCTGAGGCACCAGTTTGGACACAGTGCTTGTGGGCATGGGACATCCTCCTCCAGAAAGCAGTATGCACCTTCAATCGATGACCATTTTATGGTGTTTTGTCCCAGTAGAGAAAATGAATGTGTGTGGGGAGTGAGAGGTGGGAGTAGGAATTTCTGTTTACTGTTACTCCCAGGGCCAACTGGGAGAACCTGTGCTTCCTGGCTCCACAACACTAGACTCTGTGGGTCTAGATGTCCTGGTTCCCAGAGGAGACATGCGTCATCAGGGGATACAGGAAGAGTGGCATTAAACTTTGGGCTATGGTGTCACCCAGTCTTTTGGAGCTGTTTATTTAGGTTGAGACAATGGTAGATAAGGGAAAAGTCACTACCCTGAAAAGGTTAAGGAATCTTGATTGTTAAAAGGAAATAAAGATGTTGCTAAACAAAAAAGGGCCGAGAAGACTACGTTTGGCATTAATGGGATTCCCTGGGAGTCTCTTGCTCTTTTCTGCCCAATTTCAGTGGTAAATTGAGGAGTGTAGTAACCTGCAGAGTAAGTACCCATGACACAGAGAGGCCTGAGAAGAATATAGCAACCAAAAATCCAAACTCTTCGGGGACGAGGGTCTGGGCCATGACAATGGGTGAGCCACAGGGACCAGCACAGGTGCTAGTAAAGGTATTCAAAAATAGGACATAGAGGAGGAACTTGATCAACTGTATCAGTGGTGTCTACAGTTTGTCTCACTAACCTTCCTCTTATAAGTTTCCCCAAGAAAAGGGACACCAGAGTCCTGGAGACAGAATAAGCTGCTGCTCAAAGAATCCTATCTAATAAAAGAGTAATATGCAAATTGACCATACCTCCACTACACTCACAAGTCATGCCCACCAGCCAATCAGAGGAAGTATGCAAATTAACCCAACCAAGATGGCTATGGCCACAGAGAGAGCAGGAGAGAGGCTTGGGTTGCCCTCGGCGATGGAAGCAGTCAAGCTTTCCGCACACTCTGGCCCACACTTAAGGCAACAAAGTTTCTTTAATGGCTATGTGAGCAGAAGGCTTGGCTCCACTCCAGTCTACAAAGTTTCAATTATAGAAGATAAATAAATCCCAAATACCAGAGCCTCCACTTGGGTTGCTGGGGGGCATGGCTGGCCTGCAAACCACCACAGGCTCCTCACCCAGGCCACCCCATGCCCCAAGGGAATACCCACCCTGATCTAGGACACCTTTCAGGGCAAACCATCTGGCCCCCACCCATACAGCAAGCCTCTATTCTATATAATAAAAGAGTAATATGCAGATTGAGCATCACTCCAACACACAAGATGACTGCTCCCATGTGGTCACAAGATCCTGCCCCCATGTTGACACAAGATGGCCACTACAAGATGGCCAGCAGGGGAGGGCAGTTGGCAGGGACCAGGCCTGCAAGGGAGGGCAGTTGGAGGTGATCAAGCCACAGGGGAAGGCAGTTAAGGGTGACCAGGCAGGCAGAAGAGGAAAATGGGAAGTATCAGGGCCTGCAGCGAAGGGCAATTGGGGGTGACCAGGCCCACAGGGTAGTGAAGTTAGGGGCAAACCGGCTGGCAGAGGAGAAGTTAGGTATCAATCAGGCTGGCAGGGGAGTGATTAGGGGGTGGTCAGGCTGGCAGGCAGAAGCAGTTAGGGGCAATCAGGAAGACAGGAAGGTGAGCAGTTGGGAGCCAGCAGTCCTGGATTGTGAGAGGGATGTCCGACTACCTGTTTAGGCCCAAGCCTACTTGCATTGTGCCTAAACGAGCAGTCAGACATCCCTCAAGGGGTCCCAGATTGGAGAGGAGCAGAATGGGCTGAAGGACAACCCCCATGCACAAATTTTGTACACCGGGCCTCTAGTCTTACCTAATAATAGAGAAACATATAAATTGACTGTAACTCTGCTAAACCCACAGCCAATCAGAGTGAGTATGCAAATTAAACCAACAAAGATAGAGGTTAATTTGCATACATACCTGGGTCCTGGGAACCTCCTCAGCACCCAGGTCACTCCCAGCAGGCCATCAGAGAGGCCGAGCCTGTGATTAGAGGGGCGGGGCAGGAGTGGGGCTGCTTCCCAAGCCTAAAGCCTGGGACTTGGGAAGGGGCTGAGCCTGCAACCAAAAGCAGACCATCCAGAAGTCAGTGCTGGGTTGCCCAGCTGCAGCCTGGCCACCCAACACTGATTGCTCAGGTGGCTGAGACCCAGAAAGTGAGTCAAGGTCTAAACTGCAGCCTCAGTGGAAGCTCCTGATCAGTGTATTTACCTCTCTTTCTCTCTCTCTTTCTTTCTTTCTTTTTTTTAATATATATTTTATTGATTTTTCACAGAGAGGAAGAGAGAGATATAAAGTTAGAAACATCAATGAAAGAGAGATATCAATCAGCCGCCTCCTGTACACCCGCTACTGGGGATGTGCCCTCAACCAGGATACATGCCCCCAACCGGAATCGAACCTGGGACCTTTCAGTCCGCAGGCCGATGCTCTATCCACTGAGCCAAACCGGTTTCTGCTCCCTCTTTCTTTTTGATCTTTGCCAGTAGCCAGGCTTTTCTTTCCCTCAGGGGGGGCTGCTGTTAAGCCCCACCTCTTTGTTCAGGCCCTAGAGATGCTGACTAGCATAGCAACTCACCAATCAGAACCAAAGTTGGGTGCTGTGGGGAGCCAATGGCTGTCTAGGAGGCAGAGCTTCTGACACTGACTAGCATAGGAACTGGCCAATGAGAACCAAAAGTGGGTGCTCTGGGGAGTTAATGATTTTCTGAGAGGCATAACTTTTGATGCTGACTAACATAGGAACTAACCAATCAGAACCAAAGGAAGATGCTATGGGGAGCCAATGGCTGTCTAGGAGGCAGAGCTTTTGACACTGACTGGCATAGGAACCAACCAATGAGAACCAAATCTGGGTGCTGTGGGGAGCCAATGGCTGCCTAGGAGGAGAAGCTTTTGATACTGGCATAGGAACCGACCAATCAGAACCAAATTGGCCAGCAAAGGAGGCCAGTTGGGTGTGACAATAGGCTTTCTGGAGAGAGCAGTTAGGCATGATCAGGCAGGCAGGCAGGTGAGCAGTTAGGAGCCAGTGGTCCCAGATTATGAGATGGCTGTCTGACTGCCGGTTTAGGCCTGATCCCTGGCATCAGGCCTAAAATGGCAGTCAGACATCCCACAAGAAGTCCCCAATTGGAAAGGGTGCAAGCTGAGTTGAGGGAATACCCACTCCATGCACAAATTTCGTGCATTGGGCCTCTAGTCCTATATAATAAAAGCCTAATATGCAATTGTCTCCTCGACATGGAGTTCAACCAGGGGGAGGGGCAGACTGGCCAACCACTGGAAGGGAGGCGGCTGGCAGCTGGCAGCTGCTACAGACTCTACCCATGCATGAATTTTGTGTACTTGGCCTCTAGTTTATTCTATAAACAGGTAGATCCATGCATGGCAAGGGGTGGATGGTCATGAACACTGTGATGGGCTGCTCAGAGCATCCCCCAGGGCTGAGCACTCATTTCTACAACTGCAGGGAGTGTTGTTTACTGTTGGCTCCAGCCAGGTTCCCCGCCCCCCCCCACTAGAAACTGCTTGTGGCCAAAAAGGGCTACTATGTCTGAGGCCATATTCCTCTCTGTGAGCATCCCACCTCCAGCAGAACTAAAGTCTGCCTCAATTCAGGACAGCTATGAGCAGGCATTCCAGCACCAGAGCTGCAACGCAGCTCTACTCCCTCTGTCTGAGTTGGGTTCTATGCACCTCATAGGTGTCAGTGCTGAGAAACTACCCCTCATACCTTCCTGTGCAGAAATATCCATCTGTGTCCTGGGGAACTTACCCTAATCCTAATAGCACATTTTTCAGACCTTTGCTATATGTTTTCTGGTTAGGCTCTAGGACATCAGCATATCTCTTGACAAATGATTTCTAAAATAGAAATATAGCTCTGATTTTTTTTTTCAGAGTAGAAGACTCACCTCCCTTACTGTAGACACCATACATTTATTAATGTGATCAAAGTTAGTGCCAACTCTTTTATAGCCATGACATGCTGTTGTTGATTTTTAAAGATTAACCCTTGGTTAAAACTCCATGTCCTTTCAAAGGCTTGCTGCTATTAGACTTTGTGCTCCTTATCAAGCACATACAGTCACCTTTTGGTGGATTGAGCACAGGACCTAGACTCTTCTGTTTTCTTCCATCTGGTTGGCTTGCGCTAATCATTCCTACCTGTTGAAAGATTTTTGGACCAGACTTTCATTGGATTCATTGATCTTTCCTTTCAAATGCATGTAGACTCAAATCTGATAAGCTGGCCTTCCATGTCCTTTAATGAAAAACTTGCAGGCTGTGTCAAGTCTTCCTGGGTTGGCTGTCTCCCTCCTGGAGGAGCACTGTCTTTACTCTGCTAAAGAGCTTGTGCTGCTGTCACCCAACACCAACAGGTCCTTTTCTCTGTGCCACCCTCCCCAACCCTCCCCATTCTCTCGCTGAATCCCCACAGCAGCCTGCAGAGTGGCTGAAGAACCAGCCCGAGGTCACTTAGGCAACAAAAGTAGATTCATACCTGGGTAGGTTGTCCCCCAGCAAGCTGCTGCCCACTGTGTCACCATGCCTCTCTGAGAAAGTGATTCCCAAGGCCGGGAAGTATGGAGGGCCAGGGAACTGGATTCAGGCTGGGGAAGAGAGAGGCTGAACCCTGGACAGGGGCCTGGAGGAGCTCTTCTCTCGAGAGGAGGAAGCCTCTTGAGGAGGAGACAGTGGAAGGAGTGGCACTCACCCCATTCCCTGTTCTTTCATTAATAGCAGCAGGTGCTGAGCCACCAAGCCCCGGGCACAGTGCACAGCCTCTCCCTGCAGTAACTCACTGTTTCTCAATACTCCTAAGAAGTGTTGTGGTTCTGAGAGGTTAAGTGATTTACTCTGAGTCACAAGCTAGTCCAAGAATGAAGCCTCAGTGGGGAGCCAGTGTCTTCTTCAGACAGTGCTGCCCTCTTTGGCTTAGTTTGCAGACAAGCCTATGGAAGCCCAGAAGTGGGACAGTGACATTACTCTCACTGCAAGCAGGTGGCAGGTTGTCCAGGACAAGAGAGAGAGTGTGCAGGTGGCTCTGTCACTTTCCACCCTCACTATCAGAGCACACGTTCCATGAGGACAGGAAGTATTGGCTGTTTTATGTACAACTTGTTGTCATGTCCTTATACCAGTAACAGTGCCTAGAACTGAATTAGTGTTTGATATGTTATGTAGTTACGAGAAAGGGGTTTATGATGTCTGGTTACTGGCCAAGCACCCAGCAGACCGGGAACAATGTGTAACTTGTATCCATGTGCAGAGAGGGTCAGCAATACCAAATGCTCTGTCCAAGGTCTCCCACACCCTGTGCACTGGGTCCTCTCCAGGATCTGTTCTCCTGATGCCACCACTTCTGGCTGCTCTTTGCTGAAATTGCAGTCTGAGCTGGGCTCAGGTGGGCACATACAGAACCCTGTAGGTCCCCTGAGCCTATCTCGGTGGCTGTACCGCCTGCTCTGCCATCCCCATGCACTTGGTCTGGGGCTGGGCTTCAGGCAGCTGACACTGAAGGTTCTGGCTGTTTCATGCCAGGAACAGCTGGCATTTTTTTGCTGGGCAGTTTGTGCTGTGGTTGGGATTCTTTCTCTTTTTTTCCCCCTCTTTTTTCCCCCTCCCAAGGAGAAATAGGAGCACGTGATTCTCAACACAACAAATAGAAATTGTCTCAACAGACTCCTTCATGCGTTAGCAGTAAAGATTGCAAGAAACCCACCAAGCTTTATATTCTGCACAGCCTCTTAGTCCTCCCCCACACCTGTCGGACACACCCAGGGCCCTGGAATGGCCTCAGATCCAAGCCACTTCTAAATTGCAATAAGCAAAATATTTATGTGGGATTGTTACTCAATATCAAAAACCCATTGGGAAAGAAGCCAATGATCGAACTGCGGTTTCCTTTCCTCCGCCTTCGGGCTCAGCAGTGCAGGTCTTGTTCTTCACCACATGATCAGCTGTGAGACCATCAGGCCTCAGCCTTGTGACCCAGTGGGGGCTGTGATCCTCTCACAGCCGCCTGCCAGCCCCATCCTGGGAGCTATGCTCACCAACCCCGGGTTTTCTGCTCACTTCAGGGCCAAATAACTCAAGTGGATCAAGTGGATTTCTCCAATAGAAATCAGCCACATCTACAGAATCATCTCTCATTTCCGCCTCACCTCTCATTTCCTGTCCTCTGCATTGACCCATTTCTTCTCAAGGCTCTGAGCTGGCCCTAGTATTCCAGAGTCGGCCTCTCTTGCTAACTCTTAATCATTTTTCACAGGTACATGTGTGTGATTTATGGAGTTGTAGTTGAGAGGCCACCTAGAGACCATCTAGTTTTCTAGTTTTTAGAAGAGACTGAGGCACAGGGAGGTTGAGGGCTGTGTCCATGATCAAACAGCTCGTAAGTGGCAGAAGGGGGACCAGGGACAGGTGGGTAGATGCCCAATTCCTCCTCTCAGCCACTGCCCAGGATATCTCTCCAATCTGGGCCCAGAGAAGTAACTCACTTCAGCCATCCAGCATGTGGGAAGCCAGATTAGAGCCCTTGTGTTTGTTTTCTAGAGCTTCCATATACAATGCCACAGATGGGGTGGCTGAAACAGCAGAAATTTATGCTTGTAGTTCTGGGGGCTGGAAGTCCAGGATCAAGGTGTGAATTGGGCTGGTTCCTCCTGGGGCTGTGAGGCAGACTGTCCTAGGCCTCTCTGCTACCTTCTGGTGATTTGCTGGCAATCTTCAGCCTTTCTTGCCTTGTAGACATCATCCCAATCTCTGCCTTCATTTTCCCATAGACTTCTTCATGTGCCCATGTCTATGTGAAAATTTCCTCTTTAAAAAAAGATGCCAGCCATTATGGATTGGGCACCCACTCTACTCCAGTGAGACCCCATCTTCACTAATTACTAATTTCCAACTAAGGTCACATTATCAGGTTGCTAGGGGTTAAAATTTCAACATGGAAATTTGGGAGGACGCAATTCAACCTAGCACCAACTCTGATCTTCTAACACGTAGGTTATCTTCTTGTTATCCAGAACACTCTTTACTCTCTGGACCTTTAGAGAAAAATGTGTGACTCCTGTTGTATTTACTATTTTGAAGTATCTCTTTAATTTAACACATCATTAAGTTGAATAAAATACAGGTTTTTAGCAGTCTGGAAGAAACTCCTCTAGCTTTCAATAGTTAGTAATGCGACACCATGATTGAACTGTCTCCACATAAAGTGGTGTGTCTTAGGCCCACTTTCACTGGAGCAAACACTGGTTTGAAGGGGTGATGGCAGAAAAATTGGGAGAGAGATGAGAGGAAGGGTTCAGACCCAAGACCCCAAGTTTTACACATTATTTATTTGGAGGTTTCATTTGCATAACCCATCTCCATGCAGGTGTTAGCTCTGGGAGAGCAGGACTGGAAATATCTGGTGCCATCAGCAGAGACTAATGGTAGAGCTGAGACTGGAACATGTGGTCTAACTACACAGACATAAGGATGCAATGCCTGCTGTATGCATTTCTGGTTTCTCCAACTGAACTGCAAGTCCTCTGAGGGCAGAGACCCTCTTTCCCACTGCACAGGTCAGTATGGGTCCTATTGGAAGCCATGGTTCTGGTATAGGTCTCATTGTAAATCTCTGCTTCAGCCTCTTCCCCACAACTGAAATCTCAGGGAAGCCCTAAGGTGGCCTTCGCTCCTGATTATTGCTTTGGAAGCACAATGCTACACCCTGGCCTCTCAGTCCTCTCCCCCCACCTCTGTACCCTCTTTCCCAGTGTAATTAAAGGGAAAATGTTCTGCATTCATTTACCTTATACTTTATCAAATAACAGAGCAATGAATTAAGAGGTCCATATTTCTATTTCAAGGTTCATGTGCTTTCACAAATGGTGCAAGTTGTGCTCTAAAACCTGCCGCATCAGCAGGAAGGCTCCATTCAGCGTGAGGCCATCTCCCCTCCTTCCTCTTTCATTCCACAGTGCAATTTCTAAATAGATGTGATAGCTAGGAATTCTGCATAGACAACTGTGAAATAATACTCAAGACCGCCATCATCCTCCAGCCTCTGTCTCTCTGTCACACACACAGATTACTCAGAAGTCTTCTAGACTCTAGAATCTAGAGGGAGGGACGCCAGGATCTTGGCTCACCTAACTTGACTGCAGCAAACATTTATTCAGGACCTACTATGTACAGAGGATTGTAGTGGGCACCACTGAAGAGATGAAAACATCTCCATCTTAGTTCTTTCTAGTTGATGAAGCACATCTACATCCATAACTACATTGGATTCTTGTAAAAAATCATCTGACATGGATGTTCTTATAATCAGCTTTGCCACTGCAGTGAGGAATCTGAGGCTGAGGGAGCTTCAGTAACAGGGGGCCTTTACTATCAGTGGTCAAAGACCTCCTTGGTAGACTAGTGACTAGTAGAACAATTTTTTAAATGCATAAAACAAAATACATAGTCTCATGAGGACAACCAATAATACTGAAATGCCATTTTCAAAATACTAAAAAAGTCCAACAGAGTAATTTATGTGCTTCTTTATAAAGGCACTAAATAACAAGATTCTAATGAATATTATAATTCTAAAGTAATGACTTTGGATATGTCAGAGGTCAGTAGACTGATTTGGGTCCCACTTGTTTTTGTAAGTAAAGTTTTATTGGTGCACAGACATCTCCATTCATTTTCTTATTGTCTGTGGCTGCTTTAGAGCTGCAACAGTACAGTTGAATAGTTGCAGCCCAGAGTGCCAGGCTTAAAATCTTTACTCTCTGGACCTTTAGAGAAAAATGTGTGACTCCTGTTGTATTTACTATTTTGAAGTATCTAAAACCATTTTAATAGGATTGAAAAATACCTCCAATTTCTACTGGTGACATATCTCAGTATGACTTTGGCTACTGTGGATGGGGACCCCCACTTATAATGGAAGCATGGCATTTTCCACCAAGTTCATTGACTCCTGCTCATCCAGAGTTCTTATCTGTGATGCTGGGAAGTGGAATCCACACCCAAGTTGGACTGTTTCAGAAACCAGAATTTGTGCTACAAACCCTTGATGTCTGGTCCTGAAGAATCTCTCTCTCTCTCTCTCTCTCTCTCTCTCTCTCTCTCTCTCTCTCTCTCTCTCTCCCTTTCTCTCTCTCTCACACACACCCATCCAGGCAAGCAGTCCCTGCCTAGTATTATGAGGAGAGGGAGTGAATGGAACCTGAGAGAGGCAGTGATGCTTGGTAATGCTCAGGCCCTTAACCTTCCAAAGCCCTTGCTCTGTGGGTTGGCAACTGGCTGAGAGGGTGAAGCAAACTCTAGCTTAGTTGCCAAGCTCGATTATGTTGGGGGGTGAATGCCGTTTTCAAGTTCTCCCAAAGGTGCTCTGTAGGCCAGGGCCAGCCTGGCATGTCTGCCCTGAACGAAGTGGATGGGCCTGTGCTTGGGCTTATCAATGTGTGGTCTGTTCCTTCAGTAAAACACCTACAGTTTCATTGATGGGTTGGCTCTTGGGTAGATAGGTATAAAGACATGCCATGTAGCAAGGTCATTGTTATATTGAGGGATTTTAAAAACCTCACTCTGCAATATTTTCATTCATTCATCCTTTCACTCACATCGTCCTGCCTCCCTCCTTTCTGATATGAATTCCAGCTTAGCCAGGCCCTTAATGACATACTCCAGCCTAAGGAGGTTTAGTGCTGCCTTTGTCATTTTCTAGTCACATTACTTTCTACTCTCTGATCTCTATTATCCCATCTATAAAATGGGAATCTTAGGTACACCTGCCACCTACCTCACAGATCTGAGGTGAGTCCAAGGAGAGAATAGATGGAAAGAATGACGGACAAAATTTTTTCTAGAAATTGAAAGGAAGGAGAGGTCTCTGTGGTTCAGGCTGGCTGGGCTTGAGGATGGACAGGATTGGAAGAGGACAGAAGTGAGCTGAATCCAGTAGAGGATACCACAGTGGCACCAAGAGGAAGGGCCATGTCCTCAGTTGTTCCCTGAAGAGGAGCTGTGACACTCAGTACACTCCCCAGGGGACTTTCAAGTCAGCTGGGAGCCATTGCCATGAGAATGTGTTTATTATTATCATCCACATCAACATTATTATTGTTATTAATAATATGATATTTGGAGCCTTTATGCACATTAATTTTAAACAAGCATGTGCAGTGGCAAGATTTGATGCTGCTACCAATAAATAGCCATAACGTGGTTCTTTAATTTACATAAAATCATTTATGCTAATTTAATTAGTCCTTTGTTTTTAACTGAGGCTCACTCAGCACTGGGCTGTGAGATGCACTGCAGAGCTGCAAGCTGGGTCTCCTCGTCCCTTCTTCAGGGACATGCCTCCTGCGGATAAAAGAGTCAATAAACTCTTATTTACAATGTACTCCCTGTAAGGGACTGTGTTGAGTGTTGTCCTGTTTTTAATTAATTCAGTCTCTACAACCACCTTGTGAAGAGGATCAGAGAGGTTTCATGTCCCACCCAATGTCACACAGCCACTAAGAGGAAGGGCATATAAAAACCAAGGGGTATCCATTCCTCTGTCTCAACCCCTTTGGCAGCTCTTAAGTAAGAAGAGCTAACATGGCTTGTTACATGGTACATACTCAATAGATGCTGGTCGAATGAATGAATGTTTCAGTTAAAATGATTTTCATGCACATTTTCTTCCTGAAACCTTGCAGCAACCCCAATATATGGGTCTGGCTAGCTTCATTTTGCAGAGGAAGCTGAAGGTGGGGTAATGGAGAGGCCACTGCCTTCTGAACTCAGTGTTCTGCATTCTGCTGCTGATTGTGTCACTGATTTACGCCCTGACCTTGGCCTGACCTTGACCCTGATCCAAGTGCTCCACTCACCCCAGTTCTTCCATTTCCCTATTTGTGAGACAGGAAGAAGAATCTCTTGTCCTTCTAAACTGATGGGCAGAAATAGAAAAATGAGAGTATGGAGGGGACTGTGCAGGGTGCCTGGGAATTATAAGGTGGTGTTTGTCAGACTTGCCTTGGGAAACCTTGAAAAATTGTATGGAAACCACTGGGCTCATTCATCTCCTTTTAACAGCCCCATGTCATCCAGCCTGGTCTTTTCCATTCCTGCTCTGTCCAATCCTGACAACATAATTTAGTTCCAGGGAACTTGAATAGAACACAGTGGACTGATATTTCCACGCGCTCGGCCTTGATTAATATTGTCAGGGCAGCTGCTAGTGAAGACAAGGAGCCAGAGAGGAGGATGCTGTGCAGCACTCCAACCTCTCCCCTGCTCGGGGGCTCTCTGCAGGCCCCACTCACCCTCCTTCCTAATGCCCGGGCTCTGCTCTGAGTCCCTTACCTCTTATACTAGTTCTTCCAGCAATTCAGCCATCCATTCTACAAGCATGCTGAGTATGTGTGATGGCCAGGCAATGGGGATTCAGAGTTAAGTAAGGACCAGCCCTGTTTTTCAAGAAAATGAAGAGCAATTGACATGTAAGCAAATATGGTTCAAGCATGAAGCAGATCCTAGAGCAACAATGGAGGGACAAGGAGAAAAGGAGAGGGCTTTTAGAATTAGTGACATTTCCCCAGGCGGAGGGGTACAGAGAAGGAGAAGGAGAAGAGATTTCTGGCAGTGGCCACAGCCGAAGCAAACTGATGAGGGCCCAAGACAGCTGTGTGGGGATGGCAAGTAGTCTGGGTGGCCCTATGGGGAAGGACGAGGGGGGTGGGCAGGGGTTAGAGCAGCGACTTGGTGGAGGAGAATGGAGCAAGGATCTGGCAAGGCAGAGTGTGGCTTTGCATCAGTTCTGGTTTGAATGGCATGCTTTTCTTTGGGAAATGCCCATTGGGCATGAGCGGGTGGGTAGGTTAAGAATAGGACACTGAAAGATTGGCAAGTAGAGCAGTGGAAAGCAGATAAGGGGAAATTCTATCCACATCCAGACTCAGGAGGAGTGGAGGTAAATCGCAGACACCAGCAGGCTGAGAGCAGGTGGCAGGACAGGGGGCAGGGCAGCTGTTCTCATCCGTGGCCTGGCCCAGATGGCACCAGGGGCGGTCCTCCGAAAACAGTGTAGGCTCCTCTATTTGTGGATTTTCTTCAAAACATGCACTTCCCCAGAGCTACCTAGAAACTGCTAAACACACACAAGCCTCCCTCCTGATATTTCACACAACAGCGTGTCCCTGTCCCTGCCCAACAACACCTGCATCAATGGTTCTTCCCTTGGATATCAAGATTTATTGTTCCTCAAAATCAAATATTGACCTTGGCTTTTTGTCCATCAATATATGACCTTGCAAGTCAATGAACCTGGAAATGCTAGTCAATGGTTACTTATTATTTCCTCTGCCCTCAGAGGGAAATGTCGGACCCCATTGCATGGATTGGACCACAGTAATGATCTGTTTATAACCCTTGCAGTTGGCATTTGTGATTGAAGTGTTGGTGGGCAAGCTGCATAGTTTCCAGGATATCTCTCTCTCTCTCTCTCTCTCTCTCTCTCTCTCTCTCTCTCTCTCTCATCTCTCTACATCAGAAGCCACTCATTGATGGGAGTGGGAGTGGGGGTTGCAATCAGTTCTGTGCACCTCCCTCCCTCCTCAGTGAGAAACATTTTGTCTGTTAGCTTCTTATCCCAAGGGACTGGGGATGATATCCAGACCACTGGGGAGCATGGTGTTCCTCCCCAATCTGTCTAATACTGAGAGGGTGTGGAGGCCTAAATTGAGCTAACTGAGGTTGGTACTGTGATGATGGGTTGCCCATCTCAGAAGCACTACTACACCAACAACCTCTGAGAGTTTGGGAGGAGGTAGAATGAGGGTTAAGGCTCCGTAACTTCTGGGTTTGAATTATTAGTCTTTTATTACTACCTGAGTGGCTTTGAGTAGGTTATTTCTGTCCTTTCTCTCTGTGCCTCAGTTTCCTTGTAAGTAATAGGGGATGTTGTAAAAAGTCAGTGAGATAGCCTGTGTAAGGTACTTACAAAATGCCTTTCTGCTTGGGTAGATATCCCTGCTGCTCAGCTGTCTCTGCTTCTCTACACACACACCCTCCCTCTGCCCCCAGTCACATGGATGACAGCACTTCCCAACCATTCCCCACTGAGGTTGAGTTGATCAAGTTCCAGTTCAGGCCAGAAATTTAATCAGAAGGGACAGGTGTCACTTATGAATTGGGGCTGTGAAAATTTCTAGTTGTTCCTTCCTGCAGCAGCAACCGAGGTCACATGTCACAGATGGGGCAGCTTTGGGTGGTAGAAGACCTGTCAGCTGTGTGGCTGAGTCACTGCATGGAGATCACCTACCCAGGAAAGTTGCCAGGACCTGCAATGAATGTTGTATAAGCAGAAACAAATCTCTGTCATGTTAAGACTTGAGATTTTGGAGCTACTTTTTGCTTCAGCAGAGTCCAGACTCTCCTGACTAATATGGCATTTAATAAATATTACCAATTGTCATTGGCAGGACTTTTACTGTTCCACGTAAGTAGAATTCCCTGGCAGTCCTGCCTCCCAGACACTTGGCCATGACCATCAGGAGCTCTGGTTCAAACCCAGCTTAGCTATGGATCTTCCTTGATCCTCAGTCTTGGTCTGATGAATTAGCTCCCACCTTCCCCCTCTGCCTTTGTTCCTGGAGCTCCACTTGTGCTCTGAGTCTATACCTATATGTTTGCATTCCATTAAATGAATGTTTCATGTTTTTATTGACTTTAGAGAGAGAGGAAGGGCAAAGGAGAGAGAAACATCTGTCGGTTGCCTCCGGCATGCTCCCTATTGGGGATCAAGCTCCCCATTGGGGCATGTGCCCTGAACAGGAATCGAACCTGTGACTTCTTGATTTATGGGTCAATGCTCTCAACCCCTGAGCCACACAGTCTGGGTAATGACCATTTTTTTCAATGCCCAAATCAATGTTCCTGATGCCGGTAGGGTGTGGAGAACACATGGCGTTGGGTACCAAGTTCAAATGCCAGCTTGGCCTTGGCCTTGTCCTGAGTTCCTGCCCAAACAGGAAAGCCCTCTCCTGTGGCTCATGATACCAGGTCACCATGGCATCTTCTCACCTGGCCTAGGTACTCCTCAAGGGCAGGGTCTGTCAGGTCCTTCACACCTGGGTCACAGCATGATGGCACTCCATTAAGGTAGGCTCACCTAAGAAGAAACAATGCAAAAGGAGAAAGCTTGGCATGGTTGCCTGTGCCGTGGCTGTCCTGGCTGCAGAGATGGTCTTCCAACACACCGCTGCTGAGCCAGCATTTGTCTGAGGCTCCTCTGTGGGAACCTAGAGCTCTGAGGAACACATCTGGAAAACCACTGCCTCATCTTGCAAATGGGGTCACTGAAGCCTTATGTCATCCTGGGGCTGACAAGTTTGATCCCAGGGCCCTGGTCCTCCAACCCTCTCAGGGTTGCACTTTTTCTGTACAGTTTCATACCATTCACTTACACTCTCTTAGGTAACTTTCACATGTGTTTGATCCCTCTTTACACAGAAAAGGTGAGCCTCTGTAGTGGTTCTGACACAGTGTCACAGGTGGTGAGCTGAGACCTTAGCTACAGGCATGAGAGTTCATATCCCTCCTGCTTGGATCTTGGCTCAACCATTTATGACCCCTGTGACCCTACTTAAGTGACAAGTTACCCTCTTTGAGACTCACCTTCCTCAGCTGTGGGTATACAATAAAAACCACACGCAGACCTACTGTGAGTATCCAATGATAAGGCACATGGGAAGCTCTTAGTGTAGTGCCGACAGATAGTCAAGTCTAAGCAATGCCACCTGTCTACCTGCATGCCCTCTGCAAACCCTCTGAGCTTATATGGATTCTGTGCAGTGCAGCTGTCAAATCAATCATCTTTATTTACTTCCAGAAAGAGCTGTCAGAGGGAGAGGAAAGGGTCTCCAGAATGTATAAACTAGGAAATACTTGTGGTCTTCTTTTCACTTGGAAAGTACTGCTCACTGCCAGGTACCAGTGGAATACTTGCCTCCTCCAAGAAGCCCTCCCTAACTTCCTCAGACAGTTACATGAGCATGTTTCTGGTTCTTCATGTTGCATGTTGTTGCTCTATCCACATAGGACTGATCACCACAGCAACTAAACAAATGACTGAATTCTTCTGCTGTTCAGTATCTGTCTTCTCTAGGAGGACAGAAGACAGAGTCTGTTTTGTCTCCACTGCAGAGCACAGTGCCTGGCACATGCAGGGTTTCACTAACTATCTGTTGACGACGGACTGAGCGATTCCAGGCTTCATTGCATAGATCCCCACCATATTCCTAGTTTGGAAGTAGGAGAGGGAGACGTGTGTTCCTGGCCTTCTAGATGCATGATTTGCAGGCTGCTTTGCTTATAAAGTGGCCCATGAAGCTACCCTGGAACAGAAATAGTGTTGAGTGCAAAATGAGAATCAGAGAGGGTTAGTATGGTGCTCACACTCACCAGCTGGTCGGCTGCAATCATAGCTTGAGCCCAGTTCTAACCCCTCTCTTTCAGCACCCACTTCCAGTAGAACCCAGGATTCACTGAGGACAGATCTCATTGGTTGCTTGGAAAATGCAGATTCCAGGCTTCATCCTTCACACTTCTTTCTTGGTAGCTCTGCAGTCAGGGCAGCCTAGGGTGTACAGGGCCCTAGTCCAGTACTTCTTCTTCTTCTTTTTGCAGGCCAGGCAAAACACTTTGAGTCACTCAAAATCATGTGTGAGCACCATTTTGTTGGCACAGTCTCATGTAGTGCTGTGGAAGAAATACTTTGCTGGCCAGCGGGAACAATTTACTGGCCAGGCTGCCTGCTTGGTACAGGGGTCTGACCATGGGTCCTGGGCTGACCCTGTATGTATGAGTCTTAGAGCTCGTTGGGGCATTTGGTTCCACCCCCAGAAGCAGTGGGGTAGAGGTGGAGGGGGTGTGCTGTCTCTGAGGGAGAGAAACAAATGGGGATTCGCACAGGACCAGGTACAGGCACATACACAAGAAAGGGCCCCTGAGGCAGGGAGACCTTGAGGTGTGGGCCTCATGGTGGGAGTGTCTGAGGGACCTGGGAGCCTGAATTTACACCTGCACCCAGGGGTTCTGACGCAGGGGTACTGCAGGTCACACTTTGAGAAACGCTGCTCTAGGAGATTAGGGCCCACTCAAGGCCAGAAAGAACTTCTGAGAGGAGAAGCTGGTCAGGAATGGGGGGCTGCTTGAGTCCTGTGGGCACTCTGCCCGGCTTAATGGCTGTAGCCCCCAGGTCTCCTGAGTAGAAGGAGGTGGCGGGCTTCGGGTGGCGACTGCCTCCCGAGGGGCTTTCCAATCAGACGGCCCTTGGCAGCCTCCTGATTTGTCTCCTGCTCGCAGTGCCAGTATCAGCTTTCTGATGCAGAGGGACCCCGGTAATGAGTTTCTATTAAAAGCTGAATCCCGCTCTCGGAACGCGATGTTCAGAATAAACAATGGGGCAGAATCCTATTAAAAAAGGCTTCCAACACGGACAAATTAAGCCCCTGGGAATGCCCTACAAAGAATACATTTTCCCACTGTCGAACCCAGATCAATAGAGGAAAACAAATAATTTCAAGTGGGAGTCGTCATAATGACACACAGGTAGAGGCAGGGGTTGGGCGCCTTATTTTGGCCTGAGGACACCCCGGTGGAGATAATGAGGGAGCAGAGACTGCAGCTCCTAATGGGCGTGAGGGGTGTCTGGGTTTCCCAGGCAGCTGAGCGAGGAGGATGTCGTGTCTCATTTGTCTCTGTCGAGACTCCCTCTTTCTCTGGAGGATGGTTAGGCCCACAGTGCTGCGCGCAGCCCACGGAGCCTGGGGAGGGGCAGGAGACCTGCTTTGTTCACCAAAGGCCAGATCTTATCTGCACAGGCAGCCGGGAGCTGTGTCTGCCTCACCCCATTGGGCTGAGGATCCCCAGGCATCTGTGCAGATGCCTGGATTGTCACCACTCGGACTTCCCCCCTCCTCTGCACTCTCCACATGTGACTGTTCTGCCAATATCACTCTTGCAATATCTAATTTTGTTCCCTGGAGCCCTGCAAAATCCTACCCATCATTCCTGTCCCTCCTTCTCCATGGAATCTTTCCTGAATTATTTCTTTCTTGTCTGGATCCCTAATGGTCCGAGGAACACACTCAAGTGTTTCAAGCATGCCAGGTAGGTTCCTTGCCTGGCACATTTCTACCCCTGCCCACCCTTCCCAGCTTGGAACCTGCACCACCAGTGTTGATTTCCTGTTGATCATCATCAGGTCAGTGCCTTGCCTTCTGTCCAGGGCGCCCTGTATTCAGGCCAGCTCACCTTATACTCACTGGCAGTGCTCCATTATGGTTTCTATGTTGGGCTGAGTTGACCAAGACACAGGCTGGGATCCTTTGAAGGCAAGAATCACCTTCTGATATGGGCCAGCTGCCTCCATTACCAAATGGGAACCTAGAGATCCAGCAGGAGAGGAGAGAATGTCAGAGATGAACACAATGAGCAATGGGGAGAACCAGACCCCTTCCATGCCTTCCTGCCGGAAAAGGTACACTGAGCCCTGACTCTTTGCAAAGCACCGTTCGACCCATTCTCCCCAGAGAAGTACTGTATTTACCCATTTTACAGGCAAGGAAACCGAGGCATAGTGAGGTGAAGTAACTGGTTCAAGGCCTCGAGCTTCAGGTGGCCGGGTCTCTGTTCCCAGCCAGCTCTCCTGACCCCACATTCTGTAGGGAGGATTTTGAGATGGGATTTGGTGCGGGCAGACCTGGACGGAGGACAGGCCCCTGGAGGCCCAGGAGCCTGGGCCGCAGCAGGGAGCTGGAAGGAGAGGAGGCTGTGATCTGCAGTGCTCCTGGCTGTTTAGGATACTTACCTGTTGTCTGTTACATGGGACCAGTGGGGCTGTTCCTCTGTGCAGATCTCAAAGGAAATTACAATTGCATGTTGGTTCACTAAACAATTACAATTGCATGTTGGTTCACTCAACAAAAGCCCTGAGAAGTCCTGCAGCAGCTTAACTCTTCCTGGTGTCTACCAGACTCACTTGCAATGGATGCCCTTTCTTGTCACCGCAGAATGCATTGTGTCCTGAGCTAGTCCTCTAGGGAAGTCCACCTCTAGACTGGTAGGCCAGGGCTAGCTGGACAAAATGAGGACTCAGTGACTAAGCCTTACAGTTACAGAGGCAGAACCGAGGTTATGGATTTTCCTGACGCCCAGGGAGGGAGAGAATTTGCAAGGTGAGGAGGAGGTCAGCAGTGTAAATGCCTCAGATGCTGAGAAGGGTGAGGTCTGAGACAGCCTGTAAATTTGGTGAGCAGGAGTCTGGGATATAAATCTATGAAGGCGCCCATGTTGGTTGCTGGCAGGAGTGCAAATGAGCAGGGAGCAGGCGGGGGTGGGCTTATCTCTTAAAGTTCAGAATGCACATACCTTATGACACAATCATACACTTCTCTCTCTGCCCAGAGAAATGCTCTGCTAGGCTCATGGAGGCCTGTTCAGGGACGTTTGTTACAACCTGGCTAGGCAGTCAGAAATGGAGACAGCCTTCATGCTATCAGCAGGAGAGTGGCTAACGGCCTGCTGGTGTGTCTACTGAAGCAGTAAGAATGGGGAGGTCATGTATGTGCTGACATAGAAAGGTCACCAGGAGAGTATTGGACTAAAAAACAAGATGCAAGATGTATATACTATATGATACTCCTTAAGGAAAAATGCACATGATTTTTCACATGTACTCACACTCATAGGTACACACATGCACATATATCCTCACAGGCATCCAATGTATACATGTACACCCACACTTATGCAAGGCACACATGTACACAGCTGCACACACATGCACACATACATATGTACTCATATAGAACACTACAATATTGGTGTCCAAGAGCCCAATTCTCTAAACCTAGAATTTCTCTGAATCCTAGTTTTGTCACTTTATAAATGTGGGCAAATAGCTAACTTCTCTGAACTTCAGTTTGCTCATCTGTAAAACAGGAATAATTGTATTTCAAGCTCAAGCAATTACTGAGTGTAGTAAATGATTAGCTGGGTTAACATGAACTAAGTACTGTGAGAGTGCTGGCCATGGCAAGGGCTAAGTGACCTAGTTGTTGCTTTGACCACGTTTTATTTATTCTGAAACCTTTTTTGCTCACACCTTAATTTTGCACTGGAGATGTGCTATATGATGAATACATCTTAACATTGGGTCTTGGTTTCATTGGCAACTTTCCCCCCCTTCTTTGTAGCATATAAAATAATGACATGTCTTGCAAAGGGGGACAGGTCAGACACAATGAAATAGAACATCATTTCCAGGAAATGTTTACTGGGGCAACATAGGTTTATATTGAAGCATGACCAGGGGGCTCTGGGACAGACACATTCAGCTCAGACAGCAGCTCCCTCCGGGAAGAATGCTGGAGGGGGCAAGGAGGCCTCGGGCCTTATCAGGACTGCCTCAGTGTTTTACAAGCAGTGTGGACTCGTGTTTACATGTGGTTTCACTTAGCGTTGCTTAGCTGCAGCAGGCAGACACTAATACTGGTTAACTTAAGCAAAAAGGAATTTATTGGCAGGATGTCGGGAGCTCAAAGAAGTGACAGGAGCCCAGAGAAGCAGACTCAGAGTGGGGGAGTGAAGGCTCAGGTCTTTCCCAAGGGAGAGGATTAAGAACCACAGTCACCACCTGTTATCAGAAAACATCTGGTCTACATGCCACTATGACTGTCTCTGGGTCCAGTGGCTTGTGTCATTCTTTCTGGTTGTCCATCATCTGATGACCCTTCTTCCTAGGCTTGAGATAGTCTTTATTTTGAAAATCTTAGGTGGAAGTAGTAGAGTCAGCCTTCCACAGTGGATCAAGGGCTATAGATATGCACAGTCCCAGCATCCCTTGCAGCTAGGGCACAGGCACATGCCCAGATTGGTCAACCACCAAGCTCCTTCTCATACAGTGAGCCAGGAGCAAGCAAGACCTGGAAACAGGCAGGATACAGCTTTGCTGGTGGAAAGACATTCGGCAGCAACTGCAGCAGCAAATCCACTTCCAGGGGCACAGCTGGTTGGAATGGCAGTGTCTGTGCCCAGTGCCTGGGGCAAGTGGTGGCAACCTGTGCTTACTGGCACAATGGTATCGTCACTGAGTAGCTTCATGCCTGTTTCTGTGTCTGCTTCTCAGCCTTCCCAGCGAGCCTGTAAGCCATCTCACTTCCTTTTGGATAAACACCACTTCTTGCTTCAATCTGACCAAGATAGGTTCTGTTGCCAGCAACCAATAAGCCTGCCTGACACCCTGTGTCACTCACTCCAGATGCAAAGTCCCAGAAGAGAGGTCAGGACTCGTGCCTGCTCCCTGGGTTGGACTAGGAGACGCAGGGAGCTGGCTTTTGTAATGGGAGGCAGAAGCCTAGAATTCCTCTCCACCAAGACCACATACAATAGGGAAGAGGCAAATCCCATAAGGAAATGAGGCCACAGTTAGCAGGGGATGGGAGGGCAACAAAACAGGATGTGTGTGCACCACCATTGCTTAGTCAAAATAACGCATGCCCTGCCTGGAGGAAAGCGAGTCATTCATTCACCCATTTATTCATTCATTTATTCAACAAACTAATTGCAAGCCAACTATATGCAGATACTGGGGATATAATGATGACAGCCCCATGGGACAAGAGGCTAGTGCTGGTACCAGGTAGGCAAACATACAGGGACAGGCAGTGGGCCTAAGAGCACTGTGGCCTAAAAAGGAGGCAGTCAGGAAAGTCCTCACAGAGGAGGTGGCAAATAAGCTGGGCCATGACAGAGAGGCAGGAGAGGCAGGGGTTTCCAGGCTGGCAAGGGGAGGGGTGCAGAGAAAAGGGTCTGGAAACCACCTGTACATAGGTTCCAGGTCATGGAGGGGGCACCCACCCTGTGCTCTGGGAAGGGACTCAGGGTAGATCTAGGAGAGGCTGAGGGTCGGTAAGAGGATAAAAATGGTAGAAGATGAGCCTGAGGGTCAGGTTACAGTCAGAGGTAAGGGCCTTGAATGCCCACTGAAGGTGGGTCAGCAAAAGTGTTTTAAAGGGAAAGGCGTGTCAATTAGAGCTATCTTCAAGGAGATGAATTGGGTGGTTGAATGAAGAGGAATTTGGGGAGGGGGGCAGGAGAAGAGGGGGCAGTGCCAGAGAAAGGAGGACAGGCATGGTTCACTCTCTGGGCTTTGTGTTTGGCGAGGTGAAAACCTAGAGCGTGAGTCTCCCCAGCCACCATTCCTGGCTTTCTGGGTGACCGGACATGTCACTTCCCCCCCAGGCCACAGTGATTTCCAGCAATGCTCAGTGGAATCCCCTGGGCTTTCCCAGAGCAGTCCCAGCGGGGAAGTTTTACATGTTGGGGTTGCACCTAAGATTTTGCCCTATAATGGCTCTGCTATGAAAAGTCCATGTGCAAAACCAGTGGATGACTCCCCGAATCAATTCCTATTGTTGAGCAGTTCTGACATCTCAGTGATCAAGTTACCCTGGTTTGCCCTGAATGTTCTTATTGTGACTTGGCAAGTTCCCGGTAGAAACCATTCAGCTCCAGATGAAGTGAATGGCTATCACCTTATAGCTGAGGATTCATGAACCTAACATCCTGACTCTGCTGCAGAGTCGGACTTCAGCAGGGAAACAGTGTATGGTGTGGTCTGAGCATCAGGGCCCAAGTCTCAGATGGGGTAGGAGTGGATGGCTCAAGGCTTCTATGGCTGTAGAGGTGCAGCCGCTGATGAGAGTGGGGCCTGGAGCTGGGCCAGGGCAGCTGGACAGGGGTGAGAAGAGGAAATGGGGTGTTAGGAGGGGAGAGGAGACTAACAAAGTCCACACACTGCTGGGGCTGCCAGGCCTGGTGCAGGGTTTGCTTTTGACTGTGTGTCATGGAGAATCCAAAACACCTGCTTAATTGTATCGTGATTCATTTTTTAATAAATGTTTTGTCTAGAGAGACAAAGGCCAATGATGGTGCAATGGTTGCGTCGAGCCAGCCAGGTTCACTGGTGTGTGGGATTGCATCCATGTTCTCAGAGATGAGGAAGTGGCAGAGGGATGAGGCAGTGCCTACAGGAGAGAGAGCTTCCCAGACATCCATGCCAGATGCCTGCTGCTCTCAGGGGCCAAATGTGTCACAGGATTTCCCCTGAATAAAAGGGAGGCTGAAAATGTGGAGTTTCAGCTGATTTAAATAAATTCAGGGGTTTCATTCACAAGAAATAAAGAATACTAGGTACTATTTAGGCATTTGAGTCCACTTCACCGGGTCTATAGGACTCTACATAACACTGAGGCACCCCAACTCCCCACTACATGCCCCAGTCCCTGCCCAGGGCCCCTTGTGGCACCATTGCCTCTCATGGTATGATTGGCATTCTCAGGGCACAGCTGCTGGGACCCCTTCTCATTTCTCCTTTCCTCAAGGCCAGATGGCAGGCTGCATGGCCCTGTCTCCTCTCCTGGTGAGGTCTAGGAGACCCTGAGCTCGCCCGCTGGAAGGCTTAGTCCCCTCCCGAGGGCTTTCAGTGGCCTGGAGTCAGCCTTACTGCTAACATGACTGCCCCTCTCCTCTGGGCACAGTCAGCATGAGCGGCCCAGCTGTTCTGTTTCACTTGTCACTTCTGCTACTCACCAGGATGTGTTTGTAGCAGGTACCTGATGTTCAGGGGGAATTCTGAAGCTTCTGAAAAGAAGTGAATAGTGTCTTTTATGGCCCAAACAGTCATGATATTGTGCTTTGCTGAGGAGATGGCAGGCACTGGGGTCGCCAGTGGCCTGCTGGAGACAGCGGCTGCTGCTCCAGGTGGGTCCTCATGCTAAGTCTCTCCTGGTCTTCTTGTGAGACCAATTTTGGGAACAGAGGAAGTCTTCTGGCAGGGACACCCCAGCTTGTCACTTGCTCTCCAGCCAAAAAAGCTTTGAGGGAGAGCTCCTCCCTACCCTCACCTCTGGGCCTCCCCGAGAACGCCCAGCGCCTGAGGCAGTAGACCCCCAGCTCCGAGTTCTCCACTGTGGTCACAGCCCACAGGGAGGGACAGTGCGGTTCTTACGGCCTGAGAAGACTTATTTCCCATCTGCCAGGGCCTGGTGGTCACGGCGAGGAGACTGGGCCTCTCTTCTCCTTCCTGAGTTAGTTGGGTAAATGTCAGAGGCCACTGGATGCTAAGATGTCCAGGAGGGAGAGGAAGGCCTTGCTGGGCCTAACCTACAGCATAAGGGGCCACTTCCACACCAGCACCACCATCTCCCTGGACACCACACTGCTTCCAGCCTCAACACAGAGGTGACACCTACCTCTTCCTTCGGTGCCCCATGGCAGGGCTAAAATTTTCCAGAGAAGCCTTCGTGAAAAATCAAATGCAGTTTCCTGGCATTTGTGCTAGAACCTTGCTAGAACGTTGGGTTCTTTGAGCAAGGTGGCCCGACCTCCAATTGCACCTCCTTCCCTGCAAAGCACCTGCCGCCTGAATGAACGTGTGCATGTGGGATGGCTGCCAACAGATGGAGGCCGAATTCACACCCTCTTTTCCCTATCCAGGCCTTGCTCTTGTCAAGCCCCCAAAGCAGGTCTGGCTGGCTGGCAGGGTTTGGGCCCCACACCAGGCTCCATCTGCTCCCCCCACCCACACACGGGTACTCCGGAGGGCCATTCTCCCAGCCATTGCATCACAGCACAAACCCCTTGCCTCCTGTGGAATCCTTCCCAGAGCATCATTCACGACAGCTTACAACTCCGACTATTAAACATTGATCACTCAAAATTTAATATCCCGTCTCCCCTTTGATATCCTCAACTGCTCTCTGCATAAGACAGCACGGGCTTTTCACAGCTCAGCTTGCGGAAACTTCAAAGGTGCCTTCCACTCGCCACTCCCAGCAACTCTGCCACTCAGCAGCCAGCCTGCCCAGTGGAGGAGGCAACCACCCAATTTCTGCCATGGGACTTAGACTCGTGGGGAAACCTCCTGGATTTGAATCCTGGCTTAAGATGCTGAGATGATTCTGGGGCACCTGGCTCTCTGTAGAAGCATCTGTGGGAAATGGAAAGTGATTTAGATGAAGAATCAAGTGGAACTAGGTTTTAATCCCTGGTGTGCACCTTGGCAGCTTGGAACCTCAGGAAGATGGCTGAGCCTCCTCAGTAAAATGGAAAGATCGCATTATGCCCCGAGTCTTCCCTTTTGCAGGACAGACGGTTCCAGGTTCTCTCTTCAAAAATTCCCCCCAGTGATGGCTCTGCATCCTGTAACTCTATGGGGAGAGGAGAAGAGAGGAGGCTGGGGGGAAGGAAGCCTGGTAGACAGTGTCAAGCTTCCAGGGTCCAGAGCCAGGCACAATACTGGGCTGGAGAAGGGCAATCAGGGCAACTGGACTGAACAGCGACTGCCCCCCATCCCCTTTGGGAGCCTTCACTGGGCCCTCAGAGGGGAAAAGAGGAACAGAGAGAGGGCTATCTTAACAGCCTCTATAGCGTCTATGGTAACCCAGGATGGGCACTAAGACCTCGCCCAGCAGGCTGCTCAATGCCACTGGGAAACTTCCGATTTCCGGTGAAATTGTAGGAACGGGCTTTACGTCTGGATAATACTGTTTTCTAAGGTGCAGAGCTCATGCTGCGATGGCTCAGGCTTGCTGAGCAGCTGTCGGACCCCTTTTCGTGCCTGTCTGGGCAGCGTCACCCAGAGTTCTGTTTAGGCACTGTCCCCTGGGCATCAGTGTCCACGATCCCACAGTCAATGCCAGCCTGGTACCACCACCAGCTCGTGGTGAGCAATTAGTTTGTCATCCTCACAGGTCTTCTCCACTTTCTGCACCACGAGGAAGGCAAGGTGAGGAGACAGACGGGGAGCCGGATTTTGAGCCTGGATGAAAATATACATCATCTTTCCTTTGGTTGGGGCATTTGAAGTATTATTTACAAAACTCAGTGTTTTATTTGGGAAATGAGGCTAACGCTCACAGGGTCTCTAGAAGGGCTGAATAAATGGCATTTGGGAAAGTGCCAGTATGGATATACAGTCGGTGCTCAATGAACGTTAATGGAAAAGAGAGCGGCTTCCAGATATGGAAGACAACATCTGCATATCAGACTGATAGCAACTGATGCATGATCTCTTAGCAAGAGGCTCCGGCTGGGGATGAAGGACTAGAGGAGTGAAGAGAAGTCCTTCAGGCCTGAGGGCCTCCCACGCCCACCTTGAGTTCTCTAGCCCCACGCTCCAAGAGCGCCCACCTCACCAGGACTGAAGGTTGGCACAGAGCAGGGAGGATCACGGCCAACCTCATCCAGACAGGGACCCCATTAAGCACTCCATCCTGCCATGCTGGCTTCTTGACAGCCCACCGAGCCATTAGAGATCTGCTCACCGCTGTGGGCTCTCCTCTGAACCTGACGCAGGAGAGGCAACACGCTAACCCATAATCTGCCATTAACACCCCTGCACGGTTACTTTGGAGAAATGGGAGCAGAGGCAGGACCTGGTGTGTGTTGCAAGTGCTATTCCTGAACCCAGCTCTCCTGGAATTTCTCTGGAGTGTGTGAGGGAGGCAGGGTCAGGTGCTGACTGCTCCTGGCACTGTGCTCTGTGCATTGAGTGCCCAGAGCCTGGCTGTGACTTAGATAGCAGTGTCCACAGGCAGCAGCGAAGGGATTTCAAAGAAGTAACTGGCCTGTGTCATTGCCGCCTGTGTCACATTGTTGCCTGTTGGGAACTGCTCCGTTGGGGCTGCAACCCCTGCTGGGCTCTGAGAAGGCCTTGCTCATCTTATCTGGTGTCTGCGAGGTGCTGGAGGCCAGCAAAGCACTCGCATGAGTTACTCCATTTCACGCTCGCCAATCTCATGATTATATGTTGTTCTCATCTGCCTTTTAGAAATGAGCACAGTGAATCTTAGATTGCTCAAGGGACTTGCTCAAGGTCACTCATGTGTGTAGCTGCGTCTTGAACCCAGGTTTGTCCATAACCCTAAGTGCTCACCATTAGGTTTCTTGCTGAACATTATTTTGTTTATCTGCCAAATCATAAGGCAGCAGCTATTATGGGTGAGGTCCTGCTTTAGACTCACAGAGCATTATGGAGATGGCTGTGCCTGGGTCCCTGCTCTGAGAGTCCATCCATGCTTCCATCCCCAGTTCTGTCCTCCAATGGAGGCACCTTGCTTTCATCTTTTATTGTCTCAGAGCTCATGTGTTGTCTGGAGCCCTCCTGAGGCATCCTGAGACACAGGACAGCCCTCTGTGCCATGCCCACGGCAGGACTGGAACCCAGGACTCCTGCTTCTGTGCCAAGGTGTCCTCCATATGCCCATGACCAACCTGCCTTTTCACCGCTGTTTCCATTCTTTAGTGCATTGGTATCAGGACAGCCCACTGTGCTGTGTCCAAAAGCCACCTCTCAGTAGCTGATTGCAACAAAGTTTTCCCTCCATGAGGTACATGCACAGGGAGTCAGCAAGGGAGTTCTGCTCCTCACAGTCACCAGGAGACCCAGGCTAGCACCTGCTTCCACCACCACTGGGGTGAGGGAGGTGAGTTGTAAGCTAGGCACTGACTCTTAAAGACTTGTCTGGAGTGACACCTATCACCTCCGGGCATATCTCCTTGGCTCGAGCAAGTTGCCTGGCTTGCCTTCACTCAAAGTAGGGTAGGGTCAATCACACCACCAGACCGGAGGCGGAGGAGCAGCGGAGTATTTGTGAATGTCTTTGTGACCATCATAAGTGCAGCTAAACCCAAGCCAGGTGAGCCAATTGCTGCTATGGATGATTCTGAGCCCGAGAATGCCCATCTCTTTGTTTGAAAGGGAGAGATCAGGAAGCGTTAGAGGTGTGTTAATGGCATATTAAATCCCAGATTCAACTCCCTATTTTATTTAATGAACATTTCTTGAGAGCCCTGTAAGTTCCAGGCACTCCTAAGCACATGGGCACATGAGTAAAACAGACAGAAACCCATGCTCTCAGAGGAACAGACACGGAGCAGTGGAGAGCAAATATAAGCAAATCATGTAAGGACAACACACTGTTAGGGAGAACTCAGAGAGAAGGGAAAACACGGCGCTTTTCCGAATGAGGCAGTGTTGCTGGAAACTCTAGTCGTGCCCTCGAGCTCCCCACATTCAGCCTCTGCCATGGGACTCTCTCCACTAGCCCTTGCACTTTAGTCTACGCTTGTATTTTCTTTTATTATTTTGGGGGAGGGACCTAAAAGATATATCTTTCTCACAGTTCTGGAGGCTGGAAATTTGAGATCAAGGTACTAGCAGAGTAATTTCTCAATGAGGGCTCTCTTCCTGGCCTGCAGATGGCTGCCTGCAGATGGCTTCTCCTGTGTGTGTGTGTTTGTGTTTGTGTGTGTGTGTGTGTGTGTGTGTGTGTGTGTGTGTGGAGAGAGAGAGAGAGAGAGAGAGAGAGAGAGAGAGAGAGAGAGAGAGGGAGAGAGAGCGACCGCAAGCAGAGGGGGAGGTTACACATGCTCTAGTGTCTATTCTTCTTACAAAAGTTACCAGTCCTATTGGATTAGGGCCTCACCTTTATGACCTAATTTCACCGAATTACCTCCCAAAGATCCTGTCTACTACCGTTGCATTGAAGGTTAGGGCTTCAATATATGAATTGAGGGTCACATTCAATCCATAACACCCCATTTTATTCACCAGCATATGACTATTTTAAAACCACAAGACCTGAGTTCTCTTACTCCCGGGTCCTCTCCTGTTTTCTGTCTTCCTTGGCTTGTTTCTTCCCGAATTCTTTCCAGTGGACATGCCAGGCCCAAGGCTCTCCTCATGTTGGGCACTGCCCTATACATCAGGATTTTAAGCTGCAACTGCATCCTAGAGTATATGTAATTTACAAATGACAGTGTCAGGCTAGACTTGATGGCTGGTGCCCTCTTGACACAGGACATTAGAGGTGACATTACTGAGACTTCCTATCTGTCAGGCATGGTCCTAGGTGCTTTACATGTATACATTATCTTTTAACCCTTGCTAGAGCCTATGCTGTAGGACTTGTCTGTGTTCCCGTCTTGCAGAGGAACCAGGTCATGCATGCAGAGCACAAAGGAGGTCAAGGGCAACCCAGGCCTGTCTCAGCCTCTGCTCTTTGTCTCCTTGTAGAACTCCCTCCCTGCTTGGGGACCATTGAGTTAAACATGTATTCATTTGACTTTGCAGGATTCTTCCCTTAACTTGGAGCATGTATGTGTTTCCACATCTTTAAGATTTTCTTAGACTTTCTGGTGCTAAATGTATAAAATAGCCCTGCTGACTTGTTAAGTAGCCATCTATCACACCCGAAGCTGGCACCCTCCTTCAAGGCTCCTGGGCGGGGGGGGGGGGAGAAGAAGGTGCCACCGCAAGTAGTGGAACTTAGGAGTATGGGTCTCTAAACAAGCATACACGCACTGCTGAACTTATCAATTTTACCTGTGAAACAGGTAGACTTTCACATAGGCTTAAAAACATCAGTACTGGGATGCTCACTTCAGTGTTGTATATTATTAATAGTATTAATGGACTGGAAACCAGCACACGTTGGATAGTAGGTGACTGTTTAAACAAATGATGGTGTGTGTGTGGGTTGGGGGAGAGTGTAATGCTACCCAAGCAATCTATGAGAGAAAAACATTAGTGGCAGAGCATTTTGTGGAGTGTGAACTCCTTTATGTGAAGGCATATAGTACATGTATTACAAATAAATGATTATGTGGATACAGAATATTTGTTGAGCTATTATTATACCCCAGGCCCTCTCTCCAGTATCCTATAAATTAATATATTTCATCAACTGTGATGCATGATGCAGTACTATTTCCATTTTACAGATGATAAAATTAAAGCATGGGAAAGGTAAGGAACTTATACAAGATCACTTAGCTGGTAAATGAAGAAGGGAGCATTTTCATCTAAAAAGTCTAACTCTGGAGCCTGAGCTCTTACCCTCCATAAAAGTAGATGGGCCTGGCCCTTCTCCCATCTTCTGGTCTCAGAGAGGAAGTTCCTCTCTTCAAGTTGGCACCCCTTCACCAGGCCCCACCTACTCTCTTTTGTCTTCACCACCACCCCTCAACCCCCTGCTAGTTCCTTTACTTTTGCTTATCAATGAGCCAAATTCTCCTGCAGCCCAGGGAATTTAGGTGTGGCAGAGAAAATGCTGGGTCCATGGAGCCACTTCTTTTTCCAGTGCCCTGACTAAAGCATATCCCCAGATCTCATGCATGTAGAACAGTCATAGGCCTAATTCTCATCAGTGAAGAATGAGCAGAAGTGAGGGCCACCTCCAGTCAGAAGCAGTTAAGAGCCTGTGAGCCTTTGCCACAAACACTCTCATTTGTGCAGCTGGAGCATAGGTCTCTGAGATGGAGTGCCAAGTGGAAGCAGCTTTGGTCTGTGTTACCACTTGCAGAAGGACCATGCTCCCAGAACTGTCAGACTATGAAGGAATGAGGTGCACCTCTGTTGGGATAAGTTATTGAGATTTAGGGGTTTTAGAGGTGCATAAGCTAGCATTGGGTACTCTCTCACAGGAGCTAAGACCTCATCCCTGTCTGCTCTTTTTTACTACTACGTTCTTAAGAAGATGAGGTCAGGCATGTTCAGGGTGGTATGGCCCAAACGAGAGGAACCCAGAGGCCCACACCAAAACTCATCATAATTAAAATGCCAAAGATTACAGATAAAGAGAGAACCTGAAAAGCAGCAAGAGAAAAACAGTTAATTACCTACAAAGGAGTGTGCATACCTTGTCAGCTGATTTCTGAACAGAAACTTTGCAGGCCAGAAGGGAGTGGCAAGAAATATTCAAAGTGATGAATAGCAATGACCTACAACCAACATTACTCATCCAGCAAAGCTATCATTTAGAATTGAAGGTCAGATACAGAGCTTCACAGACAAGAAAAAGCTAAAGGAGTTTATCACCACCAAACCAGTGTTACATAAAATGTTGATGGGTATTATTTAAGAAGAAGAAGAAGAAACAATAAAATGGCAATAAATACATATGTATCAATGACTGAATCTAAAAATCAAAATAAATGAACAAGGAATCCAATGAATAAAATAAACAGATGAATAAAATAGAACCAGAGGCATGGAAACATAGAATAGACTGAAGAATCTCAAAGGGAAGTGGGTAGGAAAAGATTAACCAAATAATTTATATGCATATATATATGCATTACTATGGATAAAGACAATAGGGTGGTGAAGGCCTGAGGTGGGGTGGGAACCAGGTGGAGGGGGACAATGGGAGAAAAAAATGGGGGACATCTGTAACACTCTCAACAATAAAGATTTTATTTTATTTTTTAAATAGAAGATACAGACCCCAGAAATGTAGACTTGAGCACCCATCCTCATTGCTGTGAAGATGCCACATTTCCCCTAGGCCTCCACACACAAGTGACAAACAGGTACAGCCAGTGGTTGCTTCTCTGCTCCAGGCCCCTCTGACTGTCCTTGGTTTTCTGGACTCTGTATCCTCGGTTTTGGGGGCACGGCCATCTTCTCATTCCTTTCTCCTTCCTCACCAGCACATCGAAGTAGAAAATCCCCATCAAGGAGCATGGACTCAGAGCCAGACAGCCTTGATCTGTATCTTGCCTGAATCTCACTATCTCTTAACTAAGCCCCAGTCTGTCCCTCTGACCAGAAGCACCCAGCGCTGGGTCCTGGACTAAGGTAACTCAGACAGCAAGGCCAGCACAGGGCTTGGAAAATCTGTGTTCTATTTTCTTTCATTTTGTTTTTATTTTCCATAATATCTGTCTGCCTTATGCATTCATGAAACAAACAATAAACAGTGCTTATTCCTTTTTTTTCCTGAAAAGTCTTAACTACTCCCATGATTTCATTCACTTCTGTGCGAACATCTACCAAATGGAGACCTTTAGCCTAACATTTTTTTTCCTAGCCCTTGAGCATTGCCTCTGACTTCCATTATGCATACAATTAGTTAATCAACCCACTCTATACTAGTTTATCAAGAACTTTGTGTGAATAAAGCCCTGTACTTAGTGCTGGAGACAAAATAGTGAACAAATGCAGAATGCTCTCTGCCTGGTGAGGCTTATCTGCCTAGGAGAAGGCAGATGTTAATCAATAATCTTGCAAATATATTTAAACTTGGGGTTTTGACAAGTGTTTCTAAAGAAAAAATATGTGAGTCTTTGAAACCCAGTAATTGATTTATTTATTTAATGAGGATGTTTCTTATGGAAGAAAATTTTAAGTTGAGTTGTGATGGACAATTGAGAGTGAATTAGATGAAATGGGAGGGGAGAGAGATAATGATCTGGACAAGCAGCGCATGTCCCCAGGGAACATGGCATGAGTGAGTTGGTAAGCAGAGGAGACATTGAAGGGGGCATGGTCCTGATCAGGGTGGAGAGGGAATTCGGAAAAGACTGCTCTTTGTCTCCCAAGATCTGGTCTCCTCTTTATTTCTGACTAGAAAACCTTTTATTTTAAATTGGCTCCAGGCAGCCTGAAATAAAGACTACATTTCCCAGTCTCCCTTGCAGCTAGGCTTGGGCATAGGAGTAAGTTCTGGCCCATGGAATGTGTTATGTGTACCTTTTGAGAAATGTTCTTAAAGGGACAGGCACAAGCTTCTCTGTCCATTAATCTTTCCTAGTGGGTGAAATTCAAATATCAAGGCTAGAGCCAGAACCACCATTGTGGACCATGCTGTACAATTATGTAATCGGGATGGCAGAATGACAGAGAACCTGGGTCTCTGATGACCATGGACCTACATACATTTCCTACCATCAGCCATTTATCTATTTGTGGATAAATGTGCTTCTCTCACATTTAAGCTATAGCTATTTGGGGGTCTTTATCACTCATAACTGAGCATAATCCTAACTCATACACAGAGACAGAAGCCAAGCAGCATGGGGCATTGTGAGCTATGTTAGGCCATTGGTCACCACCCTAACAGGGGTTAACAACAACAGAAAGAAGTGGAAGGCGTGCCTAGTCACTTGCAGTGTCTCCAAAGCTAATGAGTTTCTCTTGCATTCACCTGCTTGAGTCCTTCAGCGGCATTTACCAAGTATCTGTTGCATGCAAAACACTGCCTTAGATCTTTGGGGTTTTCAAAATAAATATGACACATTCTGTCTTTGAGTCAGAGGCAGTCTGATGAGAATTATAGACATGCAAATAATAGTTACTATTCAGTCAACAACATGTGTGGAGCACCAAGGAGGTATTCAGTGATGGCATCCCCACAGTCAGCTGGGAAGAGTGTATGAGCGGGAGAAAAACCAAGATGTCGGAATAGTTGAACACCTAAACTGCTGCCTCGAACAACAATTTTAAAACTACAGCTAAAAGACAAAACGGTCATCATCCAGAACCACAGGAAAGCTGGCTGAGTAGAAATTCTACAACTAGAAAGAAAGAGAGGGGTTCACGGGGGCTCAGAGGAGCTGCAAAAAGTTGAGGTATGGAGACATGCAGGTGGAGGGCCTGGCTGGCTTCCTCTAGCGGGAGGCAGACAGAAACTCCCAACTGCACTACATCCCAGCTCCAACTGTACTGAACCCCAGTTCTGGGTGAGACTCACACGGGAGGAGTCTTGACTATCGAAAAAAGGGAGAGTGCACAGAAATTCAGGGAAACTCAGGGGAGCTGGGAAAGGCAGAGGTCTGGAGACACACACTCCAGTGCTGATTGTGCCGCTGGCTTTCTCTAGCAGAAGACCTAACCTCCCAACTGCGCTGAACTCCACTTCCAACTGCACTGAACTCTAGTTTTGGGTGAGACCCTGAGGGACCCAGACTCATACGGCCCAGAGCACATGGAAACTCAGGGGAGATGCAAAAGGTAAAGGTCTGGAAGTGTGTGCACGTGTGCACACAGAGAGGGCTGCAGCAATAATGAGGGACACTGAGACCCAGGGGCCACATAGGGTAGGGCTGACAGGAAGCCAAGGTTGTCTGCTCAGCCCTGAGATTCCACCCCTTCCAAGCCAAACACAGAGGCATGTGCAGTTTTGCAAGTCTTATATCATAAGGCTGACTCCAGCTCAGAAGTTCTCCTGGCATAGACACAGCTGATCCTCACAACCAATTGGCTTGGAGGTCAATTCCCCCCAGTAATATCATCAACAATCAAGACTTAACTACAACAAGGCTTTACACACAGTCTACAAAGGGGTACACCAAGAGAGTCCACATCAGGTAACTGGGAAGGCAGAGCTACTGGGCCATATAGGACACATAGCACAGAAAACTACTCTACCAACTCAGGGAAACAGCAAATTTGTGGAGACAAAGAAACAGATCACAAACAAAAAAAATGGAGGAAAACAAATGACTGGATATAGAGTTCAAAACCACGATTATGAGGTTTTTCAAGAATTTCCTAGAAAAGATGGACAAATTTAGCGAGACCCTCAAGGATATGAAAAAGGATCAACTAGAAATTAAACATACACTGACTGAAATAAAAAATACTATACAGAGACTAGAAGTATGCAAGAATCAAGTCAAAGATTTGAAAAACAAAGAAGTAGAAATCACTCAACCAGAAAAGAAAAAAGAAAAAAAGAATCCAAAAAATGTGAAGATAGTGTAAAGACCCTCTGGGACAACTTCAAGTGTACCAACATCAGAATTGTGGGGGTGCCAGAAGAAGAGAGAGAGAGAGAGAGCAAGATACTAAAAACCTATTTGAAGAAATAATGATTGAAAACTTCCTCCATCTGGTGAAAGAAATAGACTTACCAGTCCAGGAAGCACACAGAACCACAAACAAAAGGAATCCAAAGAGGACCACACCAAGACACATCATAATTAAAATACTAAGAGCAAAAGACAAAGAGAGAATATCAAAAGCAGCAAGAGAAAAACAGTTAATTACCTACAAGGGAGCACCCATATGATTGACAGCTGATTTCTCAATAGAAACTATACAGGCCAGATGAGAATGGCAAGAAATATTCAAAGTGATAATTAGCAAGAACCTACAACCAAGATTACTCTACCCAGCAAAGCTATCATTCAGAATTGAAGGGCAGATAAAGAGCTTCACAGAGAAGAAAAAGCTAATGGAGTTTATCACCACCAAACCAGTATTATATGAAATGCTGAAAGGCATTCTTTAAGAAGAAGAAGAAGAAAAAGGTAAAGATAAAAATTAGGAGCAACAAATACATATCTATCAACAAGTGATTCTAAAAATCAAGTGAATAAAAAATGTGATGAACAGAATAAACTGGTGATTATAATAGAATCGGGGACATAGAAAGGTAGTGGACTGACAATTCTCAGTGGGAAAGGGGTGAGGGGGGTGCGGAGATATACTGAACAAAAATCGTACACCTATATATGAGGACAATGAGGGGGCGGTAAGGACAGAGGGAGAGGTGGGAGCCAGGTGGAGGGGAGCTATGGGGGGGGGGAAGAGGAACAATTGTAATAACCTAAGCAAAAAAAGATTTATTAAATTAAAAAAAAAAGTATGACCGATCAGAGGGACACTGACATAATAATGGGACTAATGGGACTACCTAGCTCAGTGGGGCAGATGTGTCAGATGCAGTGCTGGACTGGCGTAGCAATGACCCAGGGGAGGAGGGCCTGCTCCCAAGGAGCTTGCAGCCTTGTACTCTACAGAAAAGAAAAAGGCCATGAAAATACTAGAACCGGCATTCCATGGTTCCTGAGATAGGTGTAGAACAGTGTGCTGAGGGCTGAGGTGGTCAGTTCTATCCAAGGGCTCAGGACAGGCAGTCCAGATGAGGTAACCCTTGGCCTATGTTGGAAAAGATAAATACTAATTGCATTGAAGTAAGCTGTGGGGTATTAGGAATATGAACAAAACGCCCTGGGAGTACTGAGAATGAAGTAACTAATTTGGTGTGTGTGTGTGTGTGTGTGTGTGTGTGTGTGTGTGTGTGTGTAAAATGTTTATGTTTAAAGAGATGAGAAGGTATGAGGGGAAGGTTTCACAGAGGAGATTACTACTGGGCAGAATTTTAAAGGAAAGTAAGAGTTCCTCCCTGGGTCAAGATGGAGCAGAATTTTAAGGCAGTAGGATCACATCTAAAATGCTGCAGGGTATGAGAAACCAGAGAGGTATGAGGGATATGAAGGGACTTCCAAGGAGTCTGAGGTGATGAGCCAGAGACCAAGGTGAGAAGGAGGCTTGGAGAGAAGGGGGCCATGTTGTCAGAACTCCAGTGGTCAGACTCAGGGCTTTTGTTTCTGTTTTGTTGTTAGAAAGAAGCCAAGGAAAATTTTAACCAGAAGAGAAACAGAGAATTTTTCTCTATGCTTAAAAAGAAAAATTAATTGATACAAATTCCCAAAGTGCCCCTCTCTAGAGGCTGGGTAAAAAATGATGGTGCGTCATCCAGTGGAACTTCAAACAGCCATTAAAAACAATGAGGTGGATCTACATGTGCTCATATGGCACCATTTTTAAGATAAATTGTTGAGGTTAAAATAATCAAGGTGCAGTAGGGTATTTGTACTATTGTTCAATTTGTGTGAAAGATGTGTGTGAATGTGTATGCATGAAGGCATCCATCTATCTATGCTTATATATATCTTAAAAAATTTCTATAAAGATATGCAGAAAACTATTAACAGTGCTGCTTTTATGAAGGAAAATTAAGAATAGGAGTTGTAGGAAGTTACTTTTCACTGTACATCTTTTGGATCGATTGAATGTTTTTTATCATGTGCATGCATTATTTTCTAATATTTTAAATAAATATGTATTAATATTTTTATTCTGCCTGAAATGTGAGTGATGGATTGAAGAGAGGAAAGACTCGGGGAGAGTGAGCCCTCCCCCACCTCCATTTTCTTGATTAATGGCAACACCATCCATCCAGTTATTTAGTCTCAAACCTTGAAGTCATCTTCAACTCCCCCTATGTCTAATCAGTTATCAAGTCCTGCCTGTTCTACACCAGAAATCTCTCTCCTCTCAGCCCTAGAATAGACAGAGAGATGGATGGGACAGAGCAGCAGCCTCGAGACAGACTGGAGTATGTATAAATATTTAGTATGTGATAATGGTGACATTTCAAATCCTTGTGGAAAGGATAGATTACTCAATAAATGATGTTGGGGGGAAAATTAACTCCGATCCTTAGCTTAGTCATAAATGGAAACAAAGTCCTGGTGATTTAAGGCTATGTATATAAAAATAAAGTCACAAAGGCATTAGAAGAAAACATAGGTCAGTCTTTATATTATATGGAGCAGGACAAGGTCTTTCTAAGTAAAATGTTAAAAAATATATGAGAGGACAAATCTGATAGATCAGACTATATAAAATGATTGTTGTTACAGGCTAAAAACATGTTTTAAAATCAGAAGCAAATGTAAAACTGGAAAAAATACTTCCTAAAATATGGTATATTAAAGTGTTAATCAGCTTAATGTTTAAAGAAAGCTTATAAAACAATGAGGAAAAGACAAATAGTCAAACAGGCAAATGAAAATAAGTGATTAACAGAAGAGAAAAACAACTGGTCATTAACAAATGAAAGAATATTCCATGTTGCTCTTTTGTAGAAAAATGCCACATTTCACCAAATATTTTTAATTAAAGATAATTTCCTCTTCTGGTCAGATGCTGGGGAAATCTTGCACTCTGCAGGAAGGAGTGTAAAACAGGCCAAAGTCCACAAAGTAACTGCCAGTACATATCAAACCCTCAAAAATGTACTTCATGTTAACATGCTGATTTTACTAGAAGTGAACGTATGTATGTCAGTATCCTGAAGACATAATTAAGTATATGACAATGATTTTTGTCACAGTGTTGTAGATACCAAAACCCCCAAATTCCCTTAACCCCCTAATTCTCAAAAATAAAAAAAATTAAGTAAATTATGATACATTTAAACAACATAACATTATGTAATCAATAAAAGTATCTAGGTTTAAAATTATAATGGTACTTAAGGAGATATTTATAAGATAACAAAGTCAAACAATTGTAATCAATGCTATGTTTTTAAAAAAATATATTTTATTGATTTCAGAAAGGAAGGGAGAAGGAGAGGGAGAGAGAGATAGAAACATCAATGAAGAGAGAGAATCATTGATTGGCTGCCTCCTGCATGCTCCCTACTGGGGATCAAGCCTGCAATCTGGGCATATGCCCTTGACTGGAATTAAACCCAGGACTCTTCAATCTGCAGGCTGATGCTCTATCCACTGAGCCAAACCAGCTAGGGCCCCATGCTATGTTTATACAAATATCATGCATGAATGAAAAGGGGAGATGAAAGTTTGATGTTTCAATAGCAGCTGTTTCTGAGGGTTATAGATGATTCTTATTTTCTTAAAAATTACTCTGTATTTTAAATTTTTTGTTCAATAAATATCAATTACTATAAAAAGATGGAAAAATAAAAAATGCACTGCCCTTTGTCCCAGATATGATAGGAATTCTTTATAAAGAAATGATTAGGGCTGTGAGAATGGATGGTGGTAGAAAGGTGCTCAACACAGCATTACAAATAAAGATGAAGATGAAATAATCTGAGTGCCCCAAACCAGAGAATATTTAAGTGAATGATGATTGGATACAATGGAATGCTATGTGATCATAAAAATTGAGTTATAAGGGTATATTAGTTAAAATGGGAGAAGAACATACACAAGAATAAGTGAAGGCAAAGCTGGCTATGAAACTACAAACAAAATGATTTCCACACTTTTGTTTTGAAGAAGCAGAAAATACTAGGCAAGTCTACACTAAGATATTAATGTGGTTATTTCGGTGGCTGAGTTGCAGGTAAGCTCTTTTGTTTGACGTTCTTATATTCTAAGTGTTTTGTATTCAGCATGGATCACATATTTTACTTGTTAAATTCGGGGAACTATTAAAACATCATAAATAACATTAAAAGTCAAATGACAAAACTAGAAAAAATTGCAATATGGGATTTTCAAAGTATGTTCATATACTTAATTTATAAAGAGCTCTCACAAGCCAAGAGGAAAAATATGAACATCTCAATAAAAAGATTTGCATGGGAAACACAAAGACAATTAGAAAAGAGATAATCATTCATCTACCATCTAAAAAATAGTTGAATAGCAAACGTAACTCATAGAGAGATGGAAAGTTTTGCTCTTCAAAGTGGAATTCATTCCTCAAACACTGATAATACTTAGTGTTGCTATTGGAGGGGAAACAGCCCCCTCGCACAGGGATGCTTCCTATGCCTATGCAGACTTCAGCTTTCTGGAGGGCAGTTTGGCAGGTATATCAAGAACCTTGAAAATATTAATTCTTTGTGACCTGGGAGGCCAACCTTTAGGAATAATCCTGAAAAAGCAATCATGGCTATCCAAAAATTTATGGGCAAGAGTGCTCTTTGTAGCATTACTTAGAATAATCAAAATTAGGAAACAACCAAAATAGTTAGCAATAAAGGGTTGGCTGGTTGCCAACCACAGTACAGGCCTTCAATCCTACATGAACCATTCTAAAATCCAAAAAACCCCTTGGGATTTTTGTAAGTTTGCTGCAAGCTCATTGGTGGCAAGAAATCTAACTTGAACTCCAAGAAGCCTGCTTAATAATCAGTATTTATCTCATTTAGTGTGATTATTCAAATGTCTTCTTGACCAAATGCAGGGGTTGGTAAAAGTAGATTTACAGTTGTATGTGAAACAGTTTATTCTTGTATTGTTATTTATTAATTATTGTATTATTTTTTCATACAAACAACTGTAAACCTATTTTTAAGATTTTTATTGTTCAAAGTATTACATATATCAGTACATATATCTCCTATTCTCCCTCCATTGACCTTCCCACAGCCTTCCTTACCTCTTGTCACATGCCCTCATCCCACCTCCCAGTGTCTATGTCCATTGGTGTGCTTATATGCATGCATACAAGTCCTTTGGTTGATCTCTTTCCTTCCCTCTCCAACACTCCCCAGCCTTCCCACTGTAATTTGACAGTCTATTCAGTGCTTTACTGCCTCAGTATCTATCTTTTTATTCATCAGGTTATAATGTTCTTTATTCTCCATAAATGAGTGAGATCATGTGGTATTTTTCTTTCATTGCCTGGCTTATTTCATGTAACATGATGCTCTCCAGGTCCATTCATGCTGCTGCAAATGGTAAGAATTCCTTCTTTTTTATAGCAGCATAGTATTCCATTGTGTAGATGTACCATAGTTTTCTAATCCACTCATCTGCTGATGGACATTAAGGCTGTTTCCAAATCCTAGCTATGGTGAATTGTGCTGCTATGAATATAGGGGTGCATATACTCTTTCTGATTGCTGTTTCTAGTTTCTTGGGATATTTTCCTAGAAGTGGAATTACTGGGTCAAATGTGAGCTCCATGTTTAGTTCTTTGAGGAAACTCTATATTGTTCTCCACAGTGGCTGCACTAGTCTGCATTCCCACGAGCAGTGCACGAGGGTTCCTTTTTCTCTGCATCCTCACCAGCACTTGTCCTTTGTTGATTTGTTGATGATTGCCATTCTGACAGGTGTGAGATGGTACCACATTGTGGTTTTGATGTGCATCTCTCAGATAATTAGTGACTGTAAACATGTTTTCATGTGTGTCTTGGCCTTCCTTCTGTCTTCTTTTGAAAAGATTCTATTTAGGTCCATTGACCATTTTTTTTTATTGGACCATTTATCTTCCTTTTATTAAGTTGTATAAGTGACCTGTAGATGTTGGAGATTAAATCTTTATCAGTGATAAGCTTTGCAAATATGTTCTCCCATACAGTGGCCTTTCTTGTTGTTTTGTTGATGGTTTCTCTTGCTGTGAAAAAGCCTCTGATTGTGATGTAGTCCCATTTGTTTATTTTATCTTTTGCTTCCATTGCCCTAGGAGCAGTATCAGTGAAGAAATTCCTTCAGCATATGTCTGAGATTTCTCTACCTGTGGATTCCTCTAGTATTTTTATGGGATCCCATCTCTTTTTTTTAAATAGTATATTTTATTGATTTTTTACAGGGAGGAAAGGAGAGGAATAGAGAGCTAGAAACATTGATGAGAGAGAAACATTGTATCAACTGCCTCCTGTACACCCCTACTGAGGATGTACCCAAAACCAAGGTACATGCCCTTGACTGGAATCAAACCTGGAACTCTTCAGTCTGCAGGTCGATGCTCTATCCACTGAGCCAAACCATTCAGGGTTCCCATTTTATGTTTAAGTCCTGTATCCATTTTGAGTTTATTTTTGTATATGGTGTAAGTTGATGGTCTAATTTCATTTTTTTTTGCATGAATTTGTCCAATTTTTTCAATACCATTTATTGAAGAGACTGATATGACTCCATGTTATGTTCATGCCTCCTTTGTCAAATATTAATTGAGCATAGTGGTTTGAGATGATATCTGGATTTTCTGTTCTACTTCATTGGTCTATATGTCTGTTCTTGTGCCAGTACCAGGCTGTTTTGAGAGCAGTGGCTTTGTAATACAGCTTGAAATCTGGTATTGAGATCCCACCTACTTTATTCTTCTTTCTGAGGATTGCTGTGGCTATTTGGATCTTTTTTTTTTCCAGATGAATCTTTGGAAAGTTCTTTCTAGGTCTGTGAAATATGCCGTTGGTATTTTAATGGGGAGTGCATTGAATCTATAGATTGTTTTAGGTAGTATGGACATTTTAATGATGTTGATTCTCCCAATCCATGAGCATGGTATGCTCTTCCATCTGTTTATGTCTTCATTATCTCTTTTTTCAGTATTCTGTAGTTTTCCACGTTTTACCTCCTTAGTTAAATTTATTCCTAGGTATCTTTGTTTTTTAATTTTTTTTTTTGGTGCAATGGTAAATGAGATTGCTTTTTTAGTCTCTCTTTCCGTAAGTTCACTATTGGTGTATAGAAATGCCATAGATTTGGTATTAATTTTATATCCTGCTACATTGCCCAATTCATTTATTAAGTCTATTAGTTTTTTATGGTGTCTTTCTGTTTTCTTTTTTTTTATATACAATATCATGTCATCTGCAAAAAAGGACAGGTTTACTTCTTCTATTCCAATTTGGATGCCTTTTATTTCTTCTTGTCTAATTGCAATGGTTAAATATTCCAGTATTATGTTGAACAGGAGTGTTGAGAATGGGCACCCCTGTTTTGTTCCTGTTCTTAGGGTAAATGGTTTTAGTTTTTGTCCATTGAGGATGATGTTTGCTGTGGGCTTATTATATATAGTTTTTATCATGTTGAGGTATGATCCTTCTATTCCTATCTTATTGAGAATTTTTATCAAGAAAGGGTGTTGGATTTTATTAAATGCTTTTTATGCATCAATTGAAATGATTGTGATTTTTATCTCACAATTTGTTTATTGATTTGCAGATATTGTATCATCCTTGCATTCCTGAGATAAATCCTACTTGGTCATGGTGTCTGAGCTTTCTTATGTACTGCTGGATCCGATTTGTTAGAATTTTGTTGAGGATTTTGGCATCTATGTTCATGAGGGATATTGGCCTGTAATTCTCTTTCATTGTGTTGTCTTTATCTGGTTTTGGTATTAGGGTGATGCTGGCTTCATAGAAGGTGTTTGGAAGTGTTCCTTCCTCTTGAATTTTGTGGAATAGTCTGAGAAGGATAGGTTTTAATTCTTTCTTGAATGTTTGGTAAAACTCCTGTGTGTAGCCCCCTGGCCCCAGGGTTTTGTTTGCTGGAAGTTTTTTGATTACTGCTTCAATTCCTTCCATAGTCATTGGCCTATTGAAATGTTTAGATTCTTCCTGATTGAGTTTTGGAAGGTTATATTTTTCTAGGAATATGTCCATTTCCTGCAGGTTGTCCAGTTTGTTGGAATAGAGTTGTTCATAGTATTTTGTAACAATCCTTTGTATTTTGGTGTGGTCTGTTGCTATTTCTCCTCTTTCATTTCTGATTGTGTTTATTTGGGTCCTCTGTCTTTGCTTCTTGGACATCCTGCCTAGAGGTTCATCAATCTTGTTTATCCTTTGAAAGAACCAACTCTTGGTTTTGTTGATATTTTGTATTATTTTTTGGTCTGTATGTTATGTATTTCAGCTCTGATCTTTATTATTTCATTCCTTCTGCTTACACTGGGCTTTTCTTGTTGCTCTTTCTAACTCTTTGAGTTGTAGGATTAGGTAATTTATTACCATTGTGTCTTGTTTTTTGTAGTAGGCTTTTCTTCCATCTCAAGACTGCTTTCGCTGTCTTCCATAGATTTTGGATTGTTGTGTTGTCATTGTCATTTGTTGCCATGATGTTTTTTATTTCTTCCTTGATCTCTCTGGCAATGCAGTCATTGTTTAATAGCATGCTGTTTAGTCTCCATGTGTTTGATTTTTTTTGGATTATTTTTATTGTAATTGATTTCCAGCTTTATGCCACTGTGATCTGAGAAGATGCTTGATATGATTTCTATCTTCTTGAATTTGAAGAGACTTTGCCTATGACCCAATATATGGCCTATCTTTGAAAAGGACCCATGTGTACTTGAGAAGAATGTATATTCTGTGGCTTTAGGGTGAAATGTTCTGAAGATGTCAATTAATTCCATCTGGTCTAGTGAGTCATTTAGGATTGATGTTTCTTTGCTGATTTTTTGTTTAGAGGATTTGTCCAATGGTAATAGTGGGGTATTAAAGTCTCCTACTATGATTGTATTGCTGTCAATCTCTCCCTTGATATCCTTAAGGAGTTTCTTTTTTTATGTATTTGGGTGCTCCTGTGTTGGGTGCATATATGTTTACCAGTTATTTCTTCTTGTTGAATTGCTCCCTTTAGTATTATGAAGTGGCCTTCCTTATCTCTTGTTATGTCCTTCCCTTTGAAATCTAATTTGTCATATACAGTATAAGTATTGCTATCCTAACTTTTTTTTTTCATTTCCATTTGCCTGAAAAGCTTTTTTTCCATCCTTTCACCTTCAGTCTATGTGCATCTTTTTTTCTGAGGTGGGTTTCTTGTAGACAGCGGATATATGGGTCATGTTTTCTAATCCAATCTGGTACCCTATGTCTTTCTTTTGATGGGGGCATTTAATCCTTTTACATTTAAAGTTATTATTGATAGGTGCTTATTTGTGGCCATTTTTCTTCTTTACCCCTGTGTTCCTTCTTTGTTTCCTTTTTTTTTTTTTTTGTACAGCAGACCCTTTAGCTTTCTTTCATTGCTGATTTGGTGGTAATAAATTCCCTTAGTCCTTTTTGTCTGTGAAGCTCCTGATTTCACCTTCAATTTTGATTGATAGCCTTGCTGGGTACAGTATTCTTGGATTCATACCCTTCCTTTGCATGACTTCATATATTTCATTCTATTCCCTTCTGGTCTGATGAATTTCTGTTGAGAAATCAGGCACTAGTCTGATGGGAGTTCCTTTGTAGGTAACTTTCGGTCTCTCTCTGGCTGCTTTTAAGATTCTTACTTTGTCATTGGTGTTTGCTAATCCTATCTAATAAAAGAGTAATATGCAAATTAACCATCACTCTTCTACACCACAAGCCATACCCACAAGCTACAACCACCAGGAGCAAGTATGTAAATTAAGCGCAATCAAGATGGCTGCTGCCACGGAGCGAGCAGGAGGGACACTTGGGTTTTCCTGGTGATGGAGGAAGCCAAGCTTTCCACACACCCTGGCAGGGCCAGGCATCCACTCAAGACTACAAAGTTTTAATTATAGAAGATAAATAAATCTCAATAAAAAAGACTGCAGCCACAGAACTGGAGAGAGCAGGAGAGTTGCCCTGGTGATGGAGAAAGCCAAGCTTCTGCAGCCCTGGCCTGTCTTGACCTCTGCTTAAGGCTACAACATTTCAATTATAGAAGATAAATAAATCCCAATAGAAATGGCTTCTGCCACAGAGCAAGCATGAGGCTTTGCTTTACTCCAGGCTACAAAGTTTTAATTGTAAAAGATAAATAAATCCCAGATCCCAGGATCTCCACTTGGGTTGCTGGGTTGTGTATCCAGCCTGCAAATCACCACACGCCCTTCACCCAGGCTTCCCCATGCCCCAAGGGAACCCTCATCTTGATCTGGGACCTTTTCAGGGCAAATCAGCTGGCCCCCACTCATGCACCAGGCCTCTATCCTCTCTAATACAGAGTAATATGCATATTGACCATCACTTCAACAAACAAGATGGCTTCTACCATATGGTTAAAGATCTTGCCCCCATGTGGACACAGGATGGCCATCAGAAGATGACCAGCAGGGGAGGACAGTTGGGAGGGGCCAGGCCTGTAAGGAAGGGCAGTTGTGGGTGACCAGGCCAGCAGAGGAAGGAAGTTGGAGGTGAACAGGCCTGCAGAGAAGGGCAGTTGGATGGGCCCAGGCCTGCAGGGGAGAGTAGTTTGAGGGCACCAGACCTACAGGAGAGGGCAATTATGGGTGCCCAAGCCTGCAGGGGAGGACAGTTAGGGGTGACAAGGCCTGCAGGGGAGGGTAGTTAGGGCCAAACAGTCTGTCAGGGGAGCAGTTATGCATCAATCAGGCTGGAAGGGGAGTGGTTACGGGTTATCAAGCTGGTAGGCAGAAGTGGTTAGGAGCAATCAGGAAGGCAGGCAGGGAGCCAGTAGTCCTGGATTGTGAGAGGGATGTCCAACTGCCTGTTTAGGCCCAAACACACCAGGATTGGGCCTAAATGGGCAGTAGGACATCCCTCAAGGGTTTCCAGATTGGAGAGGCTGCAGGCTTGGCTGAGGGACACCCCCCTTCCTGAGCACAAATTTCACACACTGGGCCTCTAGTTTAATTATGTGCCTTGGCGTTCGGTCTTTGGGGGTTCATTTTGCTTGGGACTCTGTGAGCTTCTTGTATCTGTGTAGGTTTTTTCTTCTCTGCATCAGGGAATTTTTCTGTCATTATTTCTTCAAACAAGTTTTCTATTCTTTGCTCAGTTTTCTCTCCTCTGGCACCCTTATTATGCACATGTTGTTTTGTTTTGTGTTGTCCCAAAGTTCCCTTAGGCTTTTTAATTTATTTTCCATAAGCTGTTCTACTTGAGTATTTTTTCCTACCTTGTCTTCTAGCTCACTGATGCAGTTCTCTGCTTCTTCTAGTCTACTCTTGATGCTTTCTATTGAGTTCTTTATAGCAGCGATGTCGTTTTTAATTTCTTCCTGGTTCTTCTTCATTTCCTCTTACTTCTTACTCATTTGCAAATTTGTCTCCCATTCTTTTCAGCCACCTTATGACCATTTCTATGAATTCTTTCCCTGGCAGGTTGCTTGCTTCCATTTCATTTACCTCCTTTTCTGGCGATGCCTGCTTTTCTTTCATATGTGGGCAGTTTCTTTGTCTCCCCATGGTCTCTCTTCTCTGGGTGTCTAGTTATGTAGTTCTTTCTCTCCTTATCCCAGGCAAAATCTGTCCTTTCCATGGTGGAATGTAGAGCTCCTCTGAATTTGTGTGTTTGTGCCAATTGGGGACCAGTGTTCTGGGGTTTGCAACTGTTTAGGGGGTGCCATAGTTGTAGATTTTCAGGCTTCTGATAACATCCATTTTTCCCTTCAAGACTGTGGGATCTCCGTGTCAGAGCCAGTGGCTCCAGGAGGGAACCCAGCAACAGTGGGGGCTGCCCAGTCAGGGAAACCCCGTCTAGCAGTCCCCACCCTCTCCTGGAGTATAGCTGTTCCTTAATTCGCAAAAAAAAAAACACACAAAAAAACAAAAACAAAAACAAAAAACCCAAAACACTCCCAGTGCAACTCTCAGCTGTTCTTTCTATCTGTTCCAGAACAGGGCTTGGGACACGTTTGTCTATTCTGCCACCATTTTTTTCTCCTATTAACCTTTAAAATATATATATTAATTTCAGAGAGGAAGGAAGAGAGAGATAGAAATATCAATAATGAGAGAAAATTATTGATTGGCTGCCTCCTATATGCTTCCTACAGTGGATCAAGCCTGTAACCCGGGCATGTGTTCTTGACTGGAATCAAACCTGGGACCCTTCAGTCCACAGGCTGATGCTCTATCCACTGAGGTAAACTGGCTAGGGCCAACTGTAAACCTACTTTTACCTACTCCTGTATTTCTTCAATTATCTTTAGTGTATTAAAAGAATCTATAGACACATAACTTTAAAAAAAACAACAGCACAAAACATACTGTAGTACTATATCAAAATTGTAACAGTTATCTCTAGATAGTGAAAGTATAAACAGTTTTAATCTATTTCTATACATTTTTATAATCTCTTAAGTTCTCTATAATGAACCTATATTATCTCTAACAGATAAATGTATTTTATAAATCTAAACTAAATCTTGTCCTGGCAATGGGCTGAGTGTCCCAAGTGTTTACGGTTCAATTCCTGGTCAGGGCACATGCCTCTGTTGCAGGCTTCATCTCCATCCAGGGGGAGGGGGGAAGGGGAGGTGAGGAATGCAGGAGGAAGCTAATTGATGATGTTTCTCTCTCATCAATGTTTCTATCTCTATATCCCTCTCCCTTCCTCGCTCTTCAAAAAATCCATAAAAACCATATTAAAAAAAATAAATCTGGATTTCACAAATGTATGCAAGCAGGAGGGTTGGCTACCCCATTCCTGCCCCCTCCACTAAATAAAAGATATGCAGGCAGGATTCAAGCTTAGTTCTTCTAAATCTGACTCCTATGTTCTTTCCCTTCTAATGTGCCACATCAAAACTGGTAGTTCTGAGAGAAGGTCTAGCAGCATTTTAATAAATGCTATGTTTACACAGATTCTGTGGACAAACGCACATTGAGAAATGCAATATATAGAACTTTACTGCAGGACTTCTCAGGGCCTTTTATATTCTAAGATGCACTGTGTTTCCAAAGGAGAGGTGTAATATGTTGAGTTCCTCCAATACATTTTGCCATAAATCTTTTCTATTTAATTGTATGTACTTTTGTTTATGTTAATGAGTAGGAAATCAGCACCATCTTGAGAATGTACTTCCCATAAAGCACTTTGGAAGTGCTAACCTCATGGAAAATTTCATCCTTCAACTGGGAAAAATGTGCAAGAACACCTCTAGAGCAGTGACAATTTCCTGTGGGAATGCTGACTCTTTACATATATTAGTGTTTCCTTGTAAGAGTTATGTTCATAGCACGTGAAATGGAGTTTTGTTCCATTGAGACAGCATTTGACCTGATGTGATTTCGTAGGGTACGATGGCCTGTTACATAAGTACTGGTGGAAAGTCTGTAAAGGCAGGAAGTCAAAGCTCCCAGACCCAGAGTTCTCTGCATCCTCTTTCCAATGATCAGGTACCTCAGAATCTCTCACTGAGACACCAAAGACTGGGGCGTTTTGTGAAATGAACCCTAGTCTGAGAGGTGGCAGCAAAGCTGGCAGGCGAACATCCAGGGTGACCTCGGTCAGGTTGCTTCTTCTCTAGATGTCTCAGTCACTTCATATGCACAACAAAAGGGCTGGTTAGGGCAGAAGAGCAACCTTGTTTCATCTCACTGGCCAATTCCAACTCAGTCAATTGGTAGAGGATTCCTAGAGTCTTGAATCAGCCCCCTTGTTTAGTGAGAAATAATGCTGGGGTGATTATTGATGTCTGCCCTGAGCACACATGCAAAGGGTGCATCACTCCTGCACTGAATGTCTAAGTACTCTTGAAGACCTGGGATGCTTTTGAATGGTCACATAGGAGCCACCTCCCAAATTTAGCTTTTGTTTCATGAACTCTGATGATCTTTGCCTCATTTCCTCTTTTTTTTTTTTTAATTCTGTTTCATCCACAGAGACTCCAAAGTCTTGGCTCGTGGTCTTTGTAATAGCGAAATAAAGGTTTTCTGGGACAATCTTCTTCTATTCCCTTTCTTTCACCTTCTTGCCAGAGCTGAATCTGTTTTTACTAAAAGAGAAAAGAGGAAAAAAATACATATGTAAAAATCACACAACCTCACCATGTGCAAAAATCATGTGTTTGGCAGCAAGAACATGTTTTCAAGGCCAAATGGCATTTTTCTTGCAAAATGAGAAAGAAAGAAAGAAAGAAAAAAAAGGTCCTACTTTTCCAGCAGCTGGCACTGAGTTATTGGCCCTTGTCAGTTGCTGCCGCTGATGCTGGAAACCAGTGATGCTGGGAGAGCAAGTCCTGGGGGAATCTAGTTGCAGCCTCCTCTCCTGCTTTGCACAGGTACTGAAACACACACACACAAAAAACCCCATGGTTGGCAGAACCACTATCACGGGTATTAGAGGGAAGGTGGTATGGAGGCCAGAGGGCCAGAGTGTCTGTAAGAGCTCCATCTCACCAGCTGTATGATTTGGAGCAGAATTCTTAACTCCTCTGAGCTTTAGATGGCTAAAAAAACAAAAGTACCATAGCCTCCAGTTGGTCAGTGTGTGAAGATACCCCAGAGAACAAAACTGGCAAAAGTCCTTGCCCTTGGGGGGCTGCTATTTTAATAGGAAGGGGAAGGATGGAAGAGGGTGGGAAGGAAGACAGATAATGGGCTGGTTAATACACATGTTAATATTAGATGATACCAAAGACCAGAAGGAAACTAGATCTGGGCAGGGAATATGAAATGCCAGGGTGGGGTGCCCTTTCAGGTGAGACCAGGAGCCATTAGGAGTTGGTGAGGTTGTGTGCCATGTGTCTACCTGGAGTATTAGGGATCCTGGCAGAGGGAACAGCAAGGGCAAAATCCTAAGGCAGAAACATGCCAACTGTGGTGAGAATAGTAGGAAGCTGATGTCTAGGATGGAGTGGGGCAGGAGGGAGCAGGAGATGAGAATAGACAGGTGTGAGATGGTGGGCAAGGCAGGGAGGGGGTCAGGTTGGGCTTTGTGAGGATTTTGGTATTTCCTCTGAGCATGTTAGGAGGCTATGGGAGCTTATTACACCAAAGAGGAACATTCTCTCATTTACATTTTAAAAGAAATATTTGACCCCCGTGTTAAGAAATGAATGGTGTGGTAAGCAAACTTGAAGGCAGAGAGGTGCTTTGAAACTTGTTGCCTTGCTCCAGGGAGTGATGCTGGTGCCTGGACCACAGGAGAAAAGGAGATGGCGGGAAATGCAAGGGATCTGGATATAATTTGAAAGCCCCCTTACCAGATTGTTGTGGGAGATTGTGAAACAACTTGAGGAAAACCCCACCCAGTGCATAGAATATAGTAGGTGCTCAGCTAAAGTTAGGTCCCTATTCTAGTCATTTGACCAGCCACACTTGCACTTAGGAGGGAGCTACATGGCTCACCTGAGGGCATCCTCATTCATTCAAGCATTTTACCAGACATTGCTCTCTTCCATGTTCCCTGAGATTAGAAAGGAGATGATAGCATGACTTACTATACAGGTGTCATTGCTTCCCAAAAGCAGACAGGGGGCTCTCCATGACCAGAGGGAGGCTGAGAGAGAGGTAAAGGGGACAACAGTCACTTAGGGACTTTTTGTTCCCCAAAGTAAAGCAAATAATGAAAGCTTGCCAAGGATCACCTTGGAGCAGTATTGTTGATAGCGCTATCAACATAAGGGTGTTCGAGTTGTTTTAGGGGGACTGGAGTTAGAACTGAGCGGTGACACTAGGTTCTGGAGAAAAAGGTCTTGCGAGTGAACTCCTGAATGTCTTGCACTGCCAGGGGTGGAGCCGTGGCTGTAAGTAGCCAGCACTGCCTCCCATGCCCTCCCAGCCATGGACCTAGGGCTACCTCCATGGAGAGCAGCGGCGTACCTACACATCAAACGTGGCTGATGCTAAAGGCATTCCTGAGAAGGGGTGGTGAGGCAGAAGACTTGAGGGGGGATCTGCCCAGGGCTGGCAGGCCCAAGGGCCTCAAGGAGTGTGATGGAGTCCCTGTCATGAGGTGTCCGAGCCAGGGCCCGGTGGATGTGGTAGAGGCACTGGGTGGAACGGGGGCAGGTTCCCCGATGAGCTGGGGAGCGGGAAACGGTTTCATAATAGATAGGTAATTTTATATTTTAACAAAAACTACTTTCATTTTTATAATAGTGATACTCACTCTTCTTTTAAAATGCCCTTATGGAAGCTTAAAAATAAGTCAACTTAGTGGAAGCCAGTGGACTGGATGGGCTGTGGGGTCCCTGGGAGTGATTGAGGTTGGGAACTGTGGACTCGAGAGAAGCTTTGTGCCAGATTTTCAGGGTTGGCCAGGCCATAATGGGTCTTGTTACAGCTCAAAACTCCTGGCTATGGGCAGTCCTACATGCAAAGGACATTTTCCCCCTTTCCAGATGCTTCCATCTCTGTGAGAGCAGTGATGAAGGGAACAGGATGAAGAGAGAAGGGACCATCACCACTTTGTTTGCACGAGAGCCCACGGCCACCCTACAGCCTGTGCGCTTGGACTTGCTCCCAAGGCTTCCTTTCTCCCAGTCCTGAGAAAAGGTGCCTGACAGCAGTGCTTGCTCATCTCCCACCCCGCCCGTCCGAGGTCTCCATAGGCTGTCTTCCTGTGTAGACAGTTTGTGCAACTCAGCCTATTAGAAAGCAGTTACATATGGCCAGTTCCCCACATGGGTGAGGCAGGGCATTGCGGGACTAAGCCTGCCCCCTCTGCTCTCCCAACTCTGTCTTCCTTTCCACCCAGGGACCTCTGTCCTTCAGAGCTGACCAGACTTCAAACCTTGTCCCTGTGAGGGGGACTTGAGCAGGTAGTGGGATGGCTCCTGAGGGCCATTCAAAAGCCACTGGAATGCTGACCTTGGGCCTCAGGGGGCCTGTGCACCCTCAGCACGGTGGACACTAGTGATGAATTATTGATGAACTTGTTGACCAATAAATAGCACATGTAGGGACGAGAGTGCTCAGTGGGCCAGGTGGCTTAAGGGGGAGCCCTGCCCCACTGACCCGCTGTGGAGCATGAGGGGCTGGGCACCTCAGGGCAGCTCAGTGCCCTCACCTACACTTTCCTCACAGGGTGTCATGAGGACTGGAAGGTGTCTGTATGTACAGGGCCTGTGCCTGGCACCAGTCAGGTCTCAAGAAATGAGGCTGTCATCCTTGCTGTCATCATTGGAGGTGATTCTTATGACAAGTCTGAAAAGAATCACCATCTTGCCCTGGAGCAGGACCTAGTGATGTTCTCAGCTTGTTTGATGACACCAGCACTCCTCCATCGCTCTCACCACCCTACAGAGCAGGTCCAAGCAGTGGCATTCCGGGAAGCCTCAGGATGGGGGCCTTTACAGTATATCTGTCTTGGGGACCTTCCTCAGAGAACTGAGCTCACATCCGCCCTGCTGAATGCCTGTGAGCTCACCCTGGATGATGGTGCTGGACACTCCGCGCAGCTCAGCTCTCTTCAGTCCGCTTCCCAGGGATAGGAGTACAGGCTCTGAGACTTTGTGTTCTAGAGTCCAAGTATGCAAGCAGGAGGGTCAGATACCCGATTCCTGCCTTCTCCACAGCCCCATGAAGCAGGGACCAATGTCTATTTTGTGACTGAGGACACAGAGACCTGAGAGTGCTGGTGCCATGTCTCAGCTGACCCGTCTTTGTCTGTCAGGCCAGGTCCCGACCCTGGTGGCAAACCCCCAAGCTCCACTGTCACCCTCCTGACCCAGACCTCCCAGCTGGTGCTTACCTATTACAGCAGAGTTTCAGAGCTGTGTCTGGTAGTGGTGGTGGGGGGCAGTGGATTTTGAGGGGCAGAAGGATTCAGACTGGAAGTATCTGATTGAAACCTAGGAGACAAACCCAAGCTGGGACCAGAGAACTCCAAACCAGATCCTCAACTTTCCCCTTGAGCCGCTAAATACACAGGATGGATGGGGTGTGGCGGCCCATCAGATGCCACTGTGTGCCATCCTCAGTTGGCCTCTCCAAATGCTAGTGCAGCCTCCCTCCTCTCGGTGAATCTGACAGCCTAGCCTCAGGCTTCCTGACCCCACATCCTCATCTCCAGGTGTGGGACCAGGACAGGACTTCACCCTGTCTCCTTAGCATTTAGACATTCTTGCTAGAACTTGGACTCTTAGGGGCAGAGACCAAACGGGGAGGAAGAAAGAGAAGAAACACAAACTTCGAGTCAGACTGACCCCCTGGGAACCCTGATTGTATCATTTTGAAAATGGGTGACCTTTCTTCATAATGTTGAGACTCAGTTTCTTCATCTCTAAAATAAGCATGACAATGTCTGCCTCACAGAACTATAGTGAAGAAGAAAGAGGACCGGGCAAGAGGTTCCAGAATCAAAGCCTGGGGTAGTTATGCTAAATGCAATCGCAGCCTCCTGTGTCTCACAGCCCGCCCCCACATCTGCCCAGCCCCAGCACCATCCCGTAACCCCCACCAGGATGGGATGCCAAGCTGGGCAGAGTCAGGGATAAGCCAGTGCTGTTTGGTGCAGGTATCATTTCTCCTCTCAAGAACATGCTATCTGCCCTGTTGTCAGGGGCATCTATGTATATCTCCCACTAGCTGCGTGACGTCCCCTCAGGAAGGCCCTTTCCACTCTCTAGACTTACGTTCTCCGAGCAGGGATGGGTGCTTTCTCAGGCTTCCCAGTTTGGACATTCTGTGATGCCAGGATGTCCAGAGCAGCTGGTCTGTCTGGGGACAAAAGCTCTGACCCTTTCTCAAGCCCTCTTTGGCCCAGGTAACCATCCAGGTGGTTAATTAGCACTCTGGCAACAACCAAGTAACCAAGGTCAGCAGGTCAGAAGTTAATCATTTCCTCAAAACACAAGCAAACCCCCATTTCCACATGCATGATGATAACACAATCACACAACCAGGCCAAGGCCCAGGGCCACCTTCTCTGATCCGAACTGACCCCAATTAGCTAGGTGACCCTGGCTCAGATTGCTCATCTATAGGAAGAGAGTGTGGGATCAGAGGTAGATACAGAGTTTTACTGCTCCCGGTGGGGTCAAAGGCTGGAAAGTGACCTGGGACCAGACCTGGCACACTCCTTCCCCTGCCCCCCACCCAGCACGGCCTTCTCCTGCACCTTCCCAGAAGCTGTGCCCCGGACTTCACTGGTGCTGGTTGTTTTGCCCAGCCTGCCGTCCTTTGATGCTCACCATCCACTGGACCCCATTCTCTCACCTAGCCACTTCCTGCCCCTCATGCTCCCCTGGCCCCTCAGTCCTCTGCCTGTGGGTGACAGGAAGGTCTGCCCAGTGCCAGGACCAGGTGATCAGAGTGCACAGAGCTGGGGTGGGCTGAAGAGCCCTGGACCTCCACCCCACCTGTGCTTCCTAGTACAAGACCCACGCTTCCAGTGTGCGGAGACAGGGTGTGAAGACGGCCTGCGGGAACTCACACTGCAGGAGTGCCAGACAAAGTGGGTGGGTGGGAAAGCTGTCTGCCTGGGGGGTGGTAAGCACATGGGAACCTGAGGCCAGAAATAACTGAGCATAGTTTCTAGGAGAATTCAACTCAATATCAGATTCTTATAGCCAAAGAGTGAACAGACAGAGCTCCTTTGTGAAGAAGAGTCCAGCCTGACTCTGCTGCGGACTCCACCCTGGGGTGAGCCGCCCACTGGCTTAGACTTTGCTGTCCTGGCTTTTCCCTGGGGTGGAAAAAAAAGATGTCAGTCCCAAGGCCACCTCCAGCTCTTTTGTCCCAGCACTGTGCCTGCTGAAGGGACAGACCCTGACCTCTGAGAATATGCATCTGTTCTGGGCCCACGTCCCATCTGACCCTGATGGCCCACCTCACCTTGGCTTCCCTGAGCCTTGCCCTGTGCAAAGATCAAAGTCCTTGCTCCCCCACCTGCTTCCTGCCTCTTGCCTCCCCAGGAGCCCATGGCTCCAGCTCCCAGACAATGACCCTACCCTCAGTGACCCCAGCAGTTTTCCTTGTTATCTCATCCCCAGGGTGACAGAAGAGGCAACAGGAGAACGAAAAGTTAGATGTTATAAAGCAAGAGAAAAAAGCTGATGGGAAAGTGCCTGCTGAATGTTCATGCTCTCTCCTTTGGTTTTGGGGTAGGAATGAGGAGAGGGGGGTGGCGTGTGCCTATAAACAGCCTGGCCTGGTATCTGTCCCAGCCTCTGCCTCTTTAAGAGAATGCTGGGCCAAGATTTATTGGCTGCGGGGGCCCTGCTGTGTGTGTGGCTTGGGTGTTTACAGGCCTGGGGAAGGCTGGGCTCTCTCTTTTCAGGCTGCACAGCAGTGGTGAGCAGAGCTGGGTAAAGAATGGTTGCCATTCACGCAGGAGTTTGCAGCAGGACTTGGTATGCAGCCCAGGGGAGTGGGCAGCCTTGCACTTCTAATGGAAAGGGAGGGAACTCCCACCCTGCTGGATTCAGACTAGGAGGGATCTGGTGGAAAGGCCTATTCTCTCTGAGCATTGGGTACCCTGGCCAAGACCCTGGGTGTGCAAGCACTGGAGACAGCCCAGAGCCGGGCACGCAGGATGTGCACCCAGGAACTGACCAGGTGAGACCCTGAAAGGGAGCAGGCCACAAGTTAAATCCTGTAGATGAGGGAAGGGGAGATGCAGGGCCTGCAAGCTGGGATGTCCTGGCAGAGAGTGTGTCCTCGGCGTGGGCATTTCAGTAATTGGAGTTTTCATTTGCTCACCTGGAAAGTGGGCAGGATGAAACTGGGTTCATAAGGTTTTGTGAGGATTAAATAATGGAATGTGTGCAAAAGGCCTGGTGTGTCCACACTGGGCAGTAGCTGTTACCAGCACCTCCACCGCGGGCACTGCCTTCCCACCAGGTCCTGCAGGCAGAGCACTTGGAACCTGGTTTCAGCCAAAGCCCTGCTCCTGCTGACAGTACGACATGTGTGTAGCACTCAGGGTGAGGGACACAGTCCCCATGCCGCATCTGAATCACGCTCAGCGCTCATCTGGGAACAAGAGTTGCTGTTCACTGATCACTTACTGCAGATCGGGGCCAAGCCAGATACGTCATCATTCATCACCTTTATTCAATATTGTGGAAACCTTCAAAGATGTAAAGTCAGCCCTTGGATCACAGCTTTAGCATTTGTGGATTCAACCAACCTCAGATCAATAATATTTTTTTGGGGGGGGGGGGAGGGCGGAAATCTCAGAAAGTTCCAAAAACACGAAGCTAAACTTGCCACCCACTGGGGGCTACTCTGAACCCACACAGATGAAGTGACGTGTAGGCACACCCTGCTGTAGTACATATGCCAGCATAGGTTACATGCAAACCCCACGTTATTCATGGAAGGAGCCTGAGCATCCATGGACTTGGGAGTTCACAAGGGTTCTGGGACCAGTCTCCTGCCGATGCATAGAGACAACTGTCCAGAAACAGAAAGCATGGAAATGAGTTCCTTAGATCCAGCACCTTGCTTCAATAGCGATCAATGTTTTTTTCTCACTCAGCCTTGACTTTTCTTCTCTCCTTCTTCTCCTACCCCTGGCTTGCTGCTGGAACATCTAAAACAAGCTCCAGACTTTGCAGTAGTCCCCTGTGAGTACCTCAGGATGGCTGGCTGCTGGGTAGGAAATGTTGAAAGAGAAAGCAGAAACTATCATGCCTAAAGAAGTAAACAGTAACTTTTAATATCATCCAACATCCAATCTGAGCATCTTTTCAGTTAATTCTCAAAATGACCTTTGGAAGTAAAATGATTGCCCCCACCTTTCAGAAGAAAATGGAATGAATGAGACATTAAGTGACTTAGGAACAGTCACTCAGCTTGGTCCCATCTCCTGGGTCCAGTCGGCTGGCAGGTACTAAAGGCAGAATTGGAATCCAACATCAAATCCCAGAGCAGCTGAGCCCTCACTTCCCTGTCCTCCCTGAGCCTTGGAGCCTGTGGCCTCTCATTCAGGAACCTCACCTCCACAAGCCCATTTCCTTATGGCTACACTGACATCAGCTTTGTTGTGCCTAAAGTGGCAGCCACATGGCACCTGTCTCCAAGGGTTGCTTATTACTTCACATTTTTCATAACTCTTTACTCTGGGCCTACATTGTCCTAGCACTGCTGGAGGTTCTTGCCATTAACCAGAGAGTTTTTTTTTTTCTGTTGTGGAGTTGTCAGGCACACACCTTGCTACTCAAAGTATGGGGTCTTGGGGGCTGGATAGCAATGGTCACTCAGGTCCCTACCCCCACTCTGCTGCATTGGAATCTGTAGATTAACCAGCTGCATGAGTTGGAAAAGCACTGTCTTAGACCATAGTTTTCAATCTGACTGCACATTAGAATCCTCTGGCCCGGGACCATTAAATCAGAACCAATGATGATATGAACAAGTTCCCTGTGCAGATGGCATTGAGAACTGCCAGCCCAGCTTGATTGTTTCAAGAATAAATGAGCTGGGGGTGAAATCTCTAGCCAGTACCTAGGACTCAGTAGGTGCTAAATTAACATTCTATTTATTTCCCCTGGCCATCTCAGCCTGTTCCCATTCACCCTCCCCCCCCTGCCCTACCCAAATCATACATTCTTGAGTGGCCTTTCAATTTTCCAAGTCCAAAGGCATTCTTTGGCCTCATGAGCTTCCAACCAGAGTGTTGCCCTTTGCTGGGAACCTCCAAAATGATATAAGGGGTCTTCTTACAGGAAGTCAGCCTGCAGGGAAGACTCAAGTGTCTCCCCCTCATGGCCCAGTGTGCAGAGCTGGGCTGAAAGCTGCAAACAAAACTCAATCAACCAATCAATAAATGAAGTCTCAACCATGTGTGCAAAGAGCTTTTCTTTCACCACTATTAGATCCCAGGCCAGACGTTATCTCATTCCACTCTGTCCCGCGGGTGACATGGTGAAGGGCAGGTGCCACCAGTCACAGCTTACCAGGCCAGAAGCTGCCATTTGAATCACTGGGCATACAGGAACAGGGGCTGACCTCAGACCATAGGGCAGAGCAGCAGCCCAGACTCCACCTGGCCTCCCTGGGTGGCTTCAGCACAGAAACGTTTCCTGTTGAAGGTGGCACTGGCAGAAGCCCAGGGTATAGGGTGGGTCTGTGTGAGTCCCCACTCTTCTCCTTTTGCAAGCCACCAGGATGCTGGGAAGGGGGCTGTTTGCAGGCCTGTAAATGAGCCACAACCCATAGGGGAAGCTATGGAGGGTTAGAGGCTCTTCTTTGGGAGCTGGCAGGAATGAGGATGGCTAGAGAGGGGCAGAGAGAGGGGGCACAGGTAAGAGCTCTGAACTGTCTCCATGCCGATTCTCCATCAGGCCATTAATTCATTAAGAGGTACTGGTCTCCACACTTCAAATGCGAGACTGAGACCTGGAAATGGAGAGGCACTTCCCAGACCTTGCGGCTGTTTCTGGAGATGGTGAGACCTGTGATATCTCTGAGATACGGCAGACAAGTGTAGAGAGTCAGGACCCAAACACTCCGGGCATGGCTAGCATCTGAGAGATCTCTCTGCCCCCAGCCATCCCAGGCAGGGAAATGAGGCCAGCAGGCAGAGCTCGGGGAGACCAGTCTGCACTTGGGAATAGGAAGGCTGGGTGCCTCCCACAAGCAGCGTGTGAGCAGGCAGTCTTGTACTTTTGTTTTCTCATCCCTGAACAGGTGGCCGGGCTCAGACCCCTGCTGTAGTCCCTTTGGGTAGCTGTGGGCAGGTCACTCCCCTCCCTGGGTCTCAGAGTTTTCCAGTTCTTGTATAGCGGGACTAGCTCTCACTGCCCGCATGGCTACAAAAAGGCAGCAAATGAGGAAACAGACTGTGAAGAGCCGTCAGCTGTCTGAATGACATGTCCACTCTACAAGGGGTGGAAAGCAGCGTGCACACACGTCCTCGGTCTCCTCTCCTGAGCACATGCAGAATTTGCTCACTCTCACCGCTCGGCCTCCCTGGAGGTGGATCTAGCTCAGGGCCCCTCTGGGCCCCAGGGTTTCAGGCAGCCACCTCCTGTCTAGCAGAGTGCGCACAGAGATGGAATCTGTCTTCTATTCCTACCTTGTCTGCTGAGAAATAGCTGTCAGAGCCAGCTTCTCCAGGAAAAGGCAGAGCTTGAAAATAAAGCAGGAATTCTGGGGTCGTGGAAGATGGAGGAGATAGGTGGAGTAAAGGGCTCTGGGGCTGAATGGACAGTGGCAGTATCTGCAGCCCGTCAGGGCCCTGGCAGTGGGCAGAGTGTGTAGAGCAGCAATCAGGAGGAGCTGGTACCAGGAGAGGGGCACAGCGAGGTCCTGCCATGATGATCTCCACCTCACATGAAAGGAAGAATAACAGTCAAAGTATATGGCAATCTATTTGCTAGCACCTAACGCCCACATTCTTTCTCCACACTGCCCTCAGAAAGCACAGCCTATTGCCTGAGCAACTCCCAGCTCCTAAGCACTTGGGAGTAGAATGGCTGGGTGCCTCCCACAGGCAGTGTGTGCACAGACAGCTTGTATTTTTGCTTTTCTGATCCCTGAGGCAATGGAGTTTGCAGGAGCCCAAGCCATGGGTGTGAGTCACTCTCAGCCACTCTCTTTTTTGGGGGAACCTCAGGAGCTCTCTGCCCTTTCTGGGCCTCAGTTTACCCCTCTATGACTGATAGCCTTGTGACTCAAGCTGCAGTCAGCAAAGTGTCAGCATTGGTACCTTCCCTCCTCTGGAGCTTGTTAGGAGAAGCTCAGGCCCCCAGATCAGAGTCTGCCCTTCTCCAGGGCTCCTGAGCCCTTAATGTACTCATGGAGTTTGGAGAGACATCCAGATTCAGCACCCAACCATTTGGGCATCCTGTGCCTCACCAGGTCAGCACCTGACTCTGGGCCAAACCTGAAGCCAGTGGGGTTGTTCCCGCCAAGAAGGATGAGTGAGGAATGTCATCAAGGCTCCTGGTGGGGGCAGAATGGTGAGCGTCCTGGGAGAAGGCTGTGGCAGGCCTGCAGCCAGCCCACAGGGAGCTCCCCGACTGGGGCGGGAGGCCAAGTACACCAACACACAGAAGCAACTCAGGCCAGCAACCTGGATGTGGGGCGGGTGGGGGAAGGCTGCAGGAGGGCAGAGCTGGGTGTGATTGGGTTGGGCCTTCACTCAGGAGGCTGGGAGAAGAGCTCACTGTTGTCTCCAGACCTGATGGCAAAACACTCCCTCCCTGCTCTGCAGGTGACCCCAGGCCCAATATGTAATATCTCCAGGTTCCAGCACCGAGCCGTGGGGCCACAATTAAATTTAAATGCTCATCCATTTCTCCACAAGCACCAGAACTTGCCATCCCTTTTATGGATTTCTGAGGATTGATCAAATGCAGCTGTTTTGGCTCCTGAGCCAATGCTTAATGAAAGATGGCCTGTGTTCCCTCCAGGGAGATCAGCGGCTTATTTATTTATTTTGACTCCAAGGCTCATAATGAACTTGAGCTTCTAAACCTCTCCATCTCCCTGGCCCTCACCTGAAATCACTTTTTGGTGACTTCCTTGTTGACACCCAAAAACCTTTTGGTGATCTGACTTCGGTCAGTTTTTGTGTCACTTTTCTCTTCTGAGAAACAAAACAAAACATGGGCTTTTCAACCCTTACACCATGCAGGACCCTTGGCATGGTTCAGTGAGATATTGCAGGCTAAGGGCTAGCAGAATGCCTGGCGCACAGCAGGCACGGTACAATGCCACTTGCCTGCCTGATGGCCTGCCTCTCAGAACTCTAGGGGTGGGGGAGTGGGTAGAGCATGCATATAAAGCAGCCTGCTGCTGTTCCTGCTGAGCCCTAGATGTCACTTCCTTTATCCTATAAGCAGCCCCCCCTTCCCAGACTCAGGGTTGCTCAGGTCCACATGAACATTGGGCCTCACAGGGCTCTTGAGACAGGTAGACAGCCCTCGAGTTGCTGTCACTCTCATCAGCTTCTCAGAGGCCTGTGAGATCATTTTGCTTTCTAGCACTATTACTGCATGTTGTGGATTGAATTGTGTCCCTGTAAAAGACATGCCCAAGTTCTAACCCCTGCACCTGTGAATGTAAGATATTTCCTTATTTGGGAATAGGCCTTTGCAGACGTAATTAAGTTAGGGATCTCAAGATGAAATCATCATGGGTCTCGGATGGGCCCTAATTCCAATGACTGGTGTCCTTATAAGGATGTAGAGATCTGAGACCCGGAGAAGCAGGAGAAGGCTGCGAAGAGGCAGGCAGAGATTGGAGTGCTGTATCTACAAACCAAGGAGCACCAAAGGTTGCCAGTGACCACCAGAGGCTGGAGAGACAGGCAGGGTCCTTCTTGGAGCATCTGGGGGGAGGAGGGGCTGCTAACACCTTGAATTCAGCCCTGGCCTTCAGAGCTGAGAGAATAAATACAACGGCCCAGGGAGCTAGTATCCCATGTGAATAATAAGACATTTAAAATAGAGATAATCCCTAGTCAGAGTGCAGGTGATGAGGCCCCGGACCAGCAGAAGGACCCCAAGGGCCCTCCCTGTGGTGGATGTGGCCAGGCAGGTTTGGGACCTGCAGGGCACAGTGAAGCTCAAGCTACATCAGGGTTGGGAGGTGGACGGTAGAGAGCTGGGTATCTGGGATGCACTAAAGGAGACAGAAGAGAGAGTGGCTGCAGGGCATTGTGGGTAATCAAGCCACCTACCTTATTTAAGGACCCAAGGGGCCTTGGTAGCGGGCACTAGTCCAGGACAGGTATTGTGGAGACGGCTGTCCAGAAGATGGACCCAGGGTGTGGAGACCAAGCTAAATTATGCTCTGTCCCTTCCATATAAGGGAGAGAGGACTCAGAGAAGGGGTGGCTCCAGTCTGAAGAGTGCCAGTCACAGAGGCTCACAGGCAAAGGCCAGGGTCTCAGGTGGATGAGCCTCCCCCAGGGCTGGGCAGTCCAGGGAGACCTCCTGGGACAGGTGGCAGGTTAGGCTTCATTAGGTCCAGAAGAAGGATACTGAATGATTTTGAGCAGGAAACCCTGTGGTGCTCCAGGAAGTGCACTGTGGCCTGCTGTGTTAGGACAGAGAGAGGATAGGGCAGAGCAGTGAGCTGGGAGGGCAAATAAGAGCACAGAGGGGAGGGGTAGAGGGAACTCAGTTGGAGGATATATTCCCAAATGCTTTGTAACCCAATGGGCGCAGGGCAGAGGGCAGGGAGGTGAACCGTGCCTCAGACTGCAGAGCCCAGAGAACCCAGGGGTAGCATGAGGGCACTGTCTCTGTGGTGAGCTAACGGCAGGCTTGGGCCTTTCTTGATGGACAGATGAATAGATGGCCACACAAACAGAAACACACAGACTCACAAGCACACACAGACACATGAACACAGGCACCACACACACAGGAATGTCCACAAAGCTGTCCATGGAGACAAACACACAAAGGAGCACACATGCACACAGACACATGTGTGTGAATGCAATGCACACACAGAGATACACAGAGGAACCTGTTTCTCTAGCTGTCTGCTTCCCACCCCACCTACCTCTTACTCTTTCTCTTCCCCCCACAGTCACTCCCTCCTAACAGGGAGTATGGGTAAGGCTTAGCCCTAGGCCAAGGGCAGTGAGGGAGAGACCAGAGCAGGAGGCCAGAATCCCAGAGAGAGTCATTCTTTTGTGTGAAGACAAAGGGCAGGGATGGATGGAAACACAGGCGGGAATGGAGCGACAGCGTCCTGAGAGGCTGGCCCACAGCACATGGAAAAAATGAAAGACACAGAGTCTCCAGTTGCAGCATGATGCACACAGAGCTACTTAGGTACACACAGATACATGGACACACAGACACACTGGCCCACACACAGGCATAATACACAGATACACAGAGACACCTCTACATGCAGACTCACTGGCATGCACACAGACAGACACACATACCCCTCTCTCCCCCAGAAGGAGATACACACACAGACAGTCAGACACACAGACACACAGAGGCATAGCCAAATTGACCCAGGCAGAGCCATGGAGACAAAGAGGCTTTGAGCGAGGCCAGCCCTCCCCCAGAACCCAGACATCCCAGCTTTGCAGTCCCCCTAGGAACCCTCTGAAACGCCAGGAGAAATTCCTGGGATATTAGCTAAATTTCAGACACAAACATTCCGGTCTCCCTCTCCAGATGTAGCGCTCATGAAAGCCGGCGCAGCCCTCCCTGCTTGCCCCTCACGCCCCCGCTCCCTGGCTTCTAGGAATGCTGCCTGTCGGCTCAAGGAAGGGGGTGGTCCAGGAGGTGGTGCAGGGCCCACATCTGCACACTGGGGAACCCTGACCAATGTGGGCATCAGAGAGATAAGGCTGTTCCTTGTTGTAGGGTGGGGGTGCTGCCCAAAGCCAGGGCTGAGCAGGCCCCAGGGGCCTGTGTCGAGGGCTCTAGACTGAAGTTAGAGATCCCGAATTAGAGCTCAGCTCCTCACAGAAGCCTGGCTCATCACAGGGGCCCTTGTGAGCTACCATCCTTGCTGCCTCCCCACAGACACCCTGGCCATCTCTCAGCTCCAGGAGCTTAAATCAGGGCCTTGGCACGCACTGTTTCCGCTGCTTGGGGCTCTTCCTCAACTCTGCTTCCATCTCAGCATAGATATTAATTCCTCAGAGAGGTTTCCCCCACCAACCTGGGCCTCCCCTTGTTTCCTCTAGGCTCTTCTCCTGCCCACCCCTTATCCTGGTTTGTGGGCACTTCTTTATGGGTGAGGTTATTATCTAGTGTTTTTCTCCCCTGGGCCAGACCAGAAGCTCCCCATGGACCAGAGCCAAAGCTTAGTGCACAGAAAGTGCTCAGGAAACATGGTCCTGTCTCCTGGGCCATGCAGGCCATTTTAGCATCCCCAGCCCAGAGAGTTCCTAGGGGGACTGCAAAGCTGGGATATCTGGGTTTTGGGGAAGGGCTGGCCTCGCTCAAAGCCTCTTTGTCTCCATGGCTCTGCCTGGGTCGATTTGGCTATGTCTCTGTGTGTCTGTGTGTCTGACTGTATCTATAAAGTGGGCTGGAACGACATTTTCCTTGCAAGGTCCTTGTGGGAAGAAAATGAGGTGATGGATACAGAAGGACTTTGGCAAACATCTCCTCTTCTTGTGTGAGGGCTGCCAGATCTTCCCTCTGAAGCCTCCTTCAGGTTTGGGGGTATCGGAGTTAGACGCAGACGGAGCTCTGCAAACATGTGCCTGACGTGCCTGGTGGCCTCAGAAGTTTGCTTTCAGAAAGGCTATGAAGCCTCCTGACTCTCTGCCGAGGCCCCTCTGGTCTTATCTCAAATCTGTGTCAACGCCAAGCCCATTAGAGTAATCAGTCACTCGTGGTCAGAGGAAGAGGTGGCAAGGTAGGGCTCCCCCTGAGACACATACCACTCATGTCCCAGCACCTGGGACCCTGGGAACAGCTGGGTACTGGCTGTGGGACATCCCAGGACAAGTCATGTGGTGTGCTCCCCGCCTGTGAGCACCCATCTCCTTTTTCTTGTGGTCCCAAGGGAGCGTTGGAGTTCCAGCAAAGGACGGCACCTACCAAGTAGCTTTGCCTTGTAAGGCAGTCGACCAAGTTAGTGAACACCTTTGTGCCTCAGTTTCCCCATGTGCCCCCTACTTCATGTTTTTCCCTTGGAAATAAAGTGGCTTAGCGCATGCACAGATCCTGGACGGTGCTCCTGTCACACAGAGGGGCCACAGGAATCAGGCTTGTAATGATGCTTCTGATGACAAAATAAGAGGAGCTCCCCAAAGGGTGATGGCTATGTGTGCTGCCCTCCCAGAGGCTGCTGGGTCCGAGATGCGGGCCTGCCTGCCCCCTGCCAGGGCAATTTCTACTTATGTCAGAGATCTATGTCCTGTCGTAAGAGTTTAATATTTTAGTTCCTAATTGCGTTACCAGAGACAGATAGCTGTTTACCCTCATCATTCTCCCATCCTTTTCTTTGGCAGGAACCACTGGGCAGCTCCAGGTGTTTCCTTGCCTCCTCATTTGAAAGCCTAGGGTGGCTACACAAGCACCTCCAGGCTGTTCAGTGTGGCCAGCAGAGAGCAGAGCCGGCAAGTGGGGGCCTGTGCAGGCTACCCTTGCCCCTTCTGATCTGCCGGCAGCCTCACTGTGTGTGGAGCACCCTGCCGGCCCTGCGTGGTTCTCACAGCTGTCCTGCAAGACAGGACTCTTACTATTGATCCCAGAGGAAGCCATGCCAGAAGAGGTCATGAATTTCACTCGTTCACTCAGCCACCGCTTTTGGTAGGAGCAGCGTTGCCGGGGAGCGTGAAATGATAGGACCCATCCCCACCTCCGGGATGCCAATTGCTTGCCCAGATGGAAAGTGACAATGACACAGCCACCCTCGGGCATTACTGGGTCTCTAGGGGGCACACACAGGGGCAGAGTGTTCGTTTTAAAACACAACCCAACCTCATGTCTAGAACTAACTCTTCCTTGGGTCACCCTCTGTTTAAAGCTCCAGATTCTAAACTTTCTATTCAAATTCTTATCTGATCCAGCCTTCCCCTGATCATGTTCCACTACACTGAGCCTTGTGGAATCTCAGACACATGCACCAGCCCCATTAATTGCCCACCCAATGGCCTCCCCTTTCCAACTGCCCAGCTATGGAACCCTGATGTTGATAGGTGGTGGGCAGAGGGGATCCAGTCCCCTCTGCAGTGCCGGTGTAAACCACCCGTGGTCAGCCAATCATGGTCATCAGTCAACCCACATGGCAAGCCCACTCCCCTTTGCCAGCTATTACACTAGTCTTCCTTACAAGGGGGGAGCCAGTGTATTTATAACAAAGTCCATGAGAACGGGGTTGTCATGCAATGAGTGTTTGTGTATCCCTCAGATGCACACGTTGACTCCTAACCCCAAGGGGGTGGTTTGGAGATAGTGCCTTTGGGAAGCAATCACTCATTAAGGTGGAGCCCTCATGAATAGAATTAGTGCCTTAAGAAGGAGGCCTGTAGAGTCCTCTCCCTCGGCTGCCATGGGAGGAACATAGGAGTCAGCGGAGTACCACTGGAGGAGGGCCCTCCCGAAACCCAACCTGCTGGGACACTGCTCTCAGACTCGGCCCCAGAACGTAGGGTGCTTCTAGGTCCTGCAACACTTGATTATCGCTGCCCAGATGGACAAATACAGTGTATCCGCTGGAGCTTCAGGAAGAAGGTGGAAGAGAATTCCCTGGAGTCTCACCTTGCTCCTCTTCCTGCCGGGAATGTGTTTGTGGGCAACGAGGCGTCTGGCTCCGCAGCAGCCATCTTCTGAGCGTGTGCTAATGAACCAAAGGCAAAAGCAAGTGAGAGAGGCTGCGAGCCTCTGGGTCTCTGCAGGCTTCGGGTTCTCCGAGCTGCTCTGGGTTCTGCAGAGACAACACGCTTTCTCACTGGCGCCGCTGCCCTCGGAGTCTCTCTTGCCTGTACTGACACATCCTCACAGAAGCCCAAGCAGCCTTTTCACTCCCTGCCTTCAATGCCCTCCCCCTAGTTTTGTTTTAGAAACTGCTTTTTTTTTTGAGACCTAACTCAAGGATCCCTCTCTGAGGTGTTTTTTTCACACACCCTCACCATACCCTGACCACAGGTTTGAACACCCATTCACCTGAGCACCCTTAGCACTTCATTCTTACCCTTTTGTAGCTCAAAAACAAAATCAATTTGTCATTATTTGTTTTTTTTTGTCTGTAGATACCCTGGGAGGTCCCAGCCCAAGCTGCTTTTAGTCAAAGTTCGAGTGACAAGGGCCTGAGAATGCCCCCATGTCAGTGAACCTTTCTAGTGACCTTGAGAACCATGAGAAAGCCCACCTCCATTTGCAGGTGAGGAAACTGAGGGCAGAGAGGAACAGAGAAGATGCTGGAATGAGGTCTGTCTGGGCTGGAGAGAGCCCTGGGCCACACAGTCCAGGTTCTACCCTTGCCCTGCATAGACTGTGGGCTTGCAGTGCATGTTCCTGCTGTGCCCAACGCTGCCTGCAAGGGGGCATTCACCCACGGCGGTGGGTGGTGGGTGGTGGGTGGCAGGGCCAGGTGCGGGGCCCCAGGCAATGAACAGAGATTGCTTGTCCTGGCACAGCCACGGAGTTGGGGTGCTGGAGCCATGTTCTCCAGGCAGCTGGGGTTGGGGCACATCAAAAAGCAAGACCTAAGCAGGGATGAAGTCATGTGGAAAAACACTCAAGTCAGAACAAAACTGTCTTTCTGCAAATGACTTCATCACGTTGCCGGAGGCTGGGATCACCCCACCTCGCACCTCATCCCACCCGCCCACAGCAGTGAAGAAGACCAGTTCCCGGGCCCTGTTACATCACTCAGGCAACAGTAAAAGCTATAGGGACCCACCTTCGAGGTGGTGGGGGTGTGGTTTCCATCGTCTCTGCAGCCAGAGCTTCCTTTGATCCCCCAGGCAGGAAAGGCCTTGAGGGCACACCTAAGCTTTCTCCTTCTCCACCTCTGTGTTCTCAGTGCCCAGCTCAGAGACTAGCAAACATTAAAATAAAATAACAAAATAAAATAAAATAATAAAATACACCCGGTGAACACGTGTTTGTGCATCCTACAAACACTGACGGAGCAGTTCCCTTTTTCCTCTGCAGGCAGTGCACTGGCCCCGGGGTGTGCTGGCAGGAGAGGACATAAGTGGCTCTATGGAGGGAAAACTGGAGAAGTTGGCTTCTCTAAGTTTGATATTTCTTACCTACAAAACACATTCTGTGAATAGTTATATTGATTTGCAACCAAATAAGCATTAAATACGATCAAATCACTGCTAAAAGCATGCCATTTCCCCCAATTTGACCTCAGTTTTCTCAACCATTAAAGGGCCACTAGGAAATATTCTTCACGTGGATCCCATGAGGCTAGCTGAGTGGGCTTGAGGGGTCAGTGTGCGGCATTCCTTTTTCTTGGAAGAGTCTATGACTTTTAAAAGGGTTATGAGGGGGTTTGTGACCTTAAAAAGTTGAGAAACAGAATAGAATTACTCAGGACCCTTCACACTCATTTGTGTGATTCCTTTGTACCTACCCTGGAGCGCACACTTGAGAAGGCGTCGAGGGAAAAGAAAAAGGCAATTGAAGGGCTCTGGGAAGTGGAGAGCCTGGCTCCAGCCTCATCCAGAAGCTCCCACACGGGCATGGGTGTGGGCATCATCCCTGGGCCTTCCTCGGCAGTCCTTGACCTGACTGAGCGGGGCCTTGGTTGGGTGCACGCCTGGCACACCCTGCCAATGTCTCCCATGGAGTCCCCAAAGCTGCCAGCCAGAAGCTAGCTCAGGTTTCAGAGGCACAAGCAAGCCCTGTGAATGGCCTGCCAGGTGAGGGGAACAGAGCCGGCATTAACGAGACACTCTCTCCCGGTGTCACCTTTCCCTTTGCAGGCAGTGTCTTGGACCCAGAGCAAACCTGTGTCTCTCTCCGGAGCCGGGGATTTGATATTGTTGTGAATGGAGGTTTTCATCCCCCAGCTAGGTCTGCCCTCCATGGCGCCTGCCGCTGGTGCCAGGCTTGGCACCTGAGACGTGAGCCCCCAGACGTGGGAGGAGTGGGGGGATGAGAAGTAGCGGGCTCAGCAGCTTCCCCTCCACCCAGACACGGTGGAGGAAGAAGAGGCATCATACCCCAGGAGAAGGAGCAAGGACAGTAGGGTTCTGACTGGGCGCTGACGGGTGGTATGTGTTAGCTGGGGACTTTTCGACAGCCCACCGAAGAGCCACACTCAGAGCAAAGTCACCATCCAGTCAGGATGGTACAGAATAAAGCTGGAGAAGAGGATTTCATTGCAAGGGAATGGGAGAAGAGAAAAGCATTTGGACTCTGAATAACTTTGACCATAGTGGCCATCTCAGAGCATGGAGCACGGGCAAGGAAGTGTATGCACGTGGTGGTAGAGGCCCGCAGCTGGGCACCATCTGGGAGATGGGTCAGGGAGAGAGGACTGCTGGCAAAGAGCGGCATGGGCTGCAGGAGCTGCTTCAGCTCAGGATTCTGGCAGCTGGAACAGCACCCTTTACCCCAGGAGAGCTAGGTCAGCAGGCAATGTCAGGGCTGGGCGGCAGGTGTGGCCCTGCTGGGTGGGGAGCTGGCCTGCTGTGCTCTCCTGTCTGCAGGCCTCCCTCGATCTCTGTCCCCTCCCTGAGCTCTTATCAGCACAGGCAGCCTCTGATGGCAGGTGTGGGACCTAGGAGGGTGGCCAAAGGAAAACAAAAGGTAGAAGGGACTGGCTATGATTTCAAAGATCAGCACACACAGGCCCGCAACCTGGCTGGGGAGTACTGGCTTGTCCATTCTCTGGTTGAGGTCCCACAGGCCTGTGAGTGATGGCAAGTCCCTATAAACACCGGTGGGAGGGGGCAACTCAGCAGCACCGCCATTCACCACGTGTCCATGTGGAGCTGGGTCCTGGGGTGGATAAGAGGGAGACAGGTTAGGGTGGACTCAGTGTTTGCTGAGCTTCCGGAAGGTTGGCTGTCTGCTGCTGGAGCTCAGACATGCATCTCCGGAAGTCCATCCTCACAGCATGGACCAAGGAGCAGACACCCCAGTGGAGAAAGCAGGTTCTGAGAGGCTCAGGGTGCTGCTCAGAACCACACAGCTGTAGATTTTGAATCCCAGTCTGTCCGACTCCAATGTCTGCCTGTTCTGCTGAGACCAGTGGCCTCTTCTCTGAGAGGTAAAGAGGCTGAGGCCTGAAGACACGGTCTGACTGGCACAGGCCTTTCCAGTGCATGTTGCCAAGGCACCTGGCACTCAGCAAGTCCCCAGTAAACTGAGAGATGAAATGATCTCTACTTAAGGACCACCCACTGCAGACCAGGCTCTAAGCTCTTCGGGGCAGTTGGAGATGAGAGGGTTTGTCCTTGTCCTTGTCTTAAAGGGGCTCACAGACCAATAGGAAGTAGGCGATCATGGTCATCAGTCAACCCACAGCAGTGGGTGCTAAAACCCCTCAGGCACTGAGTCAGACAAATCTCTGTCCTTCTGAACTGGGTGGCAGAGGTGGGAGCCAGAATGTTTCAGAACCTCCGTTTCCTTCTCTGTAAAACACAGATAGTAGTACCTAATTCATTGCATTGTTGTGGAGATTATGCAAACTAATGAGAGCTGAGCACAAGGCCTGACACAAAGCAGGGCTCAGAAATCATTATAATTATGATTCTTATTACCATTCCAGATAGAGTTCAATGACAGTGAAGAGCAGTTAAGTTGAAGAACTATAAGAGAGGCACTGATAAAGTGCTAATGGGATTCAGGGGTGGGAGGAGGGCAGGTGTGTGCAGAAATGCAGAAAGGCTTCCGGTTTGTTTCTGCTGTCCTGTGTAGTTTAAGATCATCTGGTTCCGAGCCCCTCCACCTCACTCACGCTGACTCCTTGGCAGGCAGTCAGCATGCAGCCCCTCTGGGAAGTGAGAGACTGGGCCCTTAGGCCTCTGCTCCAGAGCTTCAGGAGCTCAGGTACCACTGCTCTCCTCCCCATCCCAGCAGCTCTGCTCAGAGCTTTCATGGTGAGCTCGCAGCCAGTAGTAGCGGAGCAGTCCTGCCCACACAGGCCCAGCCGCAGCCACAGCCCCAGTCCAGTGCCCAGAGCAGGAATCCTGCCCTGAGCCTCCTGGGGAAGCAGCCTAGTGAGCTGTGTCCCAGGAGGGTGGAGAGAGCAGTGGAGGGGAGTCCAGAAGCTGGGTTAGCACTTGCCTGAGAGCCATGGGCCAGACTGCCCCTTCTCCAGGGTAGGGCAGAGCTCACATGCCCCTGGCCTTCCCAGGATCTACAGCAGAGGGTGCTTTGCCCATAGGCCAGGCCGCCTTCAACCAGTGAGGTCAGAGTTGGTGGGTATACCCTTCAGTTCCTCAGTGGGACAGCCATTAGGTGTGTCTTCCCTGGGTGGTCCCCAAGAGGAATGAGCCAAAAGCAAAATCAATATGTTCTTTATTTGCTCATCTTTTTCACTGTTTCCCATGTCTCCACAGTGCTCGTGGGTTGGGATCACCTCCCAGGTAAACTACTTGCACCCCAATCCCTGCCTCAGAGTAGCTTCTGGCCCAGATGTGGTCAGCATGCAGCTGGTCACCCTTAGGTTGGGGGTTGAGGGCTGAGGGCTGCAGGGTATCGTCCAAGGCCTCTTGGCTCCAGTGTTCCTATTGCTGCCTCTCTCTCTCCTGGCTGCTCCACCCATATCCTCACGGGATGGGGGAAGTCAGGACCTTCCACATGCTGCTGTCTGGTTTACAGGTGGCCTCCTGCTCCCAGGACAAGCATCTTCCCGATGGGAGGGTCTAGCAGTTGGGAAAAAAATTCAACAGCTTTGGTCTGGCTTCAGGAGGAACAGCAGGCATATCCCTCAAGCCTTCTGTAAAACGGGTGTGCCTCTTCGTGGTTAGAGAGAACGCCATCAGGGGCCACGGAAAAAAGGGCTGACTCATCAGTTCCTAATGACACTAACAAGCAGCATCTGCGAGCTGTCCTGGCCCTCATCGAGGGGAATGGGAGTGATTTGCTTTCCCGGGCTCCACCATCAGAGCCCCCTCTCAGCCTCCCTGGAGTGTGTCATGCTCTGGCTTTTCACAGGAAAACTGCCTACCACCGTAGCAAAGGCAAGGTAATAAAATATTCACCAGCGGAGGCCAGAGGGTAGAAGCTCACATCCTCCAGAAGTCCTAAATTAAAGCACACAGACCCAGACAGAAGACATGCCAGCCGGCAGATATTCCCAGGCACACTGAGGAGCAACACAGCCCCCCCCCCCTCTCTCTCTCTCTCACACACACACACACACACATGTCTGCCAGCACACACATAATCTCTGATCACATGAGCCTGTACTGAGGACATGTGTGCCATTATGTGAACACAGATACTCATTGCATGTCCTTGTGAACCCCCACTACATATGCTCACCACATAAATCTCCCCCCCCACCCCACCACATCTGTACAGAAAAGTGATTTCTTAGCTGGTGGATTGGGGCAGAAGAGCCCATCACTCACCCCTGACTTTTGAAGCGCAGTCACCTGCCTGGCTGTCCTGAGGAGGCCAGGCTCTATCAGGCAGAAAGTGGAGCTGTGCTGGAGAGTGTGACTCAGAGGGGAGTCACACAATTCCATTCTGCTGTCTGCTGCTGGGAGGGAAGGACGAGAGAAGCTTGCAAATGTGAAAGCTGAAAGGGCTGTGTGCTTCTGGAAACTTCCACATTACCATGTCACTTGTCCAGGCTGGTGGAGTGCTCCTGAGGGTAGTGTGAAGGGCTGCACTGTCAAGAAACAAAGCCCTGTGCTCAGTTACAAGGAACGTTTCTCTCAGGGGTGGCTGCGGAATTGCCTTCCCATGTATTGGCTCTGGCCAGGCCGGCCTTGCCCAGGGCTCTGATGTGCCTGCACAGAGGTGGTCACGTCAGTTGATGTGTGTCTGCAAAATGATCCTGCCTCCTGATTGTTCTACAAACTCTGACTAGCAGCTCACAATGAGAAGATGCATGCCAGACTTAAGATGTTTGAGCTTCCCCAGTTCACAGGCCATGTCCCAGGTCCCTGGATTGCTGTTTTTCATGTACCAATTCTGCATGCATCCATGGAGCCTGGGCCCTGGTGGGAGAGAACTGGCTGCTCAAAGGAGCTCATAGTATGTAAGGGAAGCTGACAAGGGCCAAGAAACTGGCAATTTGCGTTTGGACCAGAAACTAACTGATCCTTGAAGGTAAAGAAGTTGGCCAAAGAGAGAGGTATGTGTGTGAGTGAGTGGGAGGTAAGAGGGGCAGGAGATAGAGGATGGAGAGGAGGGAGAAGTATATTTTGAGTGGAAATGCAGCATTCCCAAAATGAGCATGGTTTCCTACTTAGGCAATGGTAGATTAGGGCTGGCAAAGGACAGCTCACAGGCAAGATTCAGCTCACTTCCTGGTTTTGTAAATAAAATTTTATTGGCACACAGCCACAGGCATTCCTTTCTTTAGAATAGCAGAATTCATTTCTACTCAACAACAGAATTTAGTAGTCACAGCAGGGCTCTCAAAGCCTAAAATATAAAATGTAGTAAATACTATCTGACCCTTTATACAATACTAGAAGTCCGGTGCATGAAATTTGTGTACTGGGTATATGGGGCGGGGGGAGTTCCCTCAGCCTGGCCTGTGCCCTGTCACAGTCTGGGAGCCCTGTGAATGATCTCCCCAAAGAGGTAGGCCCTGCCCACCCACCACAGTCTGTTGGTCAGCATCCTGGGTCTTCCTCTTTGGGATAATTGTGGAGGGTCCCTCCCCGTGCATCCCCCCGCTCCCCCGCCTCCCCGATTGATCAATTGTCCTGCCAGCCAGTGCCCTGGGCCTCTCTGCAGGGTGATCATTGGGTGATGGCCGGGCCCCAGACCAATAGCATTGCACTCACCTTGGCTGGCCTGGTGTCAGTGGGTGTCATAGCGTGGTCATCCAGACGGTTGTTCTGCTGTTCAGCCATTTGGTCAATTTGCATGTTATGCTTTTATTATTATAGATAATTTGTCAACCCTGTTCTAGATTTATCAGTTAATTCTGGAACCCATTGTAGAATTCTTAAGCCAACCACAGAATATCCAGACCCGCTGCATAGGTCTGGAATCTGGCATGGTTTTCTAGAGCTCCCGGGAGAATGACATTTGTGTAGGGATTTAGGAGTTCACAGTGTGCTTTTGCATCCATTATCCCATTTAATCCTTCAACAAGCCCGTGTGAGGTTAATGGTAATTTTATCCCAATTTTTGCAGATGAAAAACTAAGACAAAGGCTAGTGAAGAGACTTGCTGAAGACACATGGTGGGGAGAGAGCCGAGTCCCCGCAGCCTGATGCTGACATTCCACTCTCTTTCCAGCACATTAACCTACAGATGTTTCTCCATCACACATTCCACCACTGAGCTGCCCTCCCTGTCAGTGCGTTCCCCTCCGCTCCTTCCTAACAGCCCTGCTGCCACTGAGGAGCCCTTTGTCCATTGTTCTGCGTGGTGGGAGAGCAGCTGGAGGAGAATCGAATTTCCTTTTCGAATCTGTTTGCTGGTGCCCAGTGCACCCTGGGACACTAACCAACACTGACAGATGAGCTTCAGTTGGCTGGTGCATGTGAAGAACCACTGGACCAGGTAATTCCAATCCACCTCCTCAGAACTGCATCAAGGAAGGAACCCAGGGTGGCAATGACGGCTTGTCCTTGGGGCCATGGGGTGCTAAGAGAGGGCCTGTGAGGGCCCCTGGAGGTGTGGGCACCCTAACTGACCCCTAAACACAAGGGTTGCAGCACCCTTGCTCATTTATTTTCACAGACGCTTCTCTTAGTGGGCTTTCATTCCATTTATTAAATACAAGGATCCAAGATGTGGCTGTGTTGTATCAGGCAGATTCTGCACGCGCGTACACACACACACACACACACACACACACACACATACACATACTTCCTGCAGCTCTGTGCTGATGACTGGAGCTCTGCATGCTGTGGGTAACACATTTAGCTCAATAAAATATAATATATGATGGGATCATATTTAACAAGGAAAACAGGGCCCGAAAGGACAGAGGAACAGTGTGGCTGGGTTGCCATGGAAACCCCTGGTTCGGGATTTCCTGACTCCTAGGAGATTACATTTTCAACCTTAATGCTGTATTAACATAAGCTTTGGCACTTAATGTCTCTGTTTTCACCTCCCCTCTCTCCCTTTCTCACAGGCAAAGGAAAGCATCAGAGATGAGCCAGGGGGAGGAGAGAGGCTGCACTTGTGAAAGCCTAAACAGGATCCCACTGGCTGCAACCAGCCACCACACCTGGCCAGGGATCTGCCCTTTTCGAGGCCTCTACCATCACCTCTCTGACCTGCACACAAGCCCAAGAAGTGGAGCTGTGAGGTTTCCACGCCTCATGCAGGCTGCCCCTCAGACACCTCATCGTTCTCTCCTCCTTTGCACTGCCCTAGCCCCTGCCCTTTCATCTCTCCTTCAATAGCTTCTCACCCTTCTCCCTGCTCCCTTCTCACCTGTCACCTTGCCCTGCATCCCCTGTTGTCGCCTGAGTGATTCCTCTGCACTGCAAATGTGTTCATCCTACAGTTGACTTCATAGCCGCCACAACCCCACCAGATACAGGCTGAAGTCTGCCTCCTGTGCTTTCAAAAATTGCTGTGTCTTTCTGCAAGTTCCTTTCCACTCATTCCCACATATCCACCCTCCTTCAGCCCTCCAGCCAGTCGAAGCAATGATGTGCTTTCTGAATACACTCCTGGGGCCATCCCTCTGCTCAGGCCATGGACTCATCCGGTACCTTTGCCTCTCCTATCTCGCTCACCAGTTCAGCATCCCCTACTCCAGGGGCCCCTGCCCACCTGGCTGCCACTGTTTCCACAGTGCTTGTACCAAATACTGTTATAGTCCTTACCACCTGATCTGTCCTTGGTTCTTCATGCACCTGCCTCCTCTCCCATAGTGGGAGCTTTTCACTTCCGGGGTTCATGCCCTCTTACTGCCATATTCCCTTCACCTAGCATGGTTCTGGTACCTAGTAGGTGCTCAAATGACACTGGTGAAGTTAAGTTGACAGGTTAGGACACTGGTGCTCAGAGAGATCAAGAAGATGGGCTGTATACCACTTATCCAGTAAGAAGCCCAGCTGGGATCTCTCTCCTGTCACCGACCCTCCCAGCCTCTCTGCTTGCTTTGGGGTTTCAGCACCATTCACAGCTCACAACCCACTTCTCTGTTTCCAGAACTGCAGCCATGGACAAGTGGGACTGTTAGGAAGCCAGGTCTGGAAGCGTGAAGCTCAGAGGCCACCAGAGACCCTTCACTCCATGGAAAGACTTACTCTGCAAAACAATGCTCTCTAGGTTGCAAAGAATAGCCACTCATCCAAGCAAGTAAGCGCTGTGGGGTTTCACAGTAAGGATCAGGGAGCATGTCCAAATCAGAATCTTTATTCCCTCAACCAGTGTGTGTTGGTAGCCAACTCCCTCACCTCACCCCACATGCTTATGTCCCCCTGGAACCTCAGAATGAAGGTATGAAGGTCTTTGCAGATGTAATTGGTGTGAGGATATTGAGATGAGCTCAACCTAATGGCCGGTGTCCTTACAGAAGAAAAGAGAAGAGACATAGACATAGGACAGAAGGCCATGTGAAGATCCCCATGAAGACAGAGGCAGGGGTTGGAGCTGTGTGTCCATAAGCCTGGGAGTACACAGAGTTGCAAGGAGAGAGGCCTGAAATGGATTTCCAGAGCCTCCAGAAAAACCCAGCCCTGCCAATACCTCGGTTTTAGATTCTGTCCTCTACAGCTGTAAGAGAATAAATCTCTGCTGTTTCAGCCATTCAATTTGTTGTTGTTTTAGCTCTAGGAGAAGAATATAACTATGTGCTGTAAGAACAGAGGAAAAGCCCCAGCTGGGCCACAGGGAAGAAAGGATGGGGCTTCCTCATCCCTTACCATCACCTTACCTCTCCTCCTTCTCTGCACTGCCCTCCAGCTGCCTCCAGCCCATCCCCTCTCCTCCCTGTGTATCCATCTCAGGCTCACATGCAGCTTCCCTTAGCTCAGGGCTCTTGCAGGCTGCGCTGTCCAGGGTCCATCTCATTGATGGTCTTGCCATTGCCCTTACATGTGCTGACCAGCCAGCTGTCTCCTCACGTTTAAATTGCCCATGATCTGATGATTTAATTAACCACCATTATCCCAAATGGGCATAGCCTTCACCCCAGGGCACTTTATGGGCAGCAGGCTTTAGCTCTGCCTACCCCGGTCAAGCTCACCCTGGTTTGGTCATTGGTGCCACCAGGGGAGGCTCTGAGAGGGTAAGACTGGTGACCAGAGGTAGTCCCAGAAGGGTGGCACCATCACTATTAAGACACCTTCATGCAGAATTGAATAATATGCAGTAGGAAGGGGAAAGGGAGAGAGAAGAGCGATTTTTTAAAAATCAAATGTAAAAAGGAAGGTGTCATCAGCTGAAGCTTTTGAAAAGTTAAAATTGCATCTAACTTGACTCCTTCACTGGAGGAAGGCTAACTTTGATGAGCTGCTCAGAAGTGTCCATTGCTCTGGGTGAGCATGACAATCTTAGGAACAGAGGGGTGGGTGGAGAGAGGTTGGGCAGGAGCCTTTGCAGAGAGGCCAGGCCAATGACAGGGGCATTGGGCTGCTTTTGCTACAATCCCACTCCCTTCTTGGCAGAGCTATGTTCAGACACCCTCAATGAGCTCCCCAAAGCCCAAGGCTGGTGCCAGTGTGGAGCTTGCCATGCAGATCAGGGCTGCAGGTATAAATGCCCAAGACTACAGGATGAGGGAATGATGGAGCCAGGACTGGAGCTCGAATCAGAGGGGGTAGGAGACGTGACAGCAAATGCACCTTGTGAACCGTAATGGCTCCTGGGTGCAAGGAAGATAACTATAAAGCATGTTACAGGACCATTGGTGACTTTTGAATATGGAATCCAAATAAAATATAGTTCCATACTGACGTTAGATTTTCTGATTTTGATAACTATACTATGGAAATATAGAAGTTCTTGTTCTTAAGAAATAACACTAGATTGTTTAAGAGTAATAGAGAAGAATATCTCAACTTACTCTCAAACAGCTCAGAAAAGAGAGGGAGAACTATAAAGGCAATGTGACAAAATGTAGCAATTATAGAAGCTAGTGATGGCTGTGTAGGGGATCCTTTACTATTCTTGCCATTTCATACATTTAAAACTATGTCAAAATTAAAACTGTAAAAAAGAAAACTTTGAAGTCCTAGCTATTTCCATTTTTTTTTTTACAGCAGCTTTATTGAATTGTGATGGAGTCAGGATTCAAACTCAGGTCAGAGGTACATGAACTGAACACATTTAAAGTGAATGCTTTGATAAGTGTGATATTTACATACATCCAGGAAGCCATTATCACTATGAAGAAGGTGAACATACCATCACACCCAAAGTCTCCTCCTGCTCCTTTGTAACGATGCCTATCATCCCTTCCCACCCTGACCCTCCATCCTAGGCCACTGCTTTCTCTTACTGTAGATTAGTGTGCATTTCCTAAAATTTTATGTAAATGGTACCATGTAGTATGTACTCTTTTTTGCCTGGCTACTTTAACTCTGTATCATTGTTTTGAGATTCATCCATGTTGAAGCATGTAGAGATAGTCCCTTCTTTATTATGGTTGAGGAGTACTCCATTGAATGGATGTACCACAACTTATGTGTTCCCCTGCTGATAGACACCTGGGATGTTTTCAGTTTGGGGTGATTATGAATAAAGCTGCTATGAAGACTTGTGGACAGGTCTTTGTTTGGACTGTGTTTGCTTTCATTTCAATAGAATGGCCAAATCATATGGTAGATGTGTGTTAATTGTTGTTCAAAATGACTGTACCACCTGAGTGTACCGTCTGAGTTCCAGGTTCCCCACATCCTCGCCTGGTATTGACTGAACTGGCATTGCCAGTATTTTTGATCCCGTCATGCTGGAGGTAGCTCATTGTGGGATATTTGCATTTTCCTAATGACTACCGGCATTGATGTTGTCACCATGCTATTTTCTCTCCAGCTTCTCTGGGGGCACTGTGCCCCTTTGGCTGAAGAGGTACGTGCAGTAAGCCTGGGAAGCTCAATGACTGCCACTCTGACACCTGAGGTGAAGGGTCAAGTCCCCAGCAGAGAGCATGGGGATGTGAGTGCCCTAATGTGAGTCCCAGAGCACGGTCTGACCAAGGTACTGGCCCGATGGCCCTGATTGAAAGAGAACACCCTTCACATGGAGCATCCACCATCTCAGAGCCCCACCAGGGGCTTTCTCACAGGTGACCAGTAAACAGGATGCATCAGTCCTAACTCGTAGATTTCACCCACTTACTCACCAATCATCAAGTGTCTTCCAAGTGCCAGTCTGTGACCAGCATGAGTCTTTGATTGGTTTTGGTTGTTTCTTAGGTTGTAGGTAACTTTCAGAATGAAGTACAAACGCCTAAGACATGTTCAAGGCCTTTCTTGATCAGGTTCCTAAATTATGGTTTCCTTCTACATGCTCCTACCCCACCTGGGCTTCAGAGCTAATCAGGGCCCAGCGTCCCAGACTTGCCCACTCTTTCCTGCCTCTCTGCCCTATTTCCTCTCATGCTTCTTCCTCCTTTAGCCAGTGGAGACCTTCTCAGCTAGCCGAGGCACCCAGCCTCCCTTGTAGGCCTCTCATCCTCGCAGGAAGAATTACTTGGGGCCAGCATGATCGGAACTTGCATCCCATGTGCTCTCTACAAGGACTGCGCGGGCTGTGACCTCCTGAAGGGCAGGGCCATTGCACACACCTGGCTTAGCACATGGAAGATGCCTAGTCACTTAGTCACCATGGCTGAACCAAGCCAATTTCTGCTCCACTCTCCCTTTCTGCATTTGGAGACTGGGAGGACTCACCCTCAACATCATCCACATGGTCTATAAACTACTCCAAATGCCGGAGGTGGCACCTGCAGTGTTGTGAAAGTTAAGTACCTCTGCCACCTTGCCCACCATTACCTGAAACAGCCATTATTGTTGTGCAAACACATGGCCCAGGAGGTTAAATTCTATAACCAATTAGTTTCTCAGGGTGCGTCATCTCAGACATGCAGAACTCAACGAGATGCGAGCTGGTCCTAGGAGCCTTTTTTCTCCCTTCCTCTTTCCCGGTTCTAGCAGCACTTACCCATCTGTACTTCCATGGCAGAGCTTTTCCCACTAGAAATGCCGTGAAACCTCTCAAATAAAATACTTAATGCGTGGATCAGTAATTTTATGTTGTGAGTTATAAAACCTTTATTTAGGTCCCACCTTTTATTAAACCTCAGGGTTCTCCTTTGGTCTCTAATGACATTACGTGGCATCCGAATTAGACAGTTTTTTACAGGGGGCTGCATTATTTGTTGTGACTAGGTAATGCTAATGTTTAAATTTTGAGTCCTTTTACTGCTGATTAAACCTCTAAAGACGACAGCAGAATTTCCGCTTCACTGCTAGAAGAAAGAACACAGCGTGGCTCGCATGGAGGAGATCGCTTGAAGAATGTGCGGGAAGGTTGCTGCATTTATGAATAAAAGGAGGCATTATCATTTTTAATAGGAATTAAACAGCTAGAGGGAGAAGTCGGGCAATGCTGTGATCAGTGCAAAGGAAAACAATCTAACAATTTTAATTAACTGTATTTTAATAGCTTTAGTTATAATTGAATAATTTAAATACCAAGGGAAACAGTTAAATCTCCTAAAAGCCTTTTTTTATTTACATTTTAAATACAGTTCATGGTGAGGAGATGACAGTGTGTGTGCTGGGGGGGGCGGGGGGAATCACCGGCTGACTCCAGCAGCCCGGTGGCCCCGTAAGAGGTGGAATGGAACCCAAAGATCAGGGTAAGGGCTCCCATGCCCCGCCCTTCAGGATGAGCTGGCCTCTGGAAAGGACCAGAGGACGTTCCCTGCCTACCCAGGGCCTGCAACACAGCTGTGGCACAGCCCCCAGTTACTGGGGCCTGGAGTATGTCTTGATATTCATTTAGCATTCAAGTGGTATTTATTGCTAGTCTACAGGAACAGCCACCTTGGCAGTAATAAAAGAGTAGAAATAACAGCTGACACTTACAGAGGCTTCCTGAATGTTTGGGGCTAGAGATAACGTGCGTGAGAAAGAAATGAGTCCCCTCTCCTGGAGTTTTTCAATTGGAAGGAGGGACAGATAATAAACAAAACAACATGTAAAATAATTAGTGTAAATTATGATAAGAGGTGTATAGAAGGCAAAACAGGATGCTACAATAGAGGATAATGGGGTGCTAAGGGTCATCTTAGATAAGGGGAGCTGGGATGGTTCTTCCCTGGAGTTGATATTTATGTCAGGACTAAGAAGTATGAGGTGGAGGCTGGTGTCTAGGCCTGGGGCAGCTGGAGCTTTCCTGCCAGATTGAAGAGCTTATGCAAAGGCCCTGGGGTAGAGCAGACTTGGTAGCATTCTAGTGGGATTGAGAGGAGCTAGCAGTGGGTAAAAAACAGAGAGGTGGGGAAGGTGATGTAAGGTAGGGTGGAGAACCTGCCTAGTACAGAGGGTTGTGAGCAGCCACTGGACATTTGTAAACGTAGAATTATGCAGTTTGATTGATGATTCTCAAAGATATAACTGTTGCTTTCCTCAGCCTCGTTCTGGGATGTGACCTCCTTCTATCTCACCCGTGGGCCTTCCCAGCCCCTGTGTCAGAAACCCTAATACCACAGTTCCCACACAAACCCATCTGAGAAATGGCCTTTGGTGCTCATCCCTGGCTGCGTGGGGCCCTGTTTGGAACTGAACAGACTATGCCCAACCTCTGTCAACCCTGAACCATGGAGGAGTCACCTCCCTAACTCCATGCGTCACCACCTGCTGAGACTCCCACTACTACATGTCCACCCATGCCTGGGGCCATCCCATGGCTGGGGCTAGTGAGGCCCAGGTCACTGTAGTAAAGGACAGCTATACTGGGAGACCAGCCCGCCACCCAGTCAGTGCCCCTCCCACCCTCCTCAGCAGTCTGTGGAGAAGGGTCTGGAGCTTTGTAGCCAAGCCCTCTGAGATGGGAGTCTCATCAGTGCTAACGAGGAGTCCTGGGAAGAAAAAAATGCCACTAAGACAGGACCCCGGAGAGGTCAGGATGCACTCTGTGGGGAGCTGCTGGGGTCCCAGCAGACACAGCTAATGGACAGTGCTGCGGATTGCTATCCCCTTCCATTAGAGCTGGATACCCTACAGCTCTGGCCACCTTACCATACCCAGGGTTCCCTCCTGCTGGGGAAGTCTGGGCTGTGTCAGTAATGGGCCACCAGCCAGCTCAGAGAAAAGCTGGGAAACTGCTGGCTGAGCAATCTATTTCTTCCTCATGCTCCTCAGAGGCTCCATGCAGGAGGGAGCAGCTCAGACTCCCAGGTAAAGCAGCGCTGCAATGAGAGGACTGGAACGTGAATTTATTCACGAAATGATGCAGAGAATACTCATCCCAGGGGACTGGACCGACTGTGCGGGGGCAGGGGGGAGGAAAGCTGTGTGGACATGGAGTGGACTGTGCTCTGCACGCTCTGCTTAATTCCACCCAGAAGGTAAGTGCCCCCGAAAGTGGGTCCTACCATTTTGGCTCTACAAAGAAGTGAATCGCTCAAGGTGGTGAATTTGCTATTGCGTGATGGGCAGAGGACCTGCTGGGCTGTGCCCTGTGCCTAATCATGATGCTATCCGCTCGCTCCAGTTCGAGCCCTGGCCTGACACTCGTTGGCTGGTGTCTCCACAGCCTCACCAAGCTGTGTCACCCAGGCTGTGCCCTCACTTGTTGGACCCACATTATCTAGCCTTCCCATCAGGAAAATGTCCCCCAGTCCTGTGGGAGAGAAATGCACCCTAGAACAGGTCACAACAGCATCATGCTGCCAACCTTTCTCCACAGTTTTGCCACCCACTTATCTACACCCCCCTTCTCCCTTGGCGTCTCTGCCAGGACAGCTCCTGCCTTCCCTCTAGGGACCCCTCTGGGCCTCTCCATCTCATTTGCAGATGAAACACTGATCCTCAGAGACAGGAGCCCCAACACAAATGCACATTCTGTTCATGTCCTGGAAACGTGAGCCAGTGGCTCCCCAAGCCCCAATTCTCCACAACTCCACACTGCCTCTCAGTGCCGCCTGCATGGCTTGGACATTTGCCCTCCTCATTCATAGAAGGCTGCCCATAGCCGAGCTATGCAGAGTGGGCAGGAGTGGCGGCAGGGAAGGACTGGCAGGTCTTTGGAGATAAGGGTGCAGGGAAAAAAACTATTGAGAACTACAGAGATCAGGACCTGGAGGGGTCTCTAATGTCCCTTCCTGCGTACGAACTTACACAGAACAGAGGAGTGCCGTGTGCACCCTGCTGGGGGAGCCTAGCTCTCTCTGCTCCATGTTCCTGGAAATCAGGTTGAACAGGGAGGCGACCACATTTTGCTCCAGTTCCCCAGGCAAGGTTTGCCCCTTGCCTGCACTCGGGGGACTGGAAGGAGGGAAGGCAGGAGCTGGCCTGGCAGAAAGGCCAGGGGAGAAGGAGGGTGCAGATAAGTGGATGGCAAAACTGTGGGGAAAGGTTGGCAGTATGGGGCTGTTGTGACCTGTTCTGGGTGCACATCTCTTGCACTGGACTGGAGGATGTTTTCCTCCATCTGCTGGAAGGCTGTCTGCTGAGAGCCCTCCACAGCGAGCCCTCAATGGGCATGGACTTAGCTACAGAGAGCTGTCCTGCACTGTCAAAGCCATGCCTTTCCCAGGATGCCCATGCCACTAACTGGCCACTTTGGAGGTGGAGATACCCCACCCCTTTGTCTAGACTTAGGTCCCCTCTGAAGGGCACTGGCTGCAGCACTTCCCGCGAGGCTGCTGCGCCTTGCATGATGGCATTGCGACTGACTTTTCCCTCTGCCCATCTCCACTTGCCTCCCTTTTCTTGAAGGTGTGGATCCGAGAACATCCCTGATCATCAGCCCAAACCCATCTCCAGCTCAGAGCCTGCTTTTGGGAAGCTCAACTGCAATGGTCACTGACCTAATGTAACTTAAAAAATCTGTATCTAGTTTCCATATGTGGGCACCGGGGACAGATTCACAGGTGAACTGTTTCCTTGTGCACGCATCTCCAGTGTCCTAATACTGAAAGGTTGAAAGAAGCTCGCCTTCCTTCTGAGGCCCAGCCCCCAGGCAGTCAGCCTACTGGCCTGGGTACCTTCAGTGACAGGGCTCCTGTGACCCCCAGCAACTTTGCGTAAATGAACATCTTAGAAGACTTTAGTCCTGTCTCCCTACAGCTGTCCCCAGATTGGTCTTTCTTTGCCCTTGAAACTTCCAGGACAAAGTCACTCTGGAGTTGTGGAGTGAATCAGGGAGCCTCTGGCAGAGGGAGGAGCTACCGTCAGGGGAAGCTCAGAGCATGGGAAGGGGCTCCCTGCTGCATACTGTCTGCAGAGAATGGGGTCTCCTGCGGCCAGAGTGTGCCTTTCTGGAAGGAGGTGTCCTGCCTGAACCTCAGTTTTCCTTCAGCCTTGGAATGTCTTCTCGCCTTTGGAACCTGTACTCTGAGGATAAAGGGCAACTAGAGAAACACTGCAGGTCTTCTCAGTGCCTACCTCACTTCGCTGTGCATGGGAGCTAACAAGAGCAAGCAGATAATGTGGCTTCTCCCCAAGCTCCCCCCACCTCTCTCACAGCCAATGTTTCAGAGAATGCACTTTGAAAAATAAAAATACTATTTTCAGAAATTTCCAGGGCTGCACTGTTCTTGCTCAAAAAGGAATGAGGAATCCATCCTAATGGAGGCTGCAGTACAATGAAGGGGGGGCAGGAGTATGGGCAGTGCAGGAGGGGGGCTAGCGAGGAGGGGTGAGAGGCTGGCACCCTCTTCCCCTGAAGCAGTGCAGGGCTATGTGGCTGCCTGGAGCAGGGCCCTGGGAGACTTGGGTGGCCTCCAGGAATCCCTGCCTCTGACAATGCCATGCTACAGGCTGACAGCAACTGCGCGTGTGCACCAGCCTGTCCTTCCTCTGCTCGTGCAGATACTCAGACACTGGGCACTGGCCTCCATCTGCCCTGACATCTGAGTCACGGAGAGGCAGGAGGCAGGGCCAGGGCTCTGGAGCAGGAAATGATAAACAGATGTCTGAGGACAAAGGGGCAGCATGTACTGGAAGGGTTGTGGCACCTCAGGCCTCCTTGCAACAGCCCTGCTCCCTGGAGAGTGAGTAGAGCGGTGAGGCCACAACAAGGAGGAGCCAGTGGCAGAGGGTTATGGCCATCGGGTTTGAGGTCCCACAGGCCGGGGCATGAGACCCGGCTCTCCCACTTGCTCGTTGTGTGACCTTGGACAAATTATTTAACCTCATGTGCCAAGTGGGGAAAATAATAGTTCTTTACTTGGAGTGTGGCTTTGGGCGGATTAAATAAGATGATGCATGAAAAGGACTTAACACAGTGCCTGGCAACGAATGGTAGCTGTTTATGCTGCTGCTTGGGGAACAGGTCCTGCAACTTGAAACGTTTATTTGTCTAGCAAATACAGACTGTGCCCTGCTTGGTGCCAGGTGTCAGGGTACCAACACAGACTGGTCTTGGCCCTAGCCTTAAAGAGCTGACAGGCAGCAACAGGCTGTGCCAAGAAACCACAGCTGGTTGCAGAATAACAGCTAGTTACCCAGAACCCTCTAGGCTGTTCTTAAAATGAGAAGACTGTGAAAATAAGGGTGTATGGGGAGCATTGAACTATGCCAAGACTTGTCATTGTTCTCAGCTAATGACAATGCGTATTTTTCTACAAGCTGCTTCTTCAGACAGACTCTTACTTAACCTTCAAAACCCAGTCCAAATGTCCCTTCCTGCAGGCAGTCTTTCACACGTGGTCAGAGTTTTCCTAGCAGTGGATGCACACCTTGGCTGAGGCACTTACCAACTTTCAATGGTGCAGATGTTCATTCTTTACTTCACTGGAGTCTCTTTTTGGACTAGAGGGTCTGTGAGGGTAGGAAACATCCAGGGAGCACAGAGTGATATTTAGGGGTGTGGTTATGGAATCAATCACATGTGGATTGAAATCCTTGACTACATGAGATTTGGTCACTTTGTGGAGCTTTAATCGATATCTTAAGCTCCAGTTCCTTTATCTATAAAGCCAAAGCAACATACAGATCTCCGGGAATTGCTGTGAGGCTGAACAGGGGTCTCTGGCCACAACGGACTTGGTACAGAGCCTGGCACCCAGGAATCTCAGGGCAGGGGGTCACTCACAGGCATGGTGTATTTCTATCTCTGTATAGCTAGTCTAACCCCAGTACTTGGCCCATGGTAGGTGCACTATATGTACTTATCAGTTGAATAAAATCAGTTCCCACCCCAGGACTCAGGATCAAATTTGCCTCATGGAGCAACTTCTATCAATTCTATGCTGAGGCAGTCCAAGCCCACCTTTTCACTTCACAGCTGGGGAAACTGAGGCCTGGTCAATAGTGCAGAGGCAGTGCACACAAGCAAATGCATTCCAATCATCCTTGGTGAGTTGCGATGGTATTTTGGTTAGTTCTGCGGTGTACAGGTTCTCAATAGCCGGTTTCATTCCCATCTGACCTGTTTTTGTGAAGAGGAAATATCAAGGTGTATGATGTCAATGCAGTTAAGTAATCCAGCCAGCTGTGTAAACATCTGGAAGCAGTAGAGACACAGCCCCAGAGCGAAAGCAGGGATCAGTGTGTCCAGACGTCTCCAAGGAGGCTTCTAAGCTATAACCCAGAGGAGCCAGCTAGGAGAGGCAGGGCTCAGCTAAGAACCGGGTATGCACTCTTTCCTCTCAAGCATGGAATCTGGGAGAGCCAGCAAGGAGGACAAGACCGCCTCTGTGCCCCGTCTGGGTGACTTTGGAAAGGGGATGTGAGGTTTAGGAAAATCCTACTAATGACATGTTAGCAGCGGCTGGAAACAACCTGTCAGATTCACAAGGACCTGCCTCTTCTCACTCTCCCCCACGGCAGGGAGGGGACTTGCCATGCTCTGACTCCTGACCCCCAGGAGAGAAGGCTGGGTGTGCAGGCCTGGGTCAAGGGCAAGGATGAGAATCCAGCTCTGTTCTCTCCTCAGAAGTGACTATTCAGAACCCAGTGAGGAAAGACTCTGCTGGCGCGTCCAGCCTAGTGCTTGAATTGCAGGTAAGGGAGTTAAGGCCAGAAAGGGAAGCTGCATCGCCAAGGTCACACAGCTGGGCAGGGAAAGAGTCAGGGCTGGGAGCCAAGCATCCAGATTCCAAATCCATGCTGGTTTCCCCATAACCTGATTGCCCTCTCTCGTCATTTAAAATTATTTTAATAGCGCTTCTTGTTTCTTTTTCATATTTAATTGAAAAACTGACATCGTAAGAAAACACTCAGTAGCACAAAAGGAATTTGTCAGCAAAGTCTCTAGCTAGTGCGAGTCACTGATTCTTATTTTCTCCCTCTACACAGCCCAACACACACACACACACACACACACACACACACACGCATACCAGCTCCTTTACAGGTGTGGTCTATGGCTTCCTGGGACCAGATATTGTAATTTGCACATAGAGAACACAAGGCAAAAAGTAGGAGATGGATTCTGTTCTCTTTTACTAACTATGGGATCTCCTCTGACTCTCAAGTCCTCGTCGATAAAGTGGGCTAGCATATGCCTACCTTAGAGTAAATCGAATTAAAACAAGGGTCTGCCATTGCTTTATGAAAAAGAAAGTGTGTTGTTCAAAGAATGAATGGATGACACTGGCAACAGCTGGTGCTGGGGGAAAGTGGTGGGTTCTGCACAGGCCACCTGCCTCACTGTCAGCTCCATTCCAGGGCAGCCTCCTTCTTCCTCCAGAATCCAATTCCAGCTCTCAGGCCAGTCCTCTCCCCGACCCCCAGGATAGCCCAACATTGAGGTCCCTGGTCCAGACACTCCGTGGATTGATGGATCTTCTGGGAGGCATTGGGGGTAGCCATGGGGGCAGGAAGGCCTGGCAGGGAGGATAGATGAATCCCCACCTCAGAGGTCCCTCCTTGGCTAGACCCAAAAGACTGACATGCACATCTCTCAGATTCAGTCCCAAACATCTCAGGGTGGTAGTTGTCTCAGCCACTGTTAGTCATTTCTCCAACAACCCCTTTACCCTGAGTGGCAGGGATTTCCATACCTACTTGACAGATAAGGAAGCGGAGCCTCTGCACTCCTCTACAGAAACACTCGCATTTAGAAAGGAAGCTCTCTGAAACCCCAAGTGGCTGAGGTGAAATGTGGGTGCTGTGTCTGTATTGTTGCTGATTAGAGGGCATCAGGGACCTGTAGGGTCCTGTCTTCCTCACCCCTTATGTAGTTACATGCATGCTAGATGAGCATTTATTGCTTTCTGGCTCCCCCTTCTCTGCCTCTGCCTCTCCCCATTCTCTGCCTCTCCCCCTCCTCTGCCTCTCTCCCTCCTCTGCATCTCCCCTTCTTCTGCCTCTCCCTTCCCCTGCCTCTGCCTCTTCCCATTCTCTGCCTCTCCCCCTCCTCTGCCTTTCCCTTTCTCTGCCTCTCCCATTCCTCTGCCTCATCCCTCCCCTGCTTTTCTCCCTGCTGCCTCTCCCCTCCTCTCCCCCTCCTCTGCCTCTCCCCTTCTTCTGCCTCTCCCCTCCTCTGCTTTTGCCTCTCCCCCTCCTCTGCCTCTCTCCCCCTCTGCCTCTCTCCCCCCTCTCTCTCTCCCCCTCTGCTTCTCTCCTCCTCTGCCTCTCCCCCTCCTCTGCCTCTACCCCTCCTCTGCCTCTCTTCCCCTCTGCCTCTCTCCCCTCCTCTGCCTCCCCCCTCCTCTGTCCAGCCAGGGTGGAGGCAGATGGCATCCAGGCATTCCCAGGGAGCTGACAGAGAGACCAGGGAAAGGGCACAGGCTGCTTCCACCATCCAGGCATAAAGGTGGCCAGGCAACTGGTTTCCTCCAGTGTCCACCCCTGGGTGTCACCAGGCCAGAGCCCTAAGCTGGGAAGTGCCTGGGACCAGGACGCTGTGGTCTCATTAACTATCTTGGCTGATCCCAGACTTCAAGGGGGGCTTCTCCTCCAAGTCCCCGGGTCTAGGGTCTGCCTCCTCCTGAGATGCTCAAATGCAGACCCAGGGCTGGCTTTACCCTCCCATCCTCAGAGCTTAGGCAGATGTTCTCACCCTCCCTGCCCCCCAAGCTCACCGGCAGGATGGGCACAGTGACAGGCCCCCCTTGCCTCTCCCTGGGGAGCAAATGAAGACCTGTTTGAAGCCTTGATGGAGTGTGTGGGGTTTTACGGTGGGGCAAACAGGAGGTGGACTCAGGCCAGAGGGACAGGAGACCCTGGAGCCAAGGGACATAAAGAATCTCGAACTGTGACTGGCCTGTGGACGGTGTTCTTGGCTTTACCAGACACCCAGAATCAGGACTTTCCAGGAGCCAGCTCCAAACCCTGGCCCCACCACTCCTGCCAAGGCCCCATGCCTGTAACACGGACTCTGTCCACGCTCCATGCCGCTGCCCATGCTCCATGCCTGTGACGGTGCCCCTGCCAAGGCCCCATGCCTGTGACAGTGGCCCTGCCAAGAACTCCCGCTCCCACCTGTCTCTGCTAAGGGGCACTCTCTGTCTCCTGGGGCTTCCTGGCACCACTCCACTGGCCCCAGCAACTTTGGAATCCCATGGGCTTGAGAATGCGTGAGCTACTGCCTCTGTGACTTCTGTACAGGGAAGGTGCCTTAGAACCAGGCTGGCCTGCATGGTCAGGGAGTCCTGCAGATGGCAGAAGTCTCTAGGGACCCATGCTCGGTGTAACCTGAACTCGCTCGTGGCCTTGGGTGGCCCAGGAGGAACCTTCTGGCCAGGCCGTCTTGTCTTCTCTGTTGGGAAGCAAGAGGCTCTGAACACCCAGCTCAGGGAGCCAGTGGAGTCCAAGCCAGTCCCTTTAATGGGTCTTGCAAAAAGGCTCTGATCCAGTGGTGAAAGGAGGTCCAGATGCCGAGGAGAACAGCCCAGAACCAACCAAGCACCTGTCTTCTCCTCAGGGCAGTCACTGGGTCCAGTGGCTCCTATTTATCATAAAGATGTAATCTCCTCTGTAACTGATGAACCCTCCTCTTCCTGGAGTCCCCAGGATTACTACCTCCCGAGGGTGAGGGAGCACTTCCTCCCCAGGACAGATGCCATCTGCACGCAGGTCTGCACAAAGCCGCTCACTTCCAGAGGCAGAGGCTGGAGGCTGCCTTCTACAATATCCACGCTCCCTCATCTGGTTAATACCAGCATGTGTCCAGGGCAGCATGCCTCCAGCTAAGGACTGCTATTCCAGCTTTCCTTGGGGCCAGAGAGACTATGTGACTAAGTATTGGTCAATAAGATGTAAGCAGAAGTTGTATGAAAACTTTGGGAAACCTCTTAAAAAGTATGGGGCTGATCCTACTCCTTCCTTTTCTGCTGCCTGCTGCCTAGAATGGAGAGGTGATGGTGGAGCTCCAGCACGCATTTTGGCTCTTGAGGTGACCTACACAGAAGAAGCCATATGACAAAATGGTGGGCAAGCAATAGTGAAGATTTAGCCCTTGACCCCAGGGAAACATTACATCAGTCCAGACTACCTGCCTATGGACTTCTTTACAAGAAAAGCAAGTAAACTATATGTTTGTTTATTTGTTTAAGCCACTAGTATGGGTTTTCTGTCACATTTCGTTAAATTTAATCCTAGCAAATATACTTTGAAACCAAAGTCTGACAACATCCCATCACTTTATTTATTCACCAATTCCTTGGTTTCTTTGCCAGGCGGAGTGCTGGGGGTAGGGCCTAGAGATGAGGGGCACCAGTCTCTGCCTCCTGAGCACTTCTAGTCTAGGTGAACATCCCGGTGTTATCCTCAGCTGCTCAATTCTCTGCGATGGCTCCCCTTTGCCTTCTGCACGTGCACTGCAGAACTCCCCACCCCAGCCTCCCTTTCCCCTTCTCCGAGTTGGACTTCCTGGCAGGCAGGCGGCTAGGAGTAAGAGTAGGGCTCTGAAGTCAGGTGCTTTGGACTTGATGCTGGCCTCACTAGCTGTGTGGCCCTGACAACCACCTAGAAATTGTGCATCTCTTTCCTCATCTGTAAACAGAGATAGTAGTCACCCTCTCACAGGACTTCTGAGAACTTCAAAATAACCTGGTCAGCACCTCGCATAGTTCCCGATGATGCATAATGTCATCAGCACCCTCCATTCAACGCATACTTTCTCTTGGCGATCCTTCACCCAGTGATGGCTTCTTGCAGAGCAGCTGTTTGTGCTGTACACCGTGCCCTCCCCTGTGCCTACTCCTCCCACTACTCCCTGTAGGTTCATCCCCCAGCCTTGCCTGATGTCTGGACTCTGGAAACCCTAAGCCCAGACCCTGGAGGACCTTCCTAATGCTCACAGAAGACCGAGGTCAGTGCCATTCTTGGCTAGTCCATTTTTACTTACCCCACCTCATGGACATTGCATTTTATGGGCTGAGGTCCATGGAAGTAAAGGCTGTGCTTTGTTTTTGTCTTTCTCTCTAGCAGTAACTACTACTTACTCAGTGTTGGCTGACTTAATGCATGGATGATTGGATGGATGGATGGATGGATGAGTGAGTGGATAAATGGACTGAAGAGCTGTCCACTGCCAATGAGGTAAGCACTATAATAAATCCATGTGTGAAGTGGCATTGGAGGAAGTGTGTGTTCTAACCGATCAGGTAAGAAAGAAAGGACGAAAGAAAAGTTTTGTGCTAAATGGTGGTAGGTGAGTGGTGGTCTGCAGTGTGGATAGTTTCTTATACAAAATCATAGTGTGATGGGGTGCCCTGTGTTTTATTGCACTGATTCCAGGTGCTGGGCACTTTCTATGGGAGGCAAAGAGAAGAAGGGGGTCCCAAAGTTCCTTCTTGAGACTCCAAACCACAGCACTAGAGCATGGCTTTGGATGAACAATCATGAAACTGTTTCATGAAGAGGCCCAAGGCTGGTCTCAGGGTCAACAAGGACAAGGAGGGAACCTACATGAAAGTGTTACCATGTTCAAAGTCAGAAACACGTGACCTCTGAGCTCCTCCCTGTGACCAAGTAAGACAGTACTTTACTCCACCACTGCAGGGGTAGTAGTGATCAAGTCACCCCTGCCTATTACCCAGTGGTGGGTGGGAGAAAAGAGCCGGGAACTGCAGACTCTTGGGCCAAGAGCCCCGCTCCTTCAGATGTTCCATGCTGCCTGAAGCATTGCAGAGGGGTTGGGAGCTTGAGACCCACTGGGTACCTGGCTGTGTGGGAAGGGGTCCTAGTAGTAGGTGGCCAGTAGCAGGCTGCAGCAAGTATGCATAGTACACATAGTACATACAGCACTGTGAGCTGAAGGATTTAGAGTTTAAATGGGTCCATTCCTTTGTCTACTCACTCATTCACTTAATCACCATCATCCATTCATTCAAACATTTATGGATCAACTTTTAGGCACTAGACACTGTTCTCGATGTTGCAGGAACAGCACAGGTAGGGTCTATGTGTCCTGGAGTTTATGTTATGGAGTGTGGAGTTGGGAAGCAATAAGATGTGATGGTGCATGGCAAAGACAACACAGGGTTTGGACTGAAATGCCGATGGGGCCAGGGAAGGCGAGGAGGAGGTGAGAATGCTGAGGCCTGATTGACAGGGACTGGGCTGTGGGGGGACAGGGAATTCCAGGCAGAAGGCCCATAGAAGGGAGGGGCATCAGAGCTGAGCACCCAGAGTGCCCACGGGAACCACAACCCATTGCCAGAGGAGCAGGGGCATCAGCAACTTTAGAAATTGTGGGGAGGAAGTACCACCAGCCAGCACTGAGTTCTGGGGAGAGGCTGGCTATGAGCGTGTCGCTGAGATCAGAGGTCTGGGTGGGACCTCCTACTCCTCTCACCATGGCAGCTACGTTCTGGTACCAACACTTACTCAGCTGTGCTCAGGGAGAGAGAAAGTTGGCAGGCTCAGTGGGGACAAACCCTGGATCTACACCTTTCCCTGTCTCCCATAGCAGAAGCTCCCTGTCTCCCGATGCCCTTTCTCCCTTCTTTCCCTGATAACAAGAACCCCAGTTTTTTTTAAATATATTTTATTGATTTTTCAGAGAGAGGGAGGGAGAAAGATAGAAAGTCAGAAACATCGATGAGAGAGAGACATCGATCAGCCGCCTCCTGCACACCCCACAGTGGAGACGTGCCCGCAAGCAAGGTACATGCCCCCAACCGGAATCGAACCTGGGACCTTTCAGTCCCCAAGCCGACACTTTATCCACTGAGCCAAACCAGTCTCGGCAAGAACCCCAGTTTTTATCTGGGCCCCTGGGCACCCAGATGAAAGCTCACACTCTCCATCTTCCATTGGAGCCCTTGATCCTCTTTTTCAGCTGGTCTCCACCACTATTAGCCCCGTGCCAGCTGTGTGCCTCTGTGCTGGCTTCAGTTTGCTCATTTGGGCACGGGACATGGGGCAGCTCCACTTTCGAGCTCTCCTGACAGTGCGCAGTGCTCAGCATCAGTTGAGACATGGCTGTGCCTGCTACTCTACTCCCACAGTCTCTCCGGCTCCACAATAAAGCCCTGGTGGTGGTCAAGGTCTCAGGATCTAGTTCTTGCCACTTCCCCAGCGACCTCTCTCACCAGGGATCCTCACCTGTAAAGTCCACTCACAGCCACAAGAAGTGCTTGTGGAGTTGGGGAGCCTTGCTCATGTCCCCCTTCAGCAGCCACCCCAGCTCAGGTCTCTTCAGGACTACCTCCTGCTATCCCCAGCTGGGACTGACTGTGTCTCTTAGCTTGTGTTTCCCTTACCCCACATCTAGCTGCTAGGACAGGGCCTGCATGCAGGTATTTTATTTTCAAGAGTGACCCCAGGATGGGTAGACATGAAAGAGTTAAACAGGAAGTCTGACCATGTGTCATTAAGCACTCTGAGAAATCTTCTGGAATGTGCCTGCAAATTTTGCACTCTAGATAGCGAAAACAAAAGTGTTTCCCCTTCAGCTTATGTCACCCACTGGTCATGGTGCGCCAGGGAGTGTCCACCCCCTACATGGTGAGCATGGCTGAGCTGCTCACAGGTGACCCACCAGTCGTGGCAGGGAGGTGCTGGGACATTCCGGAAGCAGGAGAATGGGATGCATCTGGGGTTTGGTACTGCCAGGCCACGACTAAGGGCAGCCAGTTGTGGCAGAAATAAATGGTGGCCCAAATGTGGGACAAGGTATGAACACATCTGATAGATCACACCTCTTCAGTCTCCTCTGCTTCCCATCCCTCCTTACCCACCTGACTCTCCTCACCACTTACCACCCTGTACTGTCAGTGCCCATTATCTGCCTTGCCCACTCCCCCCGCCCCCCATCTCCTCTCCCCAGGAGACTGTGGTTCCTGAGAGCAGAATCTATTCTTCTTCGTTTTATATCCAAATCTCAGAGAGTGACTGGAATAAACTAGTTTTTAAATAAATGCTAGTTGCATAAATGAATGGGTGAATGAACAAATGAGTCAGAGGTGGGCCTAGAACCCAGGACTGTTACAATTTCTAGGCTGTGATGAAGTCATGTCTCATGTGCACCTTGAGCCCTGGAGGGTCGGGAGCTTGAGACCCACTGGGTACCTGGCTGGGTGGGAAGGGGTCCTGGTAGTAGACAGCCAGTAGCAGGCTGCAGGTCAGGGTCACCTGGAAGTGGCCGGTGTGTTACTGGGTGAGGAAACAGGAGCATCCAGGAGGCTGATTTCCAGAGTGCAGCCACTGCCCAGGGCCATGACTGACCTTTGCAAAGTGTGACCTCAATTAAACTTGATGTAGCCATGTGTAGGCTGCACAGTAGATGTTGCTTTTGGCTTTGCTACTGTGCATGGCCACAGGCCCTGGACATGAGTTAGACAGCAGGGTCATGAGCCAGCGGAGAGATGCCTGTGAGCTTCCATCAAGACCTCAGACCCAAGAAGAGACTTTAGTATCAAAAGATGCCTGTTTTGTTTTGTGGTGTTGTTTTGTTTGTTTTTTGTTTTTTTGTTTTTGTGTGTGTGTGTGTGTTTAGAGAGAAAAAGAGAGAGAGAGAGAGAGAGAGAGAGAGAGAGAGAGAGAGAGAGAGAGGCATCCTTCTTGAGCCTCAACCAGGGCTAGTGATCAAACCTGCAACTGAGGTATGCAACCCTTCGGCATGCAGGCTGGTGCTCTAATCACTGAGATACCAGCCAAGGCAAAAGATACCTGTTGTTAGCACTCAGAACTGTATAGATAGCAGGAGCCTTTTTGAGCACTGTCTCCAAGGAGCTATTTCACAGACACAGGAACCAAGGCTCTGCCTGAGCCTCACCGAGCCAGGGTTTGTGCCTGGGACCTTGCCTCCTGACCCAGTCTCTCGTGTTCTGTGTGCACTATACACTGAGTGGCTAATAATCTGGCCACTTAGTGTGTGTGTGTGTGTGTGTGTGTGTGTGTGTGTGTGTGTGTGTATTAGAGGCCCAGTGCATGAATTCATGCATGAGTGGGGTCTGGCCAGCCCTAGCCAGGGAGAGGGATATGGGCAGTTGGCCAGCCTGCCTGCTGGTCCAATTCCTGGTCAAGGGGACAATTTGCATATTAGCCCTTTATTATATAGGATCTACACTGAGTGGCCAGATTATTATGTGTTCATAGATCATAATAATCTGGCCACTCAGTGTATAATGTGTAGCTGGGACCTCTTCTTAGGGAGATTTTGCTGATTGTCTTATTTTCCCCAAAGCAGATGCTGATTCAAGGACAGGGTGCAGATGTTTTATAAAGGAGGTGATTTTGAGATATAGGTGTGAAGGAGCAGGGCAAGTGAGGAAGAGAAGAGAAAACCACTCTGCAGGTGTTTGGTAAGGTCACTGCCACCAGTAGTAGGCCCAGTGCCAACAGGCAGCGAGTGCAGAGGTCGCCTCTCACTCTCAGGGAAGGCTGAGAAGCTGGGCATTGACTCACTGGCTCTGGGCCCCATTGTTCAATGCATTACCACTGGGGACAGTAATTCCTTGTTCTTTCCTGTGTGCAGGCTGGGTTATCCCAACGGTCCTGGAGGGGTATGGGGACAGAATGTGGAGAGTTGCTTGGCTGGGCTTGAAGAGCGAGGTTGGCAGAGCTGGGCGAGTCTGAGTATGCATAGACCTGCTCATGGGGCTGAAATCAAAAGGGCCAGTAAGATGGGATGCAGGTCCTGAGATGTCTGCTGCTTGTATAGGTCAGAGACCAGCCCCATGGCCCACAAAGAAGTTTTACCCATGTCTCTGGTTTAACCCAGTGCATCGTTCTGGGTTACATACCTAATCCTTGGCACACTGGTATCACAGCCAGCCCAACATGGCACCACATTAAAGCCTGTTTGCTGAGCCACTCTCTAATAAAAGCTGCTGGCAAGCTCAGTCTCTCTGAAATTTGGGTGCAAGCAACAGAAAATGGCTGGGAAAAACCTACTCAACAACAGATTTGCTGCAAGGATCTCGAGGACTTTCAGATCAATGGGAAAGCCAGAAACACAAGCTTGCAAGTGAGCCAGAACCAAGAAAGGATGAGCAAAGCTCTGGGTGATATCCCATATGACTCTAGATAATAGAAAATAACTAGTTTCTCAAAAGGAAATTGGCAAAGAGTTAGGCACAGAGTTACTGTATGACCTAGCAATTCCACTTCTAGGAATATACAGTACCTAAGAGAAACTTGTATATAAATGTTTGTAATAGCACTATTTATAGTAGCCAAACATTGGAAACAACTTAAATGGTCATTCACTGGCAAATTGATAAGTAAAGTGGGTACATCCATATAATGGGATATTATTCAGTCATAAAAAAATGAGTACGTATTCATGTAACACTATGGATGAGCCTTGAAAATATGTTAAGTGAAAGAAGCCAGTCACAAAATACCTCCTGCTATATGACTTCATTCATATGAAATCAGAGTAGGTCAATCTTAGAGACAGAAAATAGGTGAAAGTTTTCCAAGGGCTGGAAGGGATGGTTGCATTGATCATCATAGCTGAAGAGGTCAGGGTTTCTTTTCTTGGTGGTGGTGGGGGTGATGGAAATGTTCTAAAACTGGATGTAGTGATGGTGGCACGACTCTAAACATCAGAAACTATTGGATTGTACTATTTAAATGGGTAAATCGCAGAGCCTGTGAATTGTATCCCAATAAAGGTGCTTAAAAATCACTGGGGATGGGGTGGGTTGACCTGGATGTGTCTCACTCATGGCTTCCCTCACTCTCTGTGTGGGAGTTATAAGAAAATTGGGGAAAACAGGTGAGTTCAGGTCCTGTATGGGCCCCAGGTGACATTCTAGTGCATCCGCATCACAAAGCCTCCCTAATTATTCTTGCCCCTGGAGCCTCTGTCTCTTACTATCAGGATGGTCACTGGTCACTTTATCAGAAGAGCAATCAAATGTCTTGTGTTACAGTTGCCCCTCATGTGTGATCCACTTAGGCATCCAAATCCAGATGACATTCCTATATGGGCGCTTGCAGCAGCTTTACCATGCATGGTACAACCCATCTCAGAACTTGGCATCCCTCCTTCCATCTGCTGTGGAGGTGGGACCTTGCCATTTTCTGGGCATGGACTCACCAGCCCAGACACTGTTCCTGCAATGTGCTCCCTCATCACTCTCTAACCCCCATCTTCCACACATCAGAGTCCACCAGAGCAGTCGTGCACAGGAAGCACATCCTCTCTCCAGATGGGAGCTTGTGGGAAACCAGGATCATTCTGCAGTGAAGGAGCCCCTGAGGCAGGCAGCTCTGGCTCAGGACTTGTCCACCTGAGCTCCTTTAGGGCTAACCTTGCTGTCTGCAGATTAGGGCTTAATTGGGAGCTCAGAGCCCTGGAAGGCAACTTTGGTGCTGGTGACCATCCAGTGTCTTGTAAACAAGCCTTTGTTTTCTTTTCACAAAGCGAGGGTTTTCTTTGCCTTGGAAACTGGATAATTTAGTAGACACCAGGGTGGATGTGCATGGATGGAGAAAGGAGGTGGGCAGCAAGCAGCCAATCACAGCAGTGACACAGCAGGAACACCTGATGAAAAATGTCTGCACTTTGCATTGTCATCCACTAGTCCACACAGCAGGATATTTCCCCTGTGAATGTCATCGCCCCAAAGCAGATGGGCTTGTGGAAGGAAGGTGCAGGGGCCTTTGCAAATTCTCAGTCTCATGGCTCCAGTGGAGGATCAACTGAAAATGGATAGCTCCTCTACCATGTACAGCTGCACACATGCACTCATCTAGTCACCATCACCCATCTGCATGCTGACTCATTATCCTCATTCACTAGATGGGCCAGAGAGGCTAAGAGCAAATGTTCAGACTCCCCTGTTATAGGTGATCTGGAGTGAGTGATCTATAGCAAATGGCGGGCCACAAGGAAATCTGATCCGGGTCAGGTGATGCTGAGCCAAGCAGGCGCTGGAGCAAGAAAGGGGCTGTGGCCACTGCGTGCTCCTTGTACTCATGCCCTGGCCCACCAGCTTACACGCAGATCCTCCACTCCTCCTCAGCAGCTCTGCAAGGTGGTGCAAAGGCCTAGGTTCACAGAGTGCAGCAGGAAGGAGGTTGGCATTCTCCCCAGGGAACTCAACTCTGCCAGTTGAAAGCTTTTCTGCCTTTGATGCAAAGTGTTCCAGGTCAGCTCACATTCTAGAAGTGTCTGTGCCAGGAGTGAGTGAGACAGGCAGGGAATGTGAAAGCAGCCAGTAGAGAGGACAGAGTTTGCGTGTTTTTTTTCATTCTTTCTTTAGAGGAAGCATCGCTGCTTATGAAAATACAGACACGGGTGAGAGTAAGAAAAAAAAAATAACAACACAGAAAAAACTCTCACACCCTTGCTACTCTAAATGTTTAGACTATTATTAGAAATGCAGACTTCTGGGCCCTATGAGATACCTACTAAGAAAGAATCTGTATTTTAACAAGGTGTCCAGGGTGAGGTGTATGCATTTGAGTTGGAGAAGCCCTGGTCTGTTCCATCTTAGCATAGCACACAATCGCACCTCCACTTCCCATTTCTACAGAGATGTCATCCTGATGGACACTGTCTTTCCCCACCTTCCCCACCCCCCCAACACACACACACACACACACACACACTCATCCTCCCACAGACTTGCTCCTTCCTTTGGGTTCCTATTTATAAGGATCCATCTTCTATCACCCAAGACCCAGGGCCTAACCAGAGCTGTTGCTTTCTCCTGCTCCCCTCTTCCAATTCCAAGTGCGGGATCCCCACATCCTGAATACCTTTTGTGTTGGTACCTTTGTGCCTGGTACGCTTGTGTTGCTATACCTGTGCCTTACTTCACTGTCAGCCCATCACATAAATGCCTCACCAATGCCATCTGACAGTCCTCCCACTGGGACCAGAGTGCTCTGTCCTCAGCCCAGAGCTGAAAGTGTCATCCCAGGTAAATCTGGCCCCTTGCTGCCCCTGGCATGAGGTCTCCTCTAGCCACTGTGATCTCGTCCTGCTCATCTCTCCAGCCTCTGCACTCACTCCTCCAAAGTGATTGCAGAGTTTGGTTCATCAGTATGTAACATGTGTGTTTTTTTAATCTGGCTACTTTGCAATGTCTATCTTTGTTTCTGTTTTAGCAATTTGATTATGATATATTGTTGTTTGGCTTTCTTTGTGTTTATCTAACATCCCTGTAGAAATGGGAAGTGGAGGTGCGATGTGTATTATGATGAGATGGCAGACATCAGGGCTTCTCCAACTCAAATGCATGGAGTTTATTGACCTTTTTTGAGGTCTGTGGGTTTATACATTTTGCCAAATTTGGAAGTGTTTAGTTATAATTTTTGCCAAATACTTTTTGCCTCCTTCCCTTCCTTTTATACTTACTATATGATATTGTCTCATGGCTTGCTGAAACTCTGATAATTTTTCAATTTCTGTGCTTCACTGAGAATAAATTCATTTGCTACACCTTCCAGTTCATTGATCATCTTCCCTATAATATCTGATCTGTCTCAATCCCATCCAGTAAAGTATTCCTTTTGATATTGTTTTTCAATTTCTAAAAGTTTCATTTTCTTCTTTATATCTTCTACTTATTTACTTATTTTGTTCCTATTTTTTCTTTAAATGCTTTAACAAACAATTGTTTCAGCATCCTCGTATGCCAGTTCATCCTCTCTGCTCTTTCTTTCTCATCTAGTCTGCTTCTCTTTCTGCTTCTGATAGTCTGATAATTTTAGTGGATGCTGGATATGGTGAGTTTTACATGGTTGAGTCTCTGAATTTTGTTGTCTTCCTTTAAAGAGAGTTGGATGTTGTTCTGAAGAGCAGCTAAGCTCCTTATGGATTATTTGATCACTTACAGTCTGTTTCTGAGACTGCTAGGGAAGCTCTGGAGGGGTCTTCACTCTGGGGATCGTTCAGCTTGAACACTGAGGCATGACACCTCTGGAGTCTCACCAAAGGCCTAGTGATGCTGAGGGCTCCCCATTCTTGTCTGAGTTCAAACATCTTCTGCCCTGTGTCAGCACTGGGACTGTCCAGCTTACAACTTTCCATTGACTATTTGCCTGGTTTGGTAGAGTTCATTCTTTGTAAGCAAGGCTCTGTATTCATCAAAGACCCATGGGAACCCCTCTGCAGACTTCTGGAGCTTTTTTCTCCATCCCAGAAATATGTCCTGCAACTTCCAGCCACCTCAGCCTTCCCAAACTTCTATCTCCACTCTTTCGACTCAGCAAGACTGTGATTTTATTTCCCATGGTCTAGCACTTGCCTCCTGACAGAAAGCTAGGGTGACCACGGGCAGATGGCTGGGGTGAGTTAGGGCTCCCCTAATCTGTAAACCTGTGCTGTCTGTTGTCCCATATTTGGAAAGAGATGTTTCAGATATTTGCTCCATTTTCATATACACAATTTGTTTCAGTTCACAGCAGGAGGTTAAGTCTGGTCAATAATGTCCCATCCTGCCCTAATTTCAGGGTTTTGATGATATTCTTTCTGGCTAGAACCCTCCTGTTGGACTTTTCCATCACTCCACAATCTCTTTCAGTGATTCCTAGCTCTGCTATATCCCAAGAGAACTCTTTTTAGGTTTAATTCTCAATTCCCTCTTTAGGGTTATGCCCAAATTGAACTCAAATCTGATTCCCACAGCTTTCTGCATCATTAGGAAGAGTCAAAGCAACTGCTGTTCACAACTTGGGTAGCATGTTGCAATAGACAAGCACTTTCCCTTCTTCTAAATTATTTTCATGAAACCTTTGCAAGGTGAATAAGAAACAGAGGCTCAGAGGTGTTTGGTGCCTGCTCAAGTCAGCAGCAGAGTCTCCTGACTCCAGAGCCTAAATTTTGGGATTTACCACCTGCAAAACAAACATGCCCTGGTTCTGGTCCCTCATCCTATTCTTCAGGGGCCCATGGTGGAAGGTGCTGGCAATGTCTCATAGTGTGCAGCTGCACAGAATTCACTCTGCCTGCCCCATGTTTGTTGTGACATTACATTTTTTTTCCAGGGTAAACAGTTCTGCTACCACAACACCATTGCTATGACTCTAGCTGGGGAATGAGCAGTGGGAGCCCAAGAATCACCAGGGAACCTGTTAGGAGTGATGATAAAATTTCCTGCAAACTAGAAGGTAGAGGGAGCTGCCCTTCAAAGGGCACTGGTTTGGGCATCCATCAGTCACCAATGGATGAAAAGACTCGAAGTCTTCCCTGGAATACAGAGGGAGGACCAGAGAGCTGGCTGGATGGTGGCCCTGGGAAGAGGGACTTTTGAATCAAGAGGGGATATTCTGTTTATCAAGCACCATTCCACATGAAGAACTGTGCTAAGACAGCATCTCTCCCAACTCTCCCAAAGCTTTTGAGGTCTGCATGCCTATGCCATGTTGTTATCACTCTGTATACCTTGGTATGAATGTGACAATTTGTTCATCTATCACTAGTTAATGGACATTGCAGTTGCTTCCAGTAATGTTGCTGTGATGGGTCCTGTGTAAGTATTTGTGTAGACACATTTTCATTTCATCCAGGTAGATGTCTAGGAGTAGAATGGCTTGCCTGTGAGATAGGTATATGTGTAACTTGATTAGTAAAGTGTCCAACTTTTTTCGCAGTGGATGTATCAACATTTGGCACCATTAGTCCTTTTGACTAGAGCCATCCCAGTAGATGTGATTCTTTAGTGCTAATGATGATGAGCATGTTTTCATATGCTTATTGGACATTCATATATCTTCTTTGGTTAAAGGTCTGTTAGAACACTGGTTATTTTTAAACTGTGTTATTTATCTTCTTTTTAAATAAATATATTTTATTGATTTTCTACAGAGAGGAAGGGAGAGGGATAGAGAGTCAGATACATCGATGAGAGAGAAACATTGATCAGCTGCCTTCTGCATGCCCCCCACTGGGGATGTGTCTGCAACCAAGGTACATACCCTTGACCGGAATCGAACCCGGGACCTTTCAGTCCTCAGGCCGACGCTCTATCCACTGAGCCAAACCGGTTTTGGCATTGTTTACCTTCTTACTTATTGTAAAAGGTGTTTTTTGTTGTTGTTTTGTTTTAATATTCTGTATACACATCCTTTATCAGATGCTTGGCTTGCAAGGATTTTCTCCCAATCTGTGGTTCATCGTTTCAATTTCTCAAATTTTTTTTAAGAGCAAAAGTTTTTTTGTTTTGATGAAATTTAGTTTATCAATCCTTTTTTTTTCAGAAATTTTAATGTAAACATATTTTAATAGGATTATAAAAGTGTAATCATGTTTTCTCTTATTATTTTTAATTCTATAAAGTATGTTAATAGATTTTAAACTTACCATTTCCAAATTACATCCTACCTAATCACAGTACATATTGCTTTTAACTATACTTCTGAACTTTGATGCATACACATACTTTATTTAGAATCTTTACATGTAATTCAGTGGTTATACTGGTATTATTTTGTAGATTTATTTTTTGTACATTATCTTTGTCAGACATGGTTATTAGGAATATTCTAATTTGTAAAATGAATTGGGTATTGTTTAATGTTTCAAAACATTCTGAAATAGTTTGCATAGGTTGGTAAGATATATCTCTTGAAACTTTAAAGAAAGACCAGTGTAAAGTGATTTGAGATTGTTGCTTTTGTACAAGCTGCAAATTGTTTACAAATAAAATTCATTGACTTTTCCCCCACTTTTTCCCCAGGTTTTTTCTCTAATGAAATTTTTATCTTTAAAAATTAATTTTAGCAATTTACATTTTCATGGAAAATCATACATTTGATCATGACTTCAAAATTTTTTACACAGTTGGCACACTTATTTTTATTTTAGTCTTATGATTTTTTTCCTTATTTTATCAATGGTCACGTTCACTTTCCCAATCCTAATTTTGAAGATTGTTTTATCTCTACTATTTTTCTTAATTAGATTAATTGGTTGTTTTTCTATTTTGCTGTTTTCTGTGTTCTCTCACTCTAATCTCCTGGTTTTGATCAATTCATTTGGATTTTAAGACAGGAGAGTTGATAGATTTTTTAATGCAAATTTCTCAAATTCATGGCAGTTCCTTCAAAGAGCTGTCATTTTACAGATGAAGAGACTGAGGTTCAGAGAATTCACAAGACAAGGAAGGTGGTAGAACTGAGATTGGATGCAAGGCAGACCCTACTTCCTCAGATTGTGTCTCATTCCTGGGAAATGATAAGGGTGCCTGGGAGTAAACTGATATCTTCTTCCAACACAACACACTTGACATCAGGAGAGAGCCAGCTGTAAGGCACACAGGACAGTGACTCCTCATCTCTGAGGGGCATAACCAATCCTGAAGCCTCACGTCCCACAGAGAATCTCCAATACCACCCCAACCTTCTTGTAAGATAGCTGGGCCAGGCCTGCTAAGTCCCTAAGCTATAGATTTGCACATTTAGACCCCAAAGCATTGGGTCACACTCTTTCCCCTGGTGTCAAAGATAGGAAGGGAGGTGTGATGGGTGTGATGTGGGTGGGTATATGAGGGGAAAGCAGATGGCCAAGCATTTGCTATTCCTCTTCAGCTCTGCCCAGAGAACAAAGCTTGACCAAATATTTGGCAAGATAAAATATTATGTTCTCTGGAAAGGTATGCTGTAAAAGGACACTCTGTGTTAGCCTGTGCCCATCTACCTGGTCCTCCAGCCAGGCTCAACTGAAACCTACCAATCACCGCTGTGTTTCCCAAGTGTTTAACACTTGGATAGTGTACACAAATATTCTGGTTGCAGAATTCTGTCCCCTATTGTGAATTCATAAGTAGTATCTGGACGTCATATGAAGCAAAATGACATCCTATAATTCACAGCCACAGAATTTGCATGCCTCCAATGGCCCCTCCACCACAAGGCCGGGCTGGGTCCCGAGTGGAGCAGTGCTCTCTCTTAGCCTCCTGGGTTGCTTGGCTTTGCCTTTCGGTTGGCTCTTCCCATGTTGTGCCTTGCATTCTTTCATTCATTCTTTCTTTTGTTCAGTGCTTATTAGGGCACAACTGTACTATGGGATGGGCTGCAATGGTGTGTGAATCAGAACTGGTGCTGGCCTGCATGGAACTTACAGCCTGACAGCAGGGAGAAAATGCAAACAAGAATTGATTACAGATTGTTATCAGTGCTCTACAGAAAAGGCATCAGCTCAGAGCTGGGTAAGATGAGGTCACTGGAAAACTAGGAGGATAAAAAAAGCCAGCCATGTGTCCAGCAATGGGGAGAATAGGCTGGGCAGCGGTCTTGGGGAGAAGAATCCAGTGCCCCTTTGGCTAAAGCACAATGAGTTAGAGGGGTGATAGGATACAGAGAGGGAGGCAGAGGCCAGCCTACAGCACTTTCTCCTCTGGCTCTTCTCTGTGTCTCCTTCTCCATCCGCTCAGCCCTGTCACCACCAAGACTATACGGGGTGTCCTTTAGCTCGAGAGCACAGCAACTCAGTCTAAGTTGCCTCTGGGTCTCCAGCCCAGAGCATGGGATCTGGCTCTGATCAGACTTCCCATTGCCTACAGCTTTCTCATCTATCACAAGAGCAGCTCTGCTTGCCTATCTGCATCCAGGACCCTTCATAGGCTGTCCAGGAGAATGTACATGGAGAGCATTGTTGAACCCAAAAGTCACACAAGGGTGACCGAGGGTGGTCCATGCCCCTGATTCATGTTCCAGAGAGATGCTTCCAAGGCAGCTCATCCCTTCCCTTGCCCCACGTAGGCCTGGGAACTCTGGACTCTCCAGGGAGCCAGCTGATGGTGCCTCCTCTCTTCCCTCTTTCCTGGGAGTGGTGAGGGGACATCTGCTCAGAGGAGACCGGTCAGAGATTGTCCCTGATATAAGAATACAGGCTGCAAGGCATGCTGGGAATGTGAATATCCATTGGCTATCCACTGGAGGCCCTCCTGGAAGGCCAAGGTGACATCAGCAGCAGTGCTTGGTTATAACAGGAATTCCTTTGCCATCTGGTGAGGTGCAAGCCTGGTGAGGAAGGGCCCTGGTCACCAGGAGGCATCCTGACTTCAGCATGTCACCCAGGTTCACCGGAAGCAGGCCTTGGCCTCAGATCAGGACTCACCATCCCTGAGGAGTGGGCAGCTCAGCACTTGGTGCCCACACACTTGGGCAGGTGGGTGGAGAAACCTACCTCTCCCAAGGCAAGACTAGGAGAGGGTATGCACTCCAAAATGTGAAGACGTATGCTGCTCCCTCCACAATGAATAGTCACATAGCAGGAGGAATTAATAATCCGCACTCTGCATTAATTATACTGAGTTTCCAAAAGGTGAGCACTTCAAGACCAGGAAGGAGATGTCTGCCCCCCTCATCCCCCCTCCCCACCACCCCATCTCCTCCCTTGCCGTCATTAAAAGTGACAGCACACAGGCTCATTCATGCCAGGTTAGAAGGTTTCATTTTCTCATGTTGGAAGGTGACTCATGGGCTCTGCCTACATTTTCTTTTTGACCGTAATAGGAAATTACAATATCCCTAATTGACCCAGAATCCTCCCCTGTGGTAGAAATAAAAAATTCAAATTAACTGACTTCTTGTCTTCCCTGAGGTTGGTGAGGACAACCTTGCAGACACAAATCCCTTTACACTTGGACATGGAGAGAAGAATCGAGATGGATGGCCCCAGCCCCCAGCCCGCTCTGCACCTGCCTGCCAGCTTCTGTCCCACAACACTTCCCTCCTGGCTGGTTTCCCCGACAAGTTCATTGCTGTGTTAACTGAAAGTGACCAGCGCAGTCTCCTGGAGGAGTCACGTGCAGCTGACTGTCCTCGGGGCTCTGTGGATAAAAGGCTGCAGAGGCGTTAGATGCGCTTCACAGAGGGACCCGCGTCTACACATACGTCAAGAGAACTATTGTGGGAGAAAACACGCTGTATTGGAGACTCTGGGAATTGCAGGGAGGTTTTGCAAGAATTCAAAGAAGCAAGGAGGAAAGAAAATTTGCACCCAGCATTTGCTGAAAGAAAATTTGCAGCCAGCATTTGCTGAGTGCTTGCTCTGTGCTAGGCTTCCTATGAAGCCTTTTCAGTCATTGTTTCAAGGAATCTTCAGGACCTGGGCGGCCTGCTCCCCTCATTAACCCTCTGAGGTGAAACTAATCCCATGAAGTCACTGAGTAGGTAGGAGACTGAGACTCATGTCCCTGACAGCCATGCTGTGACCCATGTGAGATCGCAGGATTTGTAGAGAGGAAGATGCAGGCAGGACTGCAATCCAGCCTCACAAAAGCAGCGACAAAGCCAGCAGCCCTGGACTCACTCCTAACCCCTTCCCAGCTCCTGGAGCCTCGAAGCCATTCTGTGCTGCTCTGTCCTGACTCTTCTCACTGGCAAGTCGTGGGTTTCAGTGCAAGGACTCCATGCCCAGCTTTGTACCCCTCCCCTTTCACGGCCCACAAACATGCACAGTTTGGCTCAAGAACAGGGAGTAGAGTTCAGCGGCCCATCTGAACCAGATAGTTCTGGGGCCTGTAGGCCCTTCACAACATGCCGAGGAACTCGGGGCCCTGCTGCCGAGGCTCTGAGATGGGAATGATAAGGCCGAAGCTGCTTACGCCGCCTGTGTGTGGAGAGGGCGAGCAGCCTCTGCCTGCCAGCTGGGAGCACGGTCAGGGTTGGATGAGTACTTACTGAGCAAATGCGGGGTTTTCAGCATGATGTCCCCAGGTTCTTTCTCTGTTGTGACAGGAGCAGCAACTTTGAGCTCCTCATCTATGTTGAATCCACCCAGTATCCCCAGGATAGTTTTGAAAGCCAGACCCTGGGCAGTCTCTGTCTCAGGGATAGGAGATTTAGGTCAAGCCATGTTTCAGCGAAGGGAAGTCATTCATTTCTAGCAGTTGAGTTAGAAGAAAGCTCTGTCCAGTGGACTAAAAAGCATACAGTACGGCACCCAATGCACCTGGCTAAAATGTTGCTGACACTCCCTAGCTCGGTGACTCCTGACAAAACCGCTCCCAAGCATGCAGCTTGGTTTTCTTCTCTGAATAAGAAGATATAGGAATCAGTCCACTGGAGTCAAGGTGCCAGAGGGAAGAGTGGGTTGTTCAGGCTGCTCACTGTACCCCTGTCTGGAGCAAGAACTGAGAGAGCATGCAGTGCCCAGCAGGAGCGGAAGGGTTGTCAGCTGCTGTGTCTCCCTTGGCAAGGAGTCATGTGGCCTTGTTAGAAAGCACGGGCCCCCTGACCTGGCAGGGGTGCTAACGCAGACAAGTGTATATTCTGTGACCCCGTTTGGTAAAATCAGGAGCAACAGAAGGTGTATTTCAATATGATTATGTGAGCCCTGAAGAAGATGCATGGGGGACACACTTCAGGTCATTCCCACTGGCTGCCAGTGCTTGTAGAGATGGATCAAAAAGTCAGGAGGTAGGAGAAAAAGAGAAGAGTAGACCAAGGAGATAAGAATAAAAAGGAAAAATGGAATTAAGTTATCCATAAGCAGAGAACAGCATGTCTTAGGGAATTTGCACACACAAGGGAACAGATCAAGAAATGCTCATTAGAAAGCGACTCTTTTCACAAGGATGCTGACATGTCTCAGAGAGCTGTCCAAGGGTCAGGTGTAGTCATCACAGGTCAGGACAACAAACCACCCAAAGTTCTATCTCCAGAGGAGATTCGGGACTTGAGTTCCAGCATGCACACCCCTGTGCTGGTGTCTCCCTCACGCTTCAAGTGACTCACTAAGTGATCACAGATAAGGCATATTCCCTTGACTGACTTGGTGAATATGGGGCATCGATTAGTTATTCTGTTCGACGAAGAGCAGAAATCAAAACAGATGACAGTCCCCTCACGTTAGGAGGGTAAGTGTCACCCAGTCAGCCACGAATGCTGTAATCATGATGTCAAGGCAGCAATCACATTTCTGTTTAAAGTAACTGGAAATGCCCACTTGAACTAAGTATGTGACAAGCATGATGCTAAAGAGTGGTACCAGTGGATGAGTTTTGACAACTAGCCCATGGTCAAACACATGCTTTGTGCTGGGTGCTCATTCTGTGTAAAGCACTTTGCATGCATTATTTGAATGAACGCTGTTAAGACCCCCATGGAAGTGCCCTCCTTTACTGATCAGGAAACTGAAGCTCAGTGAGGTTAGCTAACTTGCTCAAGGTCTCCTGACTGGTGTATAATAGAATCAGGATGAAAACCCTGGGCAGTCTGATTATAGAACCCACATTTGTAACACTACATCACATAGTGTACCTCCAAAAGGGGAGATTTTTTTTCAGGCTCTATTCATCTAGATTGCTGGGTGTGTCCACAGTGATCTAACATGCTTTTTAAGCCATCAGTGATGGCTTACTTGTGGTGTACCCTTGATATGGTTGGAATACATTTTTCAGTGTATTCAATTAGAATGGAATCTGACTCGCAGGTATAATTTATGTGTCCTTTGGGTGTTATTAATGTGTGCTCTCAATGGAGGTTTAATTTTGGAAGTGGTTTTTCCATATCGTTGTGGAGACTTGAGAATTAATTGGAACAGCACCATCTAAATGAAAAAAAAAGTGCCCTGTTGCTCCGTAAAGGTCACAGTGACCGCTGGGACCCCAGACCAGTAGACTGGTCTCATCTGCTCCCTCCTCCACCTGCCACATATGTGACACTGTGGCTGTTCCCTCTCAATTGCTCTCTCCCCTTCGCACAGTGGGTCCTCCAGAAATATTGCCATGGAGACCCAGATGTGCGGAGGTGGAAGAGGTCATGGTTGAGTCATCACTTCCCGTGCTAACAAACCCTTGTTAAGCTGGTGTCCAGCATTGATGGGATGCCTGTCGTCATGGTATTTACACACACAAGGAAATGGATAAAGAAATGTTCAATAGAATTGGGAAACTCACTTGCTGGGCACTTTTGTGCTATTATTTAATTCAAAATATGGAAGAAACCAAAATACAGAGCGCTCAACTTCTTGGTGCTAATTTGAAACCTTGGGCAGCAGACATTGTGTGCAGTCCTTTAAATAGTTGAAACTAGAGAATATACACCTTCTGAAATTTTTTTTGACTGAACATCTCTACTTTCTTTTACTCTTGTGATGATGTTTGAGAAGTTCAAGGTTGTCAGTTTTCTTCCTCAGACTTGAGGTTGAAAACTGAATTCATACAAGACTCAGGGGAAACTGGACAATATGAGGTTTTGACCTTTGTTCTGCACAATCTACTTTTGGTAATATAACCCCAGAATGCTTCTGGGAAATGAGAGCTGGAGCACAGTGCCGATGTCTAATGAGTGACTGATGACCAATCTCTCTCTCTCAGGTGGCCTGCATGACTCTTTACCCACGTTTATTACGTGACCAGCTCTTTCCCCAGGTTTATTACATGACAAGCTCTTTCCCATGTTTATTATATGATGAGCTCCTTCCCCATGTTTATAGTAGAGGTTTAGAGGCACAGTTTCCAAAGCTCACTTTTCCCCATTATTTTACTTTATTTATTTTCCCTGTAAGTTTTGTTCCATAACTACAACCCACTGAAAGCTTTTTGGATTGCAATTTTTCCATCTATCTCATTTGTCATCCCCTCCAAATTCAGTGGCTCCAGAGATTTGATAAGGAGCTTTTTCTGCCTTCATTCAAGTATTCACAAAATTTGCTTTAGCAGGAGAGAGCCAAGGACAAAGCCTTATTTCAGGCCTCTGGAGAGCTCCTGAAGTGACAAGCTCACCAGGAATGAATTAATCAGCAAGCCCTGGGCATGGTTCTTGAAGTGGTTACAAGTCTACCTTCCTAGCTGTATTATTACCTTCGCTGGAGTTTTTTATGTTACCCAAAAAGATATCATAAAAATGTATTATATACCATGTGAAAATTCAAATAGACTGTGACCAATTGCATTTTCCTCATCTAACAATCTAATAATTGCAAACATTACCAAAAAAGGAAGGAGGGAAGGAGAAAAGGAAGAAAGAAAAGGAGAGAGGGAGGAAGCAAATAATGAACAAAGAAAGAAAAAAAATCAGATTGTTTTTATCAGGACTCATTTTTAAATGGATATCCTGATTGCTAGGAACCAAGTTAAGTTCATGGACCATCCTTCTATAAAAACCACGGGATAAGAACAGCATTAGGCATGGGCCTTTCATTGTCGCCTTCATGTTATTTTTGAAAACTAGAAGAGCCTTGCTCATCGTCATCCATTCCTCATACTTTCTCAGAGACCTGCTCTCTGTGTGGCACTGGGCTAGCCTCTGAAGTTCAAAGTATGGGAAGTTCGTGGGGCTGCACCAATATCCTCAACATCTTCATTCCTCTCTTATTTCACAACTCCTTCAACTCATTCTCTGATGAAGAATAAGTGACCCCATGTTCAAGTTGTCTACATGCCAAGTGGTCAGAGGTCTTGAATTAATTTAAAACTGCTCTTCAGAGCCCCAAGCATCTCTGTTGAGTTCAAAGAACATGGTCCTGAGCTAGAAAGACAAAAGTCCATTCCCGTCTTCTCAGATGCATCATATTATTGGGCCCAAGCAATAGGTTAATTTTATATTCATCCTTTCAACTCTGAGTATAAATTTAAAAGCTCATTTCCCCTAGATATCAATCTACTACGGACTGTAGTCCTTTTGATACTAAGGTATTAGGACTTGTGTATTTGCAATGATGGAGAACCAAGTGCAAACCAGCTAACGGAAAAACAAATAATGTATTGGCATGAATAACTGAAAAGTGTGTGGACAGACCAGGCTATAGAAATTGTATTCAGGAGTGCAAACAGCAGCAGCAGCACCTGAGCACTCTCTCGGTATCACTTGGTCTTAGTTCTCTGACTTCATTTCCAAAGGGTAGCTTTGGCTTCCCAGAAAGTCTAGGCATTATCTCCACTGATAGAGCACAAAAGAAAAGTTTCACTCCTGGTTAGTAAATAAAGTACTAGGATTAACAGTGATTGGATCCCTCCCTTGGGTCACATACTCACCCCTGACCAATCACCATTGCAAAGCAATGCTGTGATCTGATTGTCCAGGAAGAGTCACATGTCCACTGTAATAGTTGGGGTTAGAGCCAGCTTCACCTGACACTTGGACTGAGCATGGAAAGGTTTCCAGAGGAACACTGGGTACTGCTACTGAAATAAAGGGAAATGAATGCTGAATTGTAAAAAGAAAGAAAGAAAGAAAGAAAGAAAGAAAGAAAGAAAGAAAGAAAGAAAGAAAGAAAGAAAG